>JAOVVF010000010.1:19589711-19621297 GCA_028565595.1 Duopalatinus emarginatus
GTGTGTGTGTGTGTGTGTGTGTGTGTGTGTGAGAGAGAGAGAGAGAGAGAGAGAGAGAGAGAGAGAGAGAGAGAGCGCACTGAGACTCTGACCCTAGAGAACACAGATCCTTTTAGAGTGCTGAGATTTACAAGCAACTTTCCAGAAGTCCAAAAATTTAATTACCTGCTGTTTAACTCCATTTCCTCTCTCTCTCTCTCTCTCTCTCTCTCTCTCTCTCTCTCTCTCTCTCCTGCGTTCTGATTGGTCAGCTGATCTCTGTATCCTGATTGGTTGGGTTGGCTGTTAGTTTTGGTTCACGTGGTCACCTGTTGAAAGTCTGATTCAGATGACGTTGTTGTTGATCTCCTACTGACTGCTCTGTCTGTATGTTTTACACACACAGTATATTAGACCGTCTGTGAATGAAAGTGTAATAAATGTGTTATAAGCAGGATAACCTAGTCTGTAATTACACTCCCTCAGGCTCCACATGTCTGCCGTATGGAGCTTCTGACTTTTCACAGAGTTGCTGTAAATCCTTCACAGAGGTCAGAAGGTCAAGCAGACCTATAGGGTTCAGAGAGGTGGTACATGATGATGGGTACAGACCGGGAGCAAGAGAGAGAGTTTTATTATCGTTGTAAATTTTTTAACTCTTTATTGTCTTGTTTCTTCGTGTCGTATAACCAGCTTTAGGCAATACGAATGTAAGATTTTATCAATAAATCTTCTTAAATTGAACTCAAACTGAGAGAGGGAGCGGGGGGGGGCGAAGGCGGGGGCAGGGTGGGGGTCAATAATGATGTCCACTGACTGTTTTCAGTCTTTTGGGAACTTCAGCAATAATCCTGCATAGTATGTGTGTGTGTGTGTGTGTGTGTGTGTGTTACCAATACTTACTGTAACTGCGAGGTTGCCCCACCTTCATGAATAAATATCTTCAAAGTTCAGAAAACACCTTAAAATCAGTCAATATTAGAACAAGTTAAACTGACAAAGCCTGTCTCAGTTCAGTATAATTTAACCAAAGGCTACATAGCACACATTTAAAAAAAAAAAAAAGTGAACTATTTGCCTACTGTGCTGGCACACAGAGGAATGTGACCTCCGTATTTAACCCATCCGTGCAGTGAAACACACACCAGTGAACACTAGGGGGCAGTGTACACACTTGCCCGGAGCGGGGGGCAGCCCCAAACCACGGCACCCAGGGAGCAGTTGGGGAGTTAGGTGCCTTGCTCAAGGGCACCTCAGTCGTGTCTTGCCCTGGACGGGGATCGAACCCGCGACCTTCCGGTATATATACATATTACGTTCTACAAAAAACAATTTACCTATTTAGTCTACTTTTGTAAAATCGCTAGTTAATTGGCTAACTCGCTAGCATGATTGTATATGACAGTATGAGACAGCCATCACAAAGTGTCTATAACACATATTAACTGTTTATGAGCCACTAATACTCTTCAGATAAAATATATAACAAAGGATGGAAGTAGATTGTAAAAATATAAAGAACTCACCTGTTTCATATCCTCCACATGCGACAGGCTGATGCAAGCTGCTCGTTTTGGGCACGTTTCCGGAAACTGTGCACATGCGCACTGTCTCCTATTGGATTGTAGTCGAAAAGCCTAATAGGTTTTATGCAGGTTGTTTTAATTTGTATTATATTAATCAAAATCGTATTGGTTCTAAGTAATTCAAATACATAAAGTATAATTTTTTATTTTGTTTTTAATGTGTGTGTGTGTGTGTGTGTGTGTGTGTGTGTGTGTGTGTTACTGAATGAATGAACTGTTTAGTGGAAATGAAATAGTAATGACATGAGATTCAGACTGAATCAATTTTCAGTGTCCATTAAAATCCCCAAATCATTAAATGTGTGTAAATAAAACAATATTTATACATCAGGGTTCAGTGAGGAAGAGTCAAGAAATCAGACAGCTCTCTCGCTCTCTCTCTCTCTCTCTCTCTCTCTCTCTCGCTCTCTCTCTCTCTCTCTCTCTGTTTCTGTGTGTGTGTGTGTGTGTGTGTGTGTGTTTCACAATGTTCACAATTTTCTTCTTTTCCACAAATACTCAGCGACAGCATCCAGAGTATTAATAGACATTAATGTTACAGTAAAATGTTACAGAATTTTAAAACGTTTTCACTTTCATATGTTTTAATGATTTTAGGTTCTTGATTTCTGGAGTTAAGAAGTAAAGAGGATCTCTCTAGATGAAGAACCACTACACAAAAACTCCTGAGGACTGAAAAACAAACAGAACACGCTCCTGAGCTCAGACATAAACTTTCCTTAAGCACCTGCTGGCATTTTTGTTGCTAAGCAACAATGCCCTTCCTCTTGTACCTCATCCTCATCTTTACCCCCAGCCCCACACTACTTTCCCATGCTGCCATGGTCCCATCTATTCCCTCCGAGTCCCAGCCAATCAAAGTGCTGATATCAGAGGGATGCGTTTCTGACTCCAGCAAGGTCGAAGGTCAGGAGGTTGACCTGATGCCTGGTTCTCCTTTAGTTCTGACCCACAGGATTCATTTGGTTCCTGGGGCTGGGTCCGGTTCATGCTGCCCGGCCGAATTTGCGGCTGTTCGTGAGCGAATCGAGGCTCTGGAGAGGGAAGTTTCGGAGCTCAGGGAGAAATGCGGAGGACTGGACGGGGGCTGCTGCACTTCACAGCAAAGCAAAGGTAAAGTAAATATACTCGGGGTTATGGGGATGTTTTTAACATGCCCATGATGTCCCTAATGTCCACTTGCTTGTGTTTATAGACTACAGCACTTTATGTCCTGCTGCTATAAAAAAAATGAAGCACAGTAACAGTTGAATGAAGCTCAGTTACAGTTACCAGTGTTTTTTCCTACAAGTCAACACCCCCAAATGCTTTATTCCTTTTACACCACAGCAACAGGGTTTATTTATTAAACAACAAGTCAAAGTTATTTCATGTGTTTACAGTAATATTTTTATTTATATTATAGCACCTATATGTTACACTGAACATTGGAGAAGTAATGACTATAGTACTGGAGAAGTACTATTTCCTGTGAATAATCTGTTACTATAGTAACGATAATGTATTACAACAATTGCGTTAATACACTATATGCAAAATATATAGCAATGCCATCTATGTATAAGCACATTATTGGTTACATCCACCAGTGTGTATATAAAGCAGCTTCTAAAGTGTCTAGATCTGTTTTCTGACATAAGAATGACAAGTTATCACGATTTAAGCAATTTTCAATACAGTTTAATAGTTTGAGCTCGTGAAATGGGTCAAAGAATTTTGGATGTAGAAGCAAAGTGGATTTTTTTTTTTACGTACAACCATTTTAAGCATGTACCGCCACATGTAACCAATCCGTGCAATGCAAAACACACACCAGTGAACACACTTGCCTGGAGCCCCAAACCACGGCACCCGGAAAGCAGTTGGGGGAATTAGGTGCCTTGCTCAGGGCCACCTAAGTTGGGTCTTGCCCTGTGTTAGGATCGAACCCAGGACCTTCCGGTCACAAGACCAGTTCCAGTTCCCTAAGCACTAGGCCACAGCTGCCTCAGCATACAGTGTCTGGCCTATTTCTGCAGTATTAAATCCATGAAGTGTACATTGACGTCAACTCTGATCAAACCGCCACAGATTCCTCTTTTGCGTTGTAGTTCCCATGGCAACATGGAAATTGTTTTTGTTTCTGTTTTAGTCCTGTCTCCATGTCCTGTTCGGTCATATGCTTGGTACTTGATTGTGTCCAGCTGTTTTGCTGTAGATCTTGTTTGCTTTGTCTATTTATACCCCAACGCATCTCGGATTCTTTGCAGAGGACTATTATGATATCATGCCTTTTTACATGTGGCTTGTTCTACTTTGATTCTCAGTTGTTCTTGCAGGTCTGATAATGCATTACACTTGTTTTATGTTGGCTGCATGTTCTCTGACCCATGCATTGGGCTTTGATAATGATCACCGGGCTGCCTTTATTGCGTTAAATTTATGTCCTTGCCTCCTTTCTCACTCCACCGTAAATTACACCTTTCCCAGTTCCAGGCAATAAAGTAATAAACCTGCCCCTTAAAGTAGCCATAGGAACTTCATGGAGTAACCTCATTAGCATGTAAAAACAGGGAAATGTGGTTTTAGGTTGTAAGTCATAAGGTTGACTTGTGAGCAGTTACCAAACAGCTGTGCAGGAGTATTCAGTTGCATAATAACAAGACAGATAAAGATATACTGAGCAACCCCTTAGAGAGGACAGAGTTATCTGAGCAGATGCCATAATACTGATAGGCCAGATATGTGTGGTTTTGCTTATTTTTCTAGGAGCAGGCTGCACCACTCCAACAGATGAGTGTTTGAATGACTGCGGTGACCAAGGCCGCTGCGTGGACGGGAAGTGTGTGTGTTTCCCTGGATTTAGTGGACCTGACTGCAGTGTGATCGACTGCCCCGGAGGCTGCAGCAACAAGGGGAAGTGTGTAAATGGCAAGTGTGTTTGTGATCCTGGTTTCACCGGACCAGACTGCTCCATTAAAGCATGTCCCAAAGATTGTAGCAACCAAGGCAGGTGTGTCAATGGAAAATGTGTGTGCAATGCAGGATTCACTGGTCCAGACTGCTCAACTGCACAGTGTCCTGGAAATTGCAAAAATAAAGGAAGATGTGTGAATGGGAAGTGTGTTTGCGATACCGGATTCACGGGTCCGGATTGTTCAGAAAGGTCCTGTCCCAAAAATTGCAACAACAAAGGCAGGTGTGTCAATGGGAAGTGTGTTTGCAATACCGGATTCACAGGTCCGGATTGCTCTGCAAGATCCTGTCCCGGAAACTGCAATAATAAAGGAAGGTGTGTGGATGGAAAGTGTGTGTGTGATACCGGATTCACAGGTCCAGACTGTTCAGAACAATCCTGCCCTGGAAATTGCAACAACAAAGGAAGGTGCGTGAATGGACAATGTGTGTGTGATACCGGATTCACAGGTCCAGACTGTTCGGAACGGTCTTGCCCCAACAATTGCCACAACAAAGGCAGATGTGTGAATGGGAAGTGTGTGTGCGATACCGGATTCACAGGTCCAGACTGTTCCGAACTGACTTGCCCCAACAATTGCAACAACAAAGGGAGATGTGTAAATGGACAATGTGTGTGTGAAGATGGCTTCACCGGACAAGACTGCTCCACCAAGAGCTGCCCAGATAACTGCAGCAACAAAGGAAGATGTGTGAACGGCAAGTGTTTGTGTAATCCTGGTTTTGCTGAGCCGGATTGCAGAGAGTGTAAGGACGGATTTACAGGACCAGACTGTGCAACAGGTACGTGGAATTAACAACTGCCTTTATATTTAACCAGGTAATTCTGTTGAATCAATATTATTTAAATACATAATGCAGGTGAAAAGGTTAAAGGTTAAAAGGAATAACTCAACTTGGAAACGAGCTAGAAAACGAGTGAGACTGGAACTACGAATTATTGTTAAGAATTCTATAAAACATAGTAAATATACAAATAAAAATAGATAAATATACTTGCTTCAGAAGACAGAATCAGAGGCTCAGACTGACACAAAGACCATTGTGGAATTGTTACTATGTGAAGAGACTAGCACTGTGGGAGTTCACGGTTTAGGACCATGATTGGTCAAGGAGTCCAAACTGAGACAGAGGTAGGATTATGGCCTGAGCCATAAGGAGGTGTAATCTAGAGGCAAAGAAGACGACAGGCCTTAAGAATTACAACAAGGAAACAATAGAACCAGCTTGGCCTTGGGGCAGAACTCAGAGGTGAGCTTGCTGCATGGTAAAGAACAGGATGGAATGTAGACCAAGTGAGTGCTGAGAGCAAGAAGAAGCAGGGTATGATGTTGCAGAAGAAGCAGTCTGAATTGTATGTTGGGAAATAAGTCTGGGCTCTATGTTGGAAAAGCAGTAGAGTTTGATTTTAATGCTGAAGACAGAGAAACAGAGTCTGAACGTAGAAGTAGAGTCTGAATTTGATTTAGGGGAGGAGTAGAGTCTGACTTTGGTTTGGGAAAACAAGTAGAGCCTGAACTAGATTTAAGAAAAGGAGTGGAGGCTAATCTTGATTCAGGTGAAGGAGTAGAGTCTGACCGTTGTTTAGGGGAAGGAACGGAGGCTGATACTTGGTTTAGGGTATTGAGTAGAGCCTGAAGTTAATTTAGGAGAGGAAGTAGCGTCTGACCTTGGTTAGGGGAAGGAGTAAAGGCTGAAATTGGTTTTAGGTAAAGGAGTAGAGACTGAAGTGGATAACTGGATATAGGGGAAAGAGAAAAGTCTGAACTTGGTTTAGAGGAAGGAGCAGAGTCTGAACCTGGTTTGGGGCTAAAGTACAGAGTCTGAATTAGGTTTAATGTAAGGCGTAGACAATGGTCATTGATTTGGGGGAGGAGGTAAAGTCTGAACTTGATTTAAAGGAAGGAGTAAAGTCTGAATTGGTGTAGCAGAAGGAGTAGAGTCTGAAGCTGACTGAGTAGACGGAGTTGAGTCTAAACTTGGTTTAGTGGAAGGAGTAGAGTCTGAACTTGATAAGGGTAAGGAGCTGAGGCTGACACTGATTAGGAGAAATAAAGGGGGATGAACTTTATACTGGAGAAAGAAAAGATCACTTTATCTTGTGGAAAGAGAGGAGGTGATTTGGATGATGTATATACTATGGATAAGACGAGCTTGAGACTCGAGTCAGGAGTAGAGAAGGAGAAGGAGAAACAAAAAGTGGTTGAGCCTTTTAATCATAAATGTCCAGGATCTGATAGTAATTCTGAAGAAGAATTCATGATAGAAGGCAAGGCTTAAATGTAAAGTCAGAGGCTGGATAAAAATCCAAATGGGGAACAGTATGACAGCAAGAAAGGATTAATAATTCAGGCTAAAAAAAAAAAAATCACACAACACAAAATAAATTCAAGCACACAAGCAGAAAAATAACTGAGAAGTAGAGGGTAAAGACTCAGCTTGAAAACTAATCTGCAGAGGACAGAGACAAACCTGGAAGTTGTTGTTGCAGATAAGTCACTAGCCAAGGCCAGAATGGTGGCCTGTGTAGTGTTATGGTGGAGTTGATAGCACTAAAGTGTGATTAGGTGCAGATGGGTCTGCAAGCTTTCTAAAGATCACCACTGCTAAAAGCCCAAAAATGATCCAACATAACAAAAGTGTTTGATTTCAAGGTCATCTGACGTTTATTCCAGGCATGTAGGCCTACCATAACAAAAATGTATTAATTATATGATAGCTGCAGATTAACATCTAAGTGACCATGTACTTATCTACTGTACCTTTCCTACCAGCCCTGATTGCCGTGTCTAACCTCAGTACCAGAAACATCACTGAATCGTCAGTTACACTCTTCTGGACTCCACCTCTAGTGCAGTACAACGCATACCATATCACCTTCACCAGTGAGGTAATTAGTAAATGTTTTAAAGGATATATAAGTATACTCCAATCTTTTTTTTAGTATTACTTATGGCATTTTCAGGTCAGCAGGTGAGTATATACAAATACAAAGTGATATTTCATACGCATACACATACATATACATCACATACAGTCCCCTTTAAAGCCACACTGAATCAACTGCCTCCTTCTCTTACTCTCTTACTCTGCCTTTTCCAGCAATAAATCACATTTTTGCGGTTTACCACGAACCACTTCCTGTCATGTGACCTTCCATTCAGCAAACCACTGATGTGAACCACATGCAGAGTACTGCACCTGTCTGTGTGATTTAAGTCTGTGAACTATAATATTGTGTGTACTTGATCCAATGCTTAATCTAACCAATGCACATTTTTATTTCTTGGATCTGATTCCAATATTTTAATAGTGAGACAGATATAATAATAATAATAATAATAGTTGCTCTTTGTAAACAGACCATTTGTTCATTCTTTCTTGTTGCTATGCTCGAATATTCAGGGTGTGAATGGCGACGTCTTTCTCCACAACGTTCCACTTCACACCCACATTCCATTTTTTCCGAAGTGTATAATGTGCACAGATGGTATCCCAGCAGGGGTGGTGGTGGTGGGGGACTCAGGGTCACGGCACCGTTTTTACAACACACTTCTGAGTTGGCACAAATCAAAATGAAAGCAAGAATTCCCGACAGTCTATCACACAAATTTATGAGCGGAACGTCTCAGACTCCGAATAACATGGGTTTGTTCTTTCTTTCATTGAAAATTTTAAGATTGAGAACAGATGGACGACATGATTTTTTGTTACAGCAGCAGCAGCGACTAAAAGAACAACAACAAAAGATTTATATACGTATATAGCACCGTCCACACATAAAGACAGTAGTCCTGAAATTAAATAAATACCTACTGACAAAATACTAATAATAATATCTTTAATAATAAAATATAAACAAATCATATGAAGAAGACAAAGCGTTTATTTGTCACAAATGCATTACAGCACAGTAAAATTCCTGGACCTGGACAGAGAAATGTGACCTCCGCATTTAACCCATGCACAGTCATTGAAACACCCACTAGGGGGCAGTGAACACACTTGCCCAGAGCGGTGGGCAGCCCCAAACCACAGCACCCAGCAGTTGGGGGAATTAGATGCCTTGCTCCAGGGCACCTTAGCCATGTCTTTCCATATGTGGGGATCAAACCCGAGACCTTCCACTCATGAGACTGGTTCCCTAACCACTAGGCCACAGCTGCCACCTTCTGATTAGTAACCTAGAGCCTTAACTATTAAGCCTCCACTGCCTTGGTGACTATAGACTGACAAAATCATGTCATGTGTCTGGAACCTGTCTCTCTTATAAATAAACCTAATAAACATCAGTCTTTCGGCCAAAAAGATCATTTACTTGCTCATTATTATTATTATTATTATTATTATTATTATTATTATTATTATTATTATTGCAAATACGAACAAACCATGATTTATTTAACGTATGGAATATCGAGATGTCCTGTTCAGTCCTATGCAGTATAAAGGACAGTGTAGATCAGGGGTGCAGCCCAGCATGGAGCTTTCTTTACTTAAACACATCTGATTACTCTTACCTGTTAAACGACAGCTTTAGTGTTCACCCCGGATGTAGATCATTTGAACATCGGATTACCAAACCAAAGGTTCAGAATTATTTAAAGTAAGTAATAAGTAGAGTATTGTTGTGATCTTATCAGCACATCCCTGAGCGTTATTCCTTTAATACCAACACAACTTGACAAAGGTCACAATTATTATTTAATTAAGACGCAATACATGACGTGCCAAAATTTTATCGTTTTATAGAAATGAGAGAAATTAGTCTATTTTGTAAATGTAAAGAAGTGCAGACTCCAAAACATATCATAAATCTTACAGTTTAACCATGGTGACACTGGCGACTCCTTCTTATAAATTTTAAATAAATGTACATACACATCTTGTGTATCATTAATAAAGAAATAAAAACATATTGTAATTCGCTCATTAAATTATACATTAAAAATACAGAAAAGTAGCAAAATAAAGAAAATGCCATATTCTAGACTTTTTTTCTAGGGGGGAAAAAAGCAGACTTTCATTTGCCCATAAAGAAAGAATGCAGCAGTGGAAAAAAATCGTCATATCAGAGCAAGCAGGAGAGTTGATTTAGTGCTTCCAGACCACCAATGCCAGCCTGGTTGAGTGAAGTGTGTAATCACATCAGTGGTTATTCCAACCATGAGCCGATCCTCATTTGGTTTTGGAGCTGACACAGCTTAGCCTTTCACTCGCTCTATAACTCACAGCGCTCCCAGAGCCCCCATACAGGGTGACGTTTGGTGATGAAGGGGAATAAATTCAGAATTTATGGGCATGCTGAGCGTACATCGCTTCGCATTAACACTGATGGAGAGCGCTCAGAATTTCCTCCAAGACCGCTATCAGCACAACATCCTCAGTAAAAATCCAGTCCAGACCTCAAGAGATGTTCTAGACGTCAGTCATGTGTCAGGAGTACTGCGGTAATGTTAAACACTGGGACCTCCCAGAACATCTGTTTAGTTCAGCACCATGCACACAAACTGTTATGGAATTGTATATTTGTTGCACAAGAAAAGAAGTTAAGAGAGGAAATGAGAAGCAGAAGGATAGCCGAGTAAAAAGACTTTTAATAGTCATTGTCAGGAAACTGTTGCGAACATGATTAGCATTTTCCATTGACATGGAGACAGTGCTGGTGCTGGAACCAGTGATGGTCTGATTCTCCAGCAAGTCTTAATACTAGCTGAAATGTTACATAATCAGCCGTAGGAGCTGCACTGTGAAAAGAATGAGCAGGTTTTGTTAGCATTAGCAGTGTATGCTTTGTCGAAACACTTTCTGGGTATGTTAGTCTACAAAGTCTCCAAGCAACCAACAAGCACAACATCAATGCCCATGCCCTGTGGGGGACCTACAGAGTATTAGACTGATGTACCAGTTTTTCTGGCAGTTAAGAATAGTATGCAACTCTCTGGTAACTTCTGAATAAGTCTCTAGTTACATCTGAGATCAAATCCCAGTACAGTCAGAGTCGCTGTTCATGCATATTGTAAATAAAAGGCTTTTGGTGAGGATGATTAGGCCTGCACAAGACTTCAGTGCAGCTGAGGAATAAATTTAGGAGGATGGAAGCACCAAGAGGAAGAAAGGGAGAATTTACTGCACTGTCGGGAAGTTTGGGAATCACATCAGCAAGAACTTTACAACAAGAGACACATTCAGCAAGAGAGGACAGAGTCACCAAAACAGAAAGAGCACATTTTTCCCTCCACACAAAACGTGACATGGGTGCGTGTGAGAAAGAGATGACAGCAAACAAGGCAGACACAGAGAGAGAGAGAGAGAGAGAGAGAGAGAGAGAGAAAGGAAGAAAGAGAGAAATCGAGAAATGCATAAGTGTTTAGTGCAAAAGAGGAACAGATACAGATGTAGGACACTTGTTGCTAAGGGAGGAGTAAACATCGTCAGAAACATCAGGCTGGCCAGAGAAATGACATCATAGTCCAACAGCTGGGACAGAAGAGAGGGAGACGGAGGGACAGACTCAAAGAAAGTAGGAAGAGATCGATTGAAAGATTTTCTTTTTATATCTGCTGATAAGAGAGGTAACATGTGGTCCAGGGTCCTGTTCTGGGATTTTCTAGAGGCAGAGTGCATCAAGGTGAACAGCTGGGTCCGCTTACGTTTATTTCAAAAACAGAAGCCATGCTGGAGAACGCCGCCAGAACCAAGAACTAATTTATAGCTTTTTAAAGCACTGGCGTTTTGGAGTGTTCCGATAGACAAATGTCATAAATACAGACTGATATCTTTCTCCCCGTTGCTGAATGAGATGTTTTTAAGATCAGTTCAGGGAGGTTGTGTTACGTTTAACGTCACATCATTCTTTTCACTTCCATTAATGCAGTTCTCTTAAAAGAATTGCTCTTATGAGTCTCCTGGAGACGCTAATATACATCTCACACAGCTAATTAGGGAAAACCTTGACATCACAAAACCACATCCTTTCTGATCTTTCGCTCACAAACAGGTTCCATGTGTTGTGAGTCTGGGATACATAGCTGCTAGATGTAATAGCGTGACACCACCCACACCCCCCAACCCCCAACCGTGGCCAAGAAATGATGTTTGGGACGCAAAAACATACAAGCCAGACCATCTCAGCACTGAATTAATACACCACCTGGTGGCCACTTCATCTTATTACACAGAGTTACATACTGTCTATCACCTTATTTATCTAACTCTTAATCTATCACATTACATTCATTTACATTAAAATTGTTATACTTATTTTATATACCCTTGTTTATACACATATGTACATTTTGGCACAGCATTTCTTTATTTCCCAGGCTTATGATTTACCTTCAATAGCATCTAATTTTTTTCAGAAATCAGATCTCAAATTTTCAGGGAAAACTTTTACAATAAAAGTCCTACATGTTCTAAAAGGGTAATAAAATTACTCAAAGATTAACATAATGTATTCAAGATCTGCCAATATTAACTTGCTTAATAGTTATTTATCAAGTTCTGTACAACATATGCATTATTATATTTCATTATTACAGTTTATATCTGAACTCCGCTTATGTTGCATTGGTTTAAAAGGCAATCATTGAAATAAATCAATGCAACAATCTTTAATCAGTCATTAGTGAAACAATGTGTAAATAATTTCAAATTTAGTTGATTTGGCTGTGCTGCTTTTAAAATCTACATCTTTATCATCATCATCATCATCATCATCATCATCATCATTCACTAATTACAATCAGACCTATCGCAGAAATTTAATGTTAAAATGTAAATTTTTCAAATTATGCTTTTATATTTTGGACTCTTGTTTGTTAGTCTTAAATCCCCAAATCAAAGCATATCATTTCGAATTATACTGTATTTTTTAAAAATTAAATATATTTAAACAAAACCACCGAAAACAATAATTCATTCATTTGTTCATTTATTAAGACATTATGTTTATTACATAACAATCAGCTACTCGATGGTTAATTGGATACTAAGATGAACTGATTAAAGTGAAGTCACCATATCACTGACTACCCTAGAGACCCTTTTTCTAAGAGTGTGTGTATTAGAGTGTGTCGAACTCCAGATTACTGCTTTGCTTAATTACTTGAACTTCACAGGTGTTTAACACTCTTGGTATTTGGGACAAACTTAGAGAAAAGATTATTTAATGGTTCTCAGCTTCCCGGAAAGGTCCTGCATTGAACCCTTTTCAATATGGTATAAGATGTAAAATGGATTACATAATCTTTCATTTTGTAATCTATACCCTGCAGAAAGAAAGCGATCAGAAAATCACATCCACAGTGACTGGTGGCTTGAACACCTACACTCAGGTGGGTCTGGCTCCTGGGCAGCGGTACACAGTGACCATTATTGGGGAGAAAGATGGCAAGATGGGTGCCAAGAGCACGACAACGTTCCAGACCTGTGAGTCTGAATAACATTGATTATTGCATTACAGCAGCACCTGTGAACAGTACATAAAGTATCTGCATGACTGGCCACATGACTGGCTGATGTACAGGTGTACAGGTGTTCATTAGTGCCCTGTCAGCTGGTATATCATTAAAGCTAATAATTTAGCCTGAAACCTAGGACTGTCCAATAAGAGCTACACTGCTGTATAATTAGTGTCTCCTGTCTCCATGTCCTATTTCAACACCCAACAGATATTCATGTCTTTTTCAGTGATCTCCGGCCCCAAAAATCTTAGAGTTGTCAAGACAAGCACAACATCAGTCATTGTCCAATGGGAGGAAGCACAGGGAGGAATCGATAGATACATCCTCTCCTTTTCACCAAATCAGACAGATGGATCCAGCAAGGGAAGGAAAGACATGAGGTTGCCACCTGGAAGAGACTCGGCCCAAATCGATGGCCTGCAGGCTGGTCGTTTGTATGACATTTCTCTGGTTGCAGAAAAGGATGGTACTCAGAGTTTACCAGCAACTGTGCAAGCAACCCCAGGTGAGTCTCGAATAGAAATGAACTGAACGTATTTAAAATCTGACACGTTATGGTTTCTTACAGGGTTTGTGCTATATAATGGTGCTTCCTTCTTCTCCCAAACAGCCTCCTGGTCAACGATCACGGAATTACAGACTAATTCTAAAACACTTCTAATTCCACAGCCTTACAAAAATATTAATGTTATCATCTTAAATGATGCTATAATTTATCAGAAATATCCATGTGATTGTACATTAAAAGTGCTGTGATGTTTGGAAAAGAAATACTTAATAATATAATAAGGAATTGTATTAAGTTCATGAGGAAAACTCATCATTCAGATCAAAAATCAATCATTTCAACATTTCTTAGTTAGTTTTTTAACATCTTCCAAAAATGAAGTCTCCTGCAGGAGAAGATGGAAAGAACTTGCCAACTGGACAGTCACACATGCTAACCTTGGGCTTAGCTAGATGACAGAGAAATCCTGCTTCTCTAAAATTGCCTCCCGGGAAGGCGAGGTCATTCCTAATGCCTGAAATTCTCATTAAAGTGAAATCCCATGGAAATACAGTGAGTTGAGTGGTTCTGCAAAACTGAAGTAACCCATCAGGAGCAGGTCTGGACAGAATGAAATGATAATGTTTTCTCCTCTCTGTTGTGGTGATGATGACTCATTTTATTTCCATCTCACCAGATGGAACCTTTCACTCATGATATCTTTCTTTCCTCCTGCTTTTTGTTCTGTTTTTGTGTTTTGAACCTTATCTGATCTCTCTTTCTAATTTCACAGAATGGTGTTGGTGAGTGTGAATTCAGCCATTGATAAAAATGATATGGAAGAATTATACTCAAGGGTCTGTGTATCTTCCTTTCATTTGTTTTTTTTTTTTTTCAGAAAACAAGGATTTTTTTATGTTTTGTTTTTCTTTGTTCACTTTGACTAAACATACCCCAAATAAATTAAATATTTAAATATTCACAAATCCAAATATGAAAAATGGAGGTACATGATATTTTATTATAAACAAAGTAAACCTGGAAGTCAGCTGTTGTCATATCAAGAAATCCTTCGGGATCACCCAGACATCCCGCGTGATGTTTCAGCCATTCATAGCCTGGTGTCCAGTGACTAGCTGTGCTCTCAGGGGTGGAGGCGTGGCATACTGTCTCTCTCCTGTCAATCACAGTGACACCAGCCAATCATAGGTATCTGTGAGCTCATGTCTACATAAGTGGGTGGGATCGTTTTCCTCCGAGAATTATCTTCCACCCATATGTTGCATGAGTAAGCAGCATGAAAAAAAAAAAACAGTGGCTGGCTGTATATCTTGGAGGAAGCACAAACCAGAGCTGTCTGCCTGGGCTTCTGGGAGCTGTAGTCTGAGCAGAGCATGGCTGAAGCGTAGCATGACTAGGCCAAACCCCCACACACAGTGATCCATTTTAGCAGGACATTGGTGCTAAGACCCTGTAATCACTGATACACATTCAGGTTATTCCAAACTGTTACATATTGTAATATTTGAATTTTAGAATCTAAAACAATGGAAAACAAGCAAAAGGAAAAACTTGGCTCAAAAAACATTTGATTAACTTGAATTAACAAGTGAACAGAATATACACAGTCCTTAAATGTTATTTATAACTGGTTTAACTACTAACATATTAACCACAAAACTTATTCCACAGGATGTCCCTCCTTCAAGCGGTGCAACTTCAGGCTGTTTAATTTAATTTCCATCACTAACCCCATTCATGCCTCTAGGGACTGCAGCAGAGACTGCAGTACAATACAGTACAGTACAGGAAAACAGATGGCTTTGACCATATGTACTGTGAACAGGTTTATTTCCTGGACTGCCAGATCCTGCATCCAGAACTACTAGAGGATCAGGTGGAATATCTCATCTGAGACTAAAGAACACCACTAAAGGTTCTTCTTCACAGTACCAATCGTTCATAGACTCATCAAGGGGACATGACCCAGAGTCTTCAGGATATTCTGTTGAGCCAACAGTTATGACTGAGAGAAACCTCACAGCCTATGGTTTAAATAATAGAAAATATGTTCGAAGAGTCTTGGTAGGACATAGGAAGATAGACATGGCTGGTCAAATCAGTAGGAATGACATCTTAACACATATCTCAGACAGGCTGGCGGGTTTTTCTGATGAGATCAGGAAATTACGTGGAAAAGGACTGCAGATACAGGATGGAAGATTTGAAGAAAACCCCATTAGGGAGATTTTGCGAGAGAAGACACCGGAGAAAAATAAATTAACACATCAGCAGGAGGGGGTTCCTAAAGCAAGAACATATTCAGAGGTCCCTATAAGGATAAGAATACAAGAAATGAAATCTGGGACAACCCCATCACCCTCTATTCCTCTGACCATGCCTCAGGTCCAACCTTCCCTGGTGCCATCTGAAACACTAGACCAACATGCAAAGAAGAACCAGACACCATCAAGAGACAGACACCATACTAAAACATCTCTCCATCATCAGTTGCCTCCATCATCCAGCTATAGATATTCTGGCAGGCCAAAATTACCAGGTCCATCAACATCAATAATAAATAGCAGAAAGCCTACTAAATCCATTTCCTCCATGAGCTCTTCTCAAAAGCCAGAATATATAAACCAAGCTAGAAATGCATTCTCGTTTAGATCTTCTCACCCACTTGCAGTGGAAAAAGAAACTTTAAAGAGGAACACAACAGCATCCCAAGAATCCCAACCTGATGATCAAGGGTTACTGACATCTGTCCGAGGTCTCAACAGGATATCCTCAGAAAGCAACTTACCAGAAGGTACCACCCATACAGACAATATCAATGGAGGCATGCTTCCAAAACACAAACAGACTATCAATAAGACTGTACCATTGTACCATCACATGCCGCACAGGAGTATGTTCCCTCGCCGGCCAAACACAGGTCTATTCCCAAATCGGACCATAATCCCTCAACACCCCTACAGGAATCCTGTAAGCAGACCCGCGAACAGACTCAACAGCACTGCTAGGAACATAGTGGGACCCAGGATTATTAGCAGCGCCCAAAGAGACCCCAACCATACACCAATATTTACATGGCGGGGAAAAAACAGAACAGTCATCAGATTTCCACCAAAACATCTTAGCCAAATAAACCCAAACCAAAATGACAGCAGCTCCAAACCTGGTGTTGCAGTGCCAAAAAAGACAAGTGAAGAATTTAATGTTATATTCTCAACAGATAACAATACAGACCCTACATTTAATCTCTCCTTGCCAGGTAATGATGCTCTATCCAACACCAATGATACAATACAACCTGTTATTGACGGTGTAAGAGAAACTGATCATATCTTACCAAGAGTTACAAACAGACACAATGGCACTACTTGGAAAAGCATTCTCCATCACCAAAGGGTATCAGGAGACACGAGTGACTGGCGAAATGCTTCAAATCTGAAGATTAGACCAACACTGGTAAGAAAGAAGAAAAACAACACAGTCATCAGATTACCATCAAAAATTCATTCTCAAACTGGCTCACCGACTAAGACTGGCACAAATCTATCAGATAACAGCACACTGTCAACAGAGAACGTTCCAGTAGCAACTAATGAGACATTACAAGCTATTAATGGAGGTTCAGAAAACACTATTGATCACACAAACAAAGGACTCAACCTACACACAGTCACAAATAGAGACCAGGACTTGTCCAGAATAACAAACAGAGACAAGGGTGTGTCCAGTGTCACAAACAGAGACCAGAACTTGTCCAGAATAACAAACAGAGACAAGGGTGTGTCCAGAGTCACAAACAGAGACCAGGACTTATTAAGAATAACAAACAGAGACCACCGCCTGCCCAAGGTCACAGAAAAAGACCAGGATCTGTCCAGCGCTACGAAAAAAGTTATTAACCGAAAAGTGCCGCCTGAAATAAGCAGCAGCAGCAAGGAAAATGTCCAAAATCAGAACCTTACAGCAAAATTTATACTAAGACAAAATGGCAGATTACAACAAAAACTTAATTCCCAAATAAAACAAAACTCCACCACTCAGAACAGAGTGAAAGATACAGAGCCTAGAGTTGAAAAAGGTTCAAAACAATTAGCAAAAGATAATGTCCAATCTGTTGCACAGGGTTCAGAAGGGGACACTGATAACATCCCATTAAGAATGAAAAACATGGACAACAGCACCACCAAGTCAATGGAACATGAATTCAACAGTCTTCAAGGTCTAATCCCCAATTATACAGCATCATTTACAATGAGAAAGCAAAATGGAACAGACATCAGACACACACCAAATCCTAAAATACAGCCAAACCTTCATGGTGGACCAAAATGGAGTAATGAACGCAGCACTAATAGGTCTACCCTGCCCTTTAGACCAGACCTTACAAGGAAAAATGGCACCACCATCCGACTTCGGTCAAAGGTGTTTTCTCAGATGAGGCCAAAATCCACCACTACAGCTGACCCTAAACCTGTTTGGTCCACGGGAGTTCCTCTCTCAAGAAATAAGACCACAAGTCAGAGAAATACCACAGTTCCAGCTGCTGGTTTGTCAGAAGATAGCATCAGTCAAGTTGGAGTCAAGAATGTAACATCAGGGGGATTTATCATCATTTGGGCAGCACCAGAGGGAAGGTTCAAAAACTTTGTGATCAAAATAATAGAAGACAATAATAAAGGGATAAATGAGGGTGATGGCAGCAACCAGATGGAAATGAAAGAAAGGAATGAAGGAAGTAAAATAGCCACCAATCTTATTGATGTTGTGATGAGGAACAGCAGCAATAATGGGGTTAGAAAGAAATTCATCAAGTTGCTTCCTGGTTCAGCTCGCTCATATCCTGTCACAGATCTCACCTCTCAAACCAACTACTTGGTGACCCTTTACGGAACAGGTCCTGGGTTACGTTCCAATGTTCACACCATCATCATTACAACAGGTATTTAGAACCAGAAGGTACAAACCACTGCCAAATAATTCATAGTTAAATAATATAATTCATAGATAAGATGTGACATATTTTCAGAAACTTGTTGGTCATGTGTTCAGCTTTTCAACAGTGCTTTCATTGTCCCCTTGATCACCAAGGGCTTTTAATCAAAGCTGCAATACCTCGAGAGGCTTTGATTAAAGTTACATTGTGAGATTGTAATATAGTACCTACATGTAACCTGTCTGTTTTATGTTAACCTCGTGGTTTTGTTGTGTTGATGTTTTATGTTGTTCAGACTACACAGCTAAAACCTCACTTCTATAGTTTTAAACAGACACAACACCTAAAAGCAGTGTTCGATCGTTAACGCTGTAGGTATTAATTCATTCCTGGAGCTGGGTTTTGCTGTGTATGTATTTGGTGGTGACAGGTTTAAAAAAACAGGCATGTTTAAAGAGCAGAAATGAGAAAGGGAAAACCATCTTAGGATTGATTGGTTTTACATAGTAAATTAACTGTAATATCACAAGTAGAGAATTTACTACCTGTCTGGTTTTAGCCTTTATTTGTATTTTAACCACCAGGTTCAAGAACCAGACAAACAGTTTAGCACAATAAAGTTTTCATTTGCTATATGATGTACTTCACTGTGACTTGACCTGAATGTTGTCAGGTGTCAGTGATGGCAGACAAGGAGGCAGACGCTTTCAGAATAAAACAAATTACACAAATTACAAGAGCTACCAGGCACGTACATAAGGAATAATGAAAAAACACAGCTGAAAGTAATTAGTACTCAGGAGACCCTGATCTATGTGTTTGCAGGTTGGTTAAAGATGCCATTGGGACCAGGTAGTGTAAAAAATGTTGTAACTCTAGTATGTAGCTACTGACAGTAGAAAGATTTTTACACAGCAGATAAATTAACATTTATGGATGATGTGGGTTTGTGAAAACACTTAATGTTTGAACCTGTCCTATAATGAATGTTATGTACTAAAAAGGTTAATGATTAAACTTTTAAATTGGCCTAGTGGTTAGGGAACCAGTCTTGTGACCGGAAGGTCACAGGTTCGATCCCCACCCAGGGCAAGACACGACTGAGGTGCCCTTGAGCAAGGCACCTAACTCCCCTAACTGCTCCCCGGGCACCGTGGCTTGGGGCTGCCCCCTGCTCCGGGCAAGTGTGTTCACTGCCCCCTGGGGTTCACTGCACAGATGGGTTAAATGCGGAGGTCACTTTCCTTCTGTGTGCAAACACAGTAAGGCAAAATAGTTCACTTTCACTTTCACTAATAATAATTATCAACTGATTAACTTAGTTAACTTTATTAGCTGACTCGTTCAGGTTTCTGGGCCAAAACATCGGTTCTCTGTTTACTCATGTGTAGTAGAGTCAGTTGAATGGACCTATAAATAGTCAGTATAATCAGACTTACATATGGTAAATTTAAAGGTATTGACAAATTTCAGGCTATTTGGGTCAACATTTTGTTGAGGCACTGAGGGTTAGAGAACTGCAGTTTCTAGTCCTGTTAGTCAGGAGGCTATAGACTAAGCAGCACAGTGAGGAGTTTAACCAACACCAGTCACCAACACCAAACTGTAAACAGGGAACAGCAGCTGTACATACAGTAGTTTAGGTGGGACAGGGTGGAGTAGAGGATGTGGAAGATGGCATCTTTGGGGCTCTAGGTGAACTGAGCCTCAAATGAAGAGATGAGATCTTTAATGAGTCTCTCAAAGCACTTCATCACCACAGAGTATTTGAGTATTTTAAGTATACACAGGAACAGATTGGAAATAGAGGTAAACACCAAAGCTAGCTCGTCTGAGCATGATTTTAGGACCAGCCTAGGGATGCTATCTGAGCCGACTGCCTTCCTGTTCTCCTGTCACATCCACTGCAACATCACAATATTAAAGACAAACTAAAACCTGCTTTTTAAATCTTTTACACCAGAGTGTCATGACTCAATCCAGTCATGTGCGTGTCATGTGCAGACGAGTCATGAATATCAACTGGACAAAAAATAATCTAGTCCAATCCCAGCTCTTACAGAACCATTGAACCCAGTCAGATAACTTCATCTTGTTTAACACTGGCTCCGTGCTGATTGTAGGATTGTGATGATATTCATGATGAAGTCTACAAGAAGCACATTATGACCAATGAAAAATAACCACCATTCTCATCATTTACTGCTAATCTGATCTTCTTTCACCCAGGGTAATCTTACAGTCAGCCATCCTCACTGACTACACTCACCATTCACCCAAAACCCAGGGTAAGACCACCACTGGCCCCCAAATCCTAATTTTCAAGAAATCAGGGTATGAATCTAAGACATATTACTGCTACAGACAGTCTGGATGGCATGATGTGTGACCAGGCTCGATCCGCGTTCCAACACTGATTTAATCCAACCTTGTCCACTCCCCCTAAAGTCACCATCTTCAGGGCTACCAAATACTACAGGATACTAAATGATTCCATGTAGGTCACAGGTCCAAGTCAACGTCACTGTAGTCTTCAGGAGCAGAAATGAGATGAAGTCACCATCATCATGGCTGTATTTGTTGACGAGTTTCTAAGTTCTAAGTTCTGTCCTCCTATTGGTGGATTTTAGGTTGAACAGCTTTCACAAAACTCCTTACAATGTTGTCATTGGCCACCATTGCTCACACCAGCAACTGTTAAATAATTGTAGTAATATTTTTAAAAGATGCATAAAATATAATGCTGAGTCAAAAATGATCCGCACTCTGGATGTAGAATTACTTTTATTCAACTTTCAGGAAAGACAAATACGTTATTTTTGACATGATCTCCTGCTTTTCTACACACTTTGTCCATCTGTCAACAAGCTTTCCTATCATATACCTTTATTAAAAAAAATATTTTAGTCTGAGCAGTGAGCTACTAATGCACCTCTGTCTTTACCTCTTCACCGGATGTAAGTCTTCGTCCTCTTAGGCTTCTTTCTTGACAGTCTGATGGGGTTACATCAGGACCATAGTGAGGAAGCTTTAACACCTTGTAATGGAATTATTGTAGTGTGTGTAGAGGATAGACAGCGCTGTGTGGACGTGTATGTAACATCACAACACATTGGATATCAGTCCTCTGTGTTTTATGTAAGTTTTAGGCTTCAGCTCTTCAGTGAGCATCTCACTCAAGTGGGGTGTAAGGGATCAGTCAATTCCCTCTTTTGCCACCAGAGGGAGCCGACCTAGTCAGCCAGTCGCCTCTGGGTGTCCCAAGGAGCCCAGGGGCACATGGGGCAGATATGTTTTCTTACACTGCAGTCACAAATGAACTGTAACACGTTCAAACCTGTACAGCAGTGACTGGGGAGACAGAGACCTGGTACAGAAAGTGTTGATGAGACCAATAAGAGTGTGGATCATTTTTGTATTAAATAAATAATAGTCTCAATTATAGATATAGACAAGAGCAATGTCCAATATTTTCCCGTTCAGACATGATTTATTTATTTATTTACTTACTTATTTGTTCTATTCATTTAATAAATTAATTGACTGTCAGTGATAATCAAACAATAAGTCAGTGTACTAATATAAAAGTATAATAATATTAAGTTATTAATATCAATTAATATAATATAAATACAAATAATACATTCTGGGTAAGCAGTGTTTTTGAAGTCTACAGTGAAGTGGACTTGATGCCTCATCCATAACTCTACGCTCCTGCTGATACAGAAATGAAGCAGCCCTCATGACTCTATGGGGAGGTGAACAAGGACGCATTAATAACAGTATTGGGACGGTCCCGTATTTTTCCCCACTATCCTTTTCCATCTTTCGAGATTATAATCAGGAACAGTTTGATCAAGAACAACCTGCTGACCGTAAAAACTCTTCTCTTCTTTTCTAAATGACATATTTAACTCCTGCTTATGCCTCTTCCTCCTCAGATTCTTCACTTTCTCTTTTGTCTTCTTCCTCCTCCAGGATCACACGTCCAGCATCATCATCATCGTCTTCATTATCATCGCTGTAATGTCCTGTTTGTGCTGTGTCCAGGATCAGTGTGTGTGTGTGTGTGTGTGTGTGTGTGTGTGTGTGTGTATGATTAACCCTGGTCTTTATGTGGGTGTCAGTAATGTATATATGCTGTAATGTATATACTGTATATATGTTTGTTCTGTACATATATACACTAGTACATAAACACTATGTACATGTGTAATAATGCATTATAGCACATTAGAACCTTTAGCACTTATATAGGTGAACATCAAACATCAGATATTACAGATCTGTATTTATCTGTTTCTATTCTATTCTGTCTCTTGGCTTATGTTATTGTTCCTTATTAAGTTTTTTTTTACATCCTCTCTCTTTTTCCGATTATTTTATCGTATCTTTCTGTCTTTCTTTCTTAGTAAATCCTCCTCTTTGTTTATTTTATTTTGGTTTTGTTTTTGTTTATTTCATTGTTTATTTGTTTATTTTATTTTGGTTTTGTTTTTGTTTATTTCATTGTCTTTCTTTCTTTCTTTCTTTCTTTCTTTCTTTCTTTCTTTCTGTCTGTCTG
The DNA here is from genome assembly GCA_028565595.1 of Duopalatinus emarginatus. NCBI lineage: Eukaryota > Metazoa > Chordata > Actinopteri > Siluriformes > Pimelodidae > Duopalatinus > Duopalatinus emarginatus. The sequence goes on from JAOVVF010000010.1 coordinate 19,612,705, forward strand.
TCTGTCTGTCTGTCTGCCATCCCTTAAATATTGTGTGATGTGTCCTTAGGTCCTGAGCCTCCCTCACATCTAACCTTTAGTGACCTAACAGACACGTCCCTGACTGTGTCATGGAGAAAACCAAAAAGCTCTGTGACTGGGTTTAAGATCACCTACATACACACTAAAGAAGGTACGACCACACACACACACACACACACACACACACACACACACACACACACACACACAAACCCACCAGCTGTAGTCCCGATCTTCAGCCTATAGAAACGTTTCGAAAACAGATTCTTTAAAAACATTAAACTCAATTAAAAACATTAAACGATTAAATAATGAAATATTCTGTTTACAAGCCTGTTTTTATATCTCCCAATAATAATGACAGTTTTCTCAATTACAAAATGTCATTTATTGGTTATGGATTCTGTTTTTTAGAACTTTAGGACCTATTTTGACATCATATGTTTACAGTTAATGTTTATTACAGTAGATGTATTGGGTGTGATTACAGGTGAGCCGAACTCACTGACAGTGGACTCGACAGTCTCCACTCTACCTTTAACCAAACTCTCCCCCGGATCCACTTATGAGGTCAGCGTTATCTCTGTGCTCGGATTGGATGAAAGCGACCCAATCAAGGACATGGTGATCACATGTATGTCTGAGTTACTTTACTATCTGATGTATATTTTCCTGTATGTATGTTAATCATCCCAGAGTCCTGATTCCACGTTCTTTTCTCTGTGTTTCAGTGCCTGACCCACCCACCGACCTCCGGGCCATAAACGTAACCGATACCAAAGCACTGTTACTATGGAGACCTGCCCTGGCAACCGTCGACCAGTACATCATCGATTACCACGCTGAGGAGGGTCAGCTGCGTTTCTGTCTCCCTTTTTCTCATCTTTCTCTCCATAACAAGATAATATTTAGTGTGAATATATTATCTACACATGTCTAGAATATCACAGTGACTCACCAACAGTGACAGCAATTACAGCTGATCAGCTATTAATTATTAATCATTAGACCACAATTAGTACTGACCCTGCAATGTGATTGGCCGAGAGACGTTTCATGAGTGCCGGTATTACACGATAATGGCACAGGGACCAAAGCTCATACACACACACACATAACCAGCCACATACACACATAACCCTAGCAACAACATCAGTGTTTACAAGCGAAACACCGCAGACATAAACAAACCAAACATCTGAATTATTGCGAGTTCATAAAACCTTGATGAATGGATGCATTTGTGTTTATTATCTATATAATAGTTATTTGTGGTGTAGTGGTTAGTGCTGTTACCTCACAGCAAGACAATCTGGGAGTTTGTGTGTTCACCCTGTGCTGTGGGTTTTCTCCAGGTACTCTGGTTTCCTCCCACAGTGCAAAGACATCCACATTAGGTGTGAGTGTGAATTGGCCATGCAGTGGATTGGTATACCCTGCTTTCACCTAGGATGCTGGGATTGTCTCCAGCCCCCATGCACCTGATTGGCATGTTGTGGTGACGAAGAAGAATTATTGGGTAGTTAATGATGCTCCTTGACTGTTATAGTCTGATGTTTCAGCAGCTAGCTGTTTAATAGAATTAAACTATTTTACCTCAATAACACACACTTGGTTCGTGCTATAATATGAGATATTGGCACTGGTGTACTTATCTACTGATCTACAATTGCAGCACACCTGTGCCAATAAAACATTGTCATTGTTGGTAGCCTGCTGTGGTACAAAAGGAATAAGACACTTTGAGTGTGCTGTTTTAGGATAATAATCCATCTAGGTTTGGATTTGTTAAGCTGCTGCTGATGCAACATCTGGACGTGATGTACCATGCTCAGAGGAAAGCGCTTCCGCCCACTTCTGTATGCATGACATCACAGACCATGATCGCCTCATGTCAATGTGTTGACAAGAGAGAAAGAGAGTACACCACCCCTCCCTTTCTGAGAGCATGACCAGTTTTGCTTTCTAGACTCCCAAGTCAATGGGTTTCAATCATCGATCTACCCTTTTGGATATTTGTATATTTCTATACCATTGTGTGTGTTTGTGTGCTTTAGATCCTGGCGCACAGTTGAATGTCAGAGTGTCAGGTAACGCGGTGGAACAACAGCTTCAGGCTCTAAAGGCTTCCACCAAGTACACTGTTACCATCATCAGCCGACTCGGAGAGCAGAAAAGCGCCAGCACACACACCACCTTTACCACAGCCAGCGGTAAGTAACACACTCTGTGGATCCAGGGACACAAACAGTGAAACCTGTTCTGGTTCGACCTTCACAGTCCCTGCAGCCTTCGAACAACACGCCTTTGTAGACCACATGCTTCAAAAGACGCAGTCCTTAATTGTGACACAGCCTAAGATCGCTCTGCCTCTATTCTCTCTACTGATAGGCTCTCCTGGAAAAGGAGAGGCACCACGAGACCTGACAGCCAGACAGGTAACTGCACGTACTGCCGTGTTGTCATGGAAACCACCATCTTCAGCCGTGACGAGCTACAAACTGACGTACTTCACCAAGGGTGGAGAACGCAAGGTGAGATGAGGGACATGTCACCAACACCAAAAGTATATAAATTACTTAGTGACTATGAAGCTTAGTGACAAAACTCACCTTTTTAGTTTCTACCAGTGATGCTAACACAGTAAAGGCGTGAAATCATGATGCAAATGAGCTATGATGTTGTTTGGTGGTGTTTGATGTGGTCACAGCGGTAACATCATTGGGTCCCATAGGAGAGACCTGGGTTCGATTCCCGGTCTGGGCAGCCAGTCTGTGCTACACCAATAAGGGTCCTTGGGCAAGACACCTAACACAACGTTTACCTACCTGTAATACCAATAACTTTGTAAGTCGCTCTGGATAAGAGCGTCTGCTGAATGCCATAAATGTAAACGTAAATCTATGAGAAAATGTTAGACATGAACGTCAGTGTATTTTCAGACACGTTAGCAATTTTGGTGCTTTTCTGCACACTTTTTCTGTAAAAAAAAAAAAAAGGAAATGCACAGCTAGTAGCTAGTTATCATGCTACCAGACACACAGTGCCTCCAACCTGAAACAAACAATTAGCAAACAAACTCTTAGCTTCTAAACATTGTTAGCATCTTTGGACATTCTTACACATTTTTGGAAGCATACCATCTCCTGTAACTTTTGATAAGAAATACTGATACAGTTCATAAACTAAAGCCACCCGTTAGCATTATTCTTTGGTTCTATTTGTGGTAACGCCTTCCACCTAACAGGAAGTGACCCTTAACCCTGGAGTAAGAGAACATAAGCTGAGAGGACTGCACCCCTCATCCACGTACTCGGCCCTCCTGCAGGGTGAGAGAGGCGGAGTCTACACCGCAGCCATCTCCACCGAGTTCACTACAGGTGTGCAGATTATTACCTGGTTTGTTGTGGTAATGATGATTATCAGAGGATCCTGGTATTACTGATTTGTCCAATATGTGATTGGCAGTGTTTGGTTTAGATTGGATCAGTCTGGATGTCTCACTGCATGTGATATAATTACAGTTCCCAGAAAAGAAGGGTTAATATTACATTTAGTGATGAATAAGGAATATTAATTGTAAATAAAGGACCTTTCTTTTATTACACACTGGCTGCTGTTGAAATCGTATGCCTTCCACACTGCAGTGAAGTTATTAACATCCTGTAGCCTCAGGCAGGTTTCAAGTGTGTAATGTAGATGTTACCTGGATTGTTAATATTGCAGGGTTGATGGGTTAAATGTAAAAAAAAAATTCCGCAAGCACAATGGTCAGTGAGTGGTTCACTTTTGGTTTTAATCCTGAATCCTTCTGTTTCTCATGATTATCCACTTCAGAATTAAACTAGTTATTTAGGCTGTTATGTTTTCTCTGGCTTACATTTGTGTTAAGGTTAAATCTGTGGTTAAACCTGCCAAAAAGTGAAGTCTACAGCTAATAAGAATCCCTTTTTGCTCTTATGCCATAAAGATCACTTATCCAAATTATTTAACATTTAGTCTGACCAGTTATTAAGTTACTAACTGAAAATAATTCCATGTTCCCGTCTGAATTAACCATACAATACTCTCTCTCAGGAACTCTGCGCTTCCCATACCCCACTGACTGTTCTCAGGAACTGATGAATGGAGAGACTGATTCAGGTCTGGTGGAGATTTACCCTAAAGGACAACAGGGACAACCTGTCATGGTTTACTGTGACATGGAGACAGATGGAGGTGGCTGGACGGTAAGAGGAGGAGCCAGTCACAATATTTTGTGAAAACGTGCAGAGGGCTCCAGAGTGGCACAGCAGAATAGCCTTCACCTTATCATCCGGAGGTATTTGTTAGGATTCGCCACTGGCGCGGACTCAAGCACTGCACGCCCGGCCCGGATGAGGGACCGGTGCAGAAAAGCCAATCTGTGAGAGCATGTGAGGTGCTTGAGAGCACAAAATAAAGGAAATGATAATAAAGAAAAAATAAACCTAAATAATAATGCCTCCAACGGGCAGGCAGAGCTCAGCGGGAACACCGACGCGCAGGAGAGCTCCGCCCCAGCGGATGAATGGAGCGTCCTGCACAAGCAGCTGCTCACGCTTCCTCTCAGGCGAAGAGGGTTGGTCACAAGGCCTTTAACTGAATGTGGCCCGGAGGCCAGTGCGGAAGAGAATTAGGAACAGAGGAGATAGGGCCCAAGGCCAGAAGAAAAATTGTGGGAACGTGGAGAGAGTCCCTGAGAAAAGGGAAAGAGAGGGATCACACCAACAACCTAACCTTTTCCTAATAGAGTTATTACCTCAGGCGAGCAGGCCCTACGCATTAAACCTCTATAAGGCATAGCCGATACCCCTGTCCCTGAAACTCTGCTCTTGTACAGGAGTGCACAGAAAGCTGACGATGTGACAGGGAGGCCTAGCTGCATCTGCGCTTGAATGGAGACTCACCCAGGTGTTCCCTATTAGACCTGATTACCTCACTAGCCAAATAGGTCGACCAGTTCCCCCTTGTGGCAGCAGAGGGAACTGGCCGATTCTAACAATAGTGAGTTCAAATCCTGAGTGATGTTACAGCTAGCTGTACGCAGGAGTCTAAAGGAAAGAGGGGTGGCATAATTTCTCTCCAATATAGCCGATGTCTATATGTCAATATAGCCGATCATAGCCATCTGTGAGCTCATATACACAAAAGTGGGTGGAAGTGCTTTCCTCCAAGTCATGTTACATCTCAAAAAGATGTGAAGGAAGCACTTTGCAGCCTTTGCTCTCTATAATAGGAAAGAGATATCTGATGGGTGGAAATTGGAAATGTCTAAATTGAAAAGAAAAACTTATAGCTCTACACAACTGCCTACAAAACATTAGCAAGGATGAAAAGCAGAGTAGCATAAAGACATGAATCAAACCTTTATACTGTATAGTGTGAGTGTGTGAGCAGTTATTGAGTCCAGTTGTGTTCAGTTACAGCACCAGTGAACAAAAGCATTAAAATGCTGTGACTGTGTCCATATCGGCCATGTTTGTAGTCTTTGAGAGTCCCATGCCGATTACAGACCTGAACAATTCACCAACTATTCATTTCTCTTATTTCTTAAAGAATGACATATTTTTTATCCATTACAGTTACATTTAATGTTGATGAACAGAAAGGAAATTCCTGTACATTACCTACAGCTATAAACAGTAGTTTCTTCACCAGTCTTTTTTTAATTTCTAGGTTAATAAGACAAAAATGCAGCTTATGATTTTACCAAATAACCACAAACCCCTATGTCCTGAAGATCCTGAAATACTTAATGCTTACATTTTTTCATAAATGTTAAATGACAAAAAAGCTCATCATATAAAGAACTACAGATGTACAAGGAGCATTCGCTGTTCAATTATTTGTTAGTATGGAAACAATATCGTATGAGAACGAGTAATATGCAGTATATCTGCGCTATTGTCCGAGCTGCGTAGATGCCCTATCAGAGTGGACAGACTGATGACAGTGAAGTTGTCCTGATTCTCAGTGTTTAATAAACTGAAATCTGAGATGCTATGATATTAAAGTTTCACTGTGTACACTCTTTTATAAATGTGTGCATTGCAGGTCTTCCAGAGACGAAAAGATGGAAAAACCAACTTCTTCAGAAGCTGGCAGGATTACAGGAAGGGCTTTGGGGACCTGGAGGGAGAGTTCTGGCTTGGTGAGAAAAAAATACATCAATTCATGTTATTATGCAAAAATTAAACAGAAACTGACTAATTTAGATGATGATGATGTGCAAGTGTTAAACACAGATGAAGTGCTATGACAGGTAAAGTATCAAAATCAACAAATTAAAAAATGTAGCTCTGGTTTTTTTTTTACTGTAGTTATGTAAATACATATAGGTACCATGAAACAGTTAGATGTGGAGAAGCTAATCAACAACTTGTTCATGATACTCATGATATTGCTGGTTATGTAATAATAATAATAATAATAATAATAATAATAATAATAATAATAATAATGATACCCTCTGGGGCCTTCTGATGGACACCAATAATCCACACAACTCATAAATCTGTCCCTGATCAGGAAACGACTTCCTGCACAACCTCACTATGATGACTCCCATGACTTTGAGAGTGGACTTGAGCTCAGGACAGGAGTCAGTCTATGCACATTACTCAACCTTCTCTGTGGACACGATGAAGAAACACTACATGATGAAAGTGTCTGGATATTCAGGCACAGCCGGTGAGTGCTGACTACATCGAACTCCTGTTACAGTATGTGTCTTTTAAAGACCGAGCTGTGAAACAAGGTGTTTATTGTATTAATATGAAACTATAGTTAATATTATTAGAGGAAAATTCCACCCTGATCTTCTGCATATTAATCTATATACTGAGCATCATCTTCAGATGCCTCCATAGTACAATGAAATTTCCTGGCTTTAGGATTCAGCCCTTTTACCACCGAAACTGAGTGATGCAGTTAGATCAAACAAAGTCAGATCAAACAGATCAGACTTCACAAGACCTCTGAAGTTGTCTAGACATCACTATTTGGTCCTTCAGATTCCTACACTTGCCTGTTTTTGCCTATAACTGACTGTTTACTGTCTGTCCAATATATCCCACTGTAATGAGATGGGATTCAGTTTACCTGTGTTTCAAGGTGGAGTTCACATATAAGTTATGGACACAATAATAATAATAAACCATTTGACTGTAATTCTACTGTATATACTAGTATATATAAATGATACCGTTGCTAGTTTACAATGTATCACAGTGTAACATGTTGTTATGACGACGTGGTGTACAGGTGACTCTATGAAGTACCACGACAGACGGCCGTTCTCCACATACGACCGTGACCCTCAGCCCTTCATCACACGCTGTGCCATGTCATACAGAGGGGGCTGGTGGTACAAGAACTGCCACGAGGCTAATCTCAACGGCCTGTACAACACTCCCACCAATCATCAGGTATACACACACGCACACACACACACACAATAACAACCTCTATGGATAGTATAACGCTCAGGCCAAGTACAGCACACTTAACAGAAACACACAGAAGCCACGCCTATTTTACTGTACACACAGAGGTACAGGGAACCAAACACTCACAACACACAAAGCATGTTTACTGCTAATTAGCTGTGTTGTAGAGTAACACACACCCCTGGGGGCGGGGCATATCAGCCTACATTCTAGAGACCATTTAAAGAAAGGTGTCATGGTGTTACTATACAGCTGTATCGATATTATGTCATCATCCCCCCCCCCACAAACACACACAGACACACACACACACACACACCACCACCACCAACACACACACACACACACACACAGACATAATGTTATACAGACAAACACAATTAGAAATAAATTTAAAAGCAAGATGTTAGGTGGTCATATTTACATAATGTGTGTGTGTGTGTCTGTGTGTGTGTGTGTGTGTGTGTGTGTGTGTGTGTGTGTGTTTCAGGGTGTGATCTGGACAGCATGGAAAGGGAAGAAGTTCTCCATCCCATTCACCGAGATGAAAATCCGCCCGGCCTCCTTTAAACCATACAGTCAGGGATGAACAGTGCGGAAGAAAACGTCGGAGAGAAACAACACACACACACGTGTACAGACACACTTCACTTACTGACATGAAAATTGTGTAACCACATTTTGAACATTTTATACGTGAAGTACACACACACACACACACACACACACAGAGAGAGATAGAGGATGTTTATTCAGTATATGATATTGTACAGTTTGTGGATTGTGTGTTGAGGATTTTCTGCCTGTATCCTGTGTATTTGTGGTATGTATGAATATGACATGCTGTAGCTTTCATACGACTGAGTGAGGTGAGTGTGTTAGTGTTAGAGGGACACGCCCGTCTGTACTCGGCTTGTATTTATCTATACAGACGTGCCTCTTATTATTGTGATTAAAGTGTTCAGGTGATCAGATGCTGCACAGACGTAAATAAACTAAATGGTGAAAGTAAACCTTAGCCTCTGCTGTGTGTGTGTGTGTGTGTGTGTTTGTGTGTGTGTGTGTGTGTGTGTGTGTGTGTGTGTGTGTGTGTGTGTGTTTGT
>JAOVVF010000010.1:19632151-19642530 GCA_028565595.1 Duopalatinus emarginatus
CTATACCAGCATACACCAGAGTGTACCTGAGCATATCAGAGTACACCTGAGTATATCAGAGTTGAGTATATCAGAGTATACCAGCATACACCAGAGTACACCTGAGTATATCCGAGTATACCAGCATACACCAGAGTACACCTGAGTTTGTCAAAACCAGCATACACCAGAGTACACCTGAGTATATCAGAGAACACCTGAGTATATCAGAGTACACTGCTGCTTCACTAATCACTAAACAGCTGAGATAGTCAACATCTGGAATGACTGACTGGTGTGTAGGGGTCGGACATGATGTTGATGCTCATGCTTGGTCTTAAAGCTAAATAAACATGGTGTTTAGGTACCAAATGGAAGTTGTTGGTTTTTTTTGGTCAGTTGAGAGTAAAGAGTATGATGGTTGTTCTTTCGCTCTTACTCATCATTTAGGCAATCAATGTCCCAGTACCATGTCTGCTCGTCCCTGTGCCCAGGATGTTGATTTGATCTCCACCTCTGTAGATCTTTGTGATTTTTGGAGTAACTGTGCCTGATGGTCAGAGGGAAGAAAATGCATGGGTGGAACTGAAGGAGTCAGAGCTGTGGACGACTCTCCACTCTCATTCCACTGGTGTTAGAGAAGGTGTTAAGTGGAGATTACGAAAGTAGGATTAAGGTTACTCTTGCTGTAGTGTACACTAATTATACCCAGAAGTGCTTGAATAACTGGTACAGACAGGGACAAGGATATTCAAAGTAAATAGTCCGGTAGTGGCTTTGTATAGCTGCCATTCCACAGGACCCCTGGTACATCTACAAATGTCTCTGACGGGTGAACATGACGTGTGTCTCCTTTCTGATGAGTTACACCAGTTCATATCCTGCATTCATTCTGATAGGTGTGTCCTTTTCTAACAGGACAATGCACCACCAGACACGTCTAGAGACACCAAAATAAGGCTAGAGGAACATTATCTGAGTTTGAGGTTTTGTCATTCAGTGTTACAGAACACATCAGAGATGTCATGCAACATGCTGTGGAACATTGTGGCATGTAGGCGTGCTCATTGCCTACAGAATATTTCCACAAGCTTAGACTGTTGTACCAGTTTTTTTTTCAGCACTTTAGTGTATACTCTCTTCACTTCTCTACAGGGTTTGTTTTTCACTCAGTGGTTAAATATAACCAGGTTTAGTAGATTATTTCCACGCGCTGTCTCAGATGTCTCTAAATATTTATACCTGTGGTTTCACTTACTTTTTTCTAATGCATATAACGTTGGTACACAGCACTAAACATTGATTGGGGGGTGAAGAACTTTTGTCCTTTCTGACTCCTGTGACATTGAAATGGAACCCTGATGTAAATATTTACCCTTAAAGCAAACACTGTTGCTCGCAGTCGTACTGTATTTACTAAACACTAAGTAGTGTTCCATCTTTAATGCTTCATACTTTCCTTGTAATGCTCATTATTCACTCACTTTTCTTTTGATTTACCTGTTTGGGTTTGTCATGGCAGCATTTCAGTCCATTCTTTTAATCCCGGGCCACACATTCCAGCTCCTCCTGGGGTAACTCCCAGTTGTTCAGCTCTGACTGGGGATATAGTCTTTCCATGGGGTTGATGCATGATGCATGATCCAGACCTACCAATCTGGGCAACTTCCTGTAGGGTGCCTCAATCAACTCCAAGCTTTACCAGGATTGTCAAGGAACCTTATTTCTCCTTCTGTTCTCACACTTATCTTATTCGGTTAGCCACTACCTACTTTAAGCACTAGTGTTCCTTAAGCTGTACCAAAGTTTAACCAATGTTCCTAAGAACCTTGGTGAACAGATCTGGGGACAAGGTCAGAGAAAGATGGTACATATTAGACAAAATGTACTCGACCACGTCAGACTCAGTATGAAATGGTTACATGAGGCCATATTGTGGATTCACCACTTTCATGATGGACAGTGGGGGGTCAGTTGCAATGCATATCTCATCACAGGCAAACGTGAACAGTCTTGGCAAGAGTAGAACCTTGCAGTGATCATTGTGATGGTCCTGGGAGTTTCCACTCACCTTTTTACATTAAGCAGGCCTTTGCAAAACACCTGCTCTGCTGATGGCTTCATAATAGTATAGGGTTTGTTGAGCTGGATCCAGTTGTTATAAACCTGCATGAGAATCTCTGGAGAAATGCTGTCACAAACATATACAGGGTAAGTCAAAAGTCTTGGGACTTTGCAGTATTTGACCAGGATATATTCATACAGAATACCTGTAAGAACTCAGGAACATGTGACCTGTCCAGTTCTATCTGTAATGTAGTAAAGAAATATCCACCAGCAGACTGATTTGGCGAGTGCTCCAGCTAATAGATCTCCAACTCTGGTTGGAGTTCAGGTGTGCTGACTTAATTTGCCTGAATTTAACTGTGGTGTGACTGTCAGTTGACCCCTTGGTCATTAATATTGATGTTCCTCTGTGTTTCTACAGCTGGCCTTGTCTCCATCAGGTAAGTTGTCTTTTGTTACAGATTTTTTTTGCATGATGTGTTGGTCTTAGAGGAGCAGTGTGGCCAAAACTGGTTGGTTTTTTATAACCAATAATGCTAACTTCTACTACTGATTTAAGCCTGTAACAGTCCTGATGCTGGTTAGTATTGAAAAACCACATTAACATTAACATTAATCTTTAGGTCCATCCCATTTTAAAGTTGGGTAGCTAACTACCAAGCTAGCAAGGCTAATGAGCAACTCGCCAAATATTAGCGTAAATACACAAACTAAGTAGATGTTCAAAGCTAAGGGCCTCAACTTATTTTAATCCCAGTAGAAGCAGTATTACTGTAGTGATGTTATGATTCCGTAGGCACTAATATGGTTCTGTCCCTCAGTGGTTGGAGACGCGGCCAAGCAGGCAACAGTGTCCTGTGTGCAAAGCAGGAATCAGCAGAGATAAAGTCATTCCTCTATACGGCCGTGGTAGCACTAGCCAAGAGGACCCCAGGTACAGCTGCCACCGTATACCATCATCAGCAAACCTGAAATACCTCATGATTCTCACGACGAGTGTGTGTGTTACAGATTAAAAACTCCACCTCGACCCCAAGGACAGAGAACAGAGCCTGAGAGCAGAGGGGTGGGTCTTACTACATCTAGAGGACCAATTAATATGAAATATGGAGTAGGTGGGGTTAAGCATTAATAATAATACAATTACGTGTGTGCGTAGTTTCAGGGTTTCGGTGATACCGGATTCCACATGTCTTTCGGTATCGGTGCTTTTCCTTTTGGCTTTTTCACCACAATATTCAACACCAACGACCCGTTCCACAGACCAGGTAATACACAACATATAATATTAATCCCTTTATATAAGCAACAGCGTATCACGACATACACTATCGTGTCCGTCTATATTTTCATCCATCGAAAAAGCACTGATACTGTAGTCTCCTTCCATAAATATTAATGCCTCCTTTAAAAAAACAGCACCATATCATCGATATGCAGCAGTTTGTTAATGCTTAGTGTCACCATCCCACATCTGTAATCTCATGTTTGTTATTTTTAAACCAGATCCCCACTACGCCCCAGATCACCAAGGGAACGGGAATGGTAACAATGGCAACAACTGGCAGGACTCTCTCTTCCTCTTCCTCGCCATCTTCTTCTTCTTCTGGATGCTGAGTGTGTGAATGTGTGTCAGAGAGAGAGATCCTGGAAGAAAGTGAGAGAGGGAGAGAAGATACAAGACCGACACACACACACACACACACACACACACACACAGATTGTCGAGTACAGTATTAAAGCACAGCAGTTTAATGATGTTAAAGAGTGTGAACCCCCCACACACACACACATTACCTTCCTCCCACTGATTCATAACTTCTGCTTCATACCAAAGACATTTCCTTATCACACACATTAGCATGTTGAGCTAATGCCCTCTAGCACATTACTGTACGTCAAAAGTATTACTGAACCGCTCCCCTTCTTTTCCACTGCAAAGGAGCCGGATGTGTCAGGGTAAGCGCCATACACATCATAGCTCCAGTGCATTATAGGTATCTTGTGCATTATGTGGAAATCACGTCACATGAGTGCTTGTAGCCAGTATCTGTGACGACAACTGGATGTTACAGGAGAACATGGCAAAACAGACAGATATCACATTATTCCTCTGCCTGAGCGTGAAAAAAAAGTAAATGCTAAATCCTTCACGAACTGTTTGACGATCTGTTATAATTAGCGGTGTTGCTAGTTTTGCATTCCTCGTTTCATCTTCGTTAGTGTTCATTAGATGTCCCATGTGACCAGTCTCAACGCGTACTAGTCTGAGGTACTAGTCAGTAGTACTAGTCACATAGTCAGTAGAATATGCTCTTAAGGGCTGGGTTCAACTTACTCTGAAAACTTGTCATAAGTCCATCAAGTATTGTGATACTGAAAGGTAACAGCGGTAGGTGCACATGGGATGCCAACAGTAGGCGTGTCTACCTTTCATGTTCTGCAGGTAGCCATGGTTTTGCTAGTACAATGTAGCTGCTGTATCCGGTGAACCAGTGACAGGGTCATGGGGAGACCAGGACTCAATGATGGGTGTTGGGGTGAAGGCTAATCCAACAGAATGGTTTCCTTTGCTAACCGACACCACAGAACACCTTCAGAGGGTCAGAGTTGTGTTGGTGTCTGTTCAGGCAGGTGATGTTTTTAAATGTCAGATGAACTAGTTGTGACCCTCTGTTTTAAGCACTTTGACATACGAGGAGTGCTTCCAGTTGCTTCATGAGCCCTGGCCATCAGCGAGTATCAGCGAGGATAAAAATCAAGTTGAGTTCTGCCATAACTTGGAGCCTTTAGTTATTTGCACAAAGCGGCAGTTTCCTGTCGCTGGCCCCCTAACCATGACTAATGGTTGCACCACTTCTTGATACTGACAGGAAGGTTTTCTGATGTGCAGTGATGATAGACAGACATCAGGTCAACCACAAACAAGTGTTAAATTGGCAGCCACTCATTTCTAAGTGTTAGTAAGGTCAACATTTGAAGACAGGGAGTTGAGGAAATCTGACTGCCAGAGTGTCTGCACGCGTGTAGAAAACGAACGTTCACCTGCTGCCCTGTGGCTCGTTAGCATGGACGCAGGGTGAATATGCACTATTATAGCCTGGGTCTTGGCAGTTCACACACAAGAGCGTACACCGATGAACCCTGATGGTGTTCTAAACATGTGTGTAACGGCCAGCTTGCACAGAAATGATCACTGTCATGAACTCTCTGGTGATAGTTAGCATTACATTAGTAGCTACTCTTGACAGGATGTGAAGATTTGTTTGGGGCGGAGCCTAAATGATATAAATTTGGTGTTCGGTCTATTAAATGCTGTAACACCAACTAACAGAATTCTACAGTATGAGTGTGTTTCACACTGTGATGTGTTCTTCCAGGTATTAGTGTGTGTGTGTGTGTTAATGTTTTGTCATGACTATTTCTGTACTCATTTGTTTTCTGTAAGATTGTAGATATGAGATGATGATGATGATGAGGAGGAGGAGGAGGAGGAGGAGGAGAAGAAGGTGTAGGAATTCCAATGCAGAGACACACGTTGTTCTTCTAACACACCCCTTGTGTGATTTGGCCTAAGAGTCAGAACTCACAGCACAGAAAGTGTAGAAGACCAGGACAAGAGAACCACGAGTTCCCTCAAGATCTCCAGCCAGACCACATGTGTTCCATTAGCTAGCGGGTTGTTTATGCTAGCATTGTTTTGACTAGCATTCTGAAAAGGTTGAGGATATAAAGTATTTTTAAACGCTCCTTTTAACTATCTGACATTTTGTAAAGTAATAATAATAATAATAATAATAATAATAATAATAGTGATAATAGTAATGTTGATTAACAGCAGACTCACGGGGAGTTAAAATTAATAATGGAATGAATGATAATGAAGTGTGTGTGTGATTTATCTTGCTGTTGTATTGTTGTTGTCTTTTTGATCTGAATAAAAGGTGAATTAGTGTTGGGTGTTGTGGGCGGTGCTTACAGGAGATGGAGGCGGGGCTCTTTACTGAAAGTCAGTGAATAAATGTTTCCTACTGGATATAAGACTGGGTTCTGTTTTCACTTTGGTTCTGTTTTCATTCCAGTTCTTTTTTTATATGATGCTTTTGTCACATGATTTCCTCTTCTGTTGTACTTGGTCCTTTTTCTATTTTATGTTGATATAAATGTAGGTAAGTAATATGTATTTATAAAGCACTTTTAAAAGACCTTGTTCTGACCCCAGTCTCTCACTGTGTAACATTTGTACAGGTGTATTTTAGCCTTGATTTCAGGCATGAGATTGAAGAGCAGTAGCAGGTAGAAGACTCTTTAACAATCTCCGAGCTTGTCAAGTGTACAATCACTTTAATGTATCAGACCAGCTCCTCAGAACAGCCAGCGAGTTATATGAGGATAACCTGAAGGTGTGAGCAAACTAACTCTGCTAATTAACATTGCCTTACCATGAGCATGCTGGCCAGTGTTCAACCTCTCCCACAAAATAATACTACACATTTTTTTTTTTATCCTGGTAGATCTCAAGTCTATTTTAGGAGAAACGCCACAGAAATCAAACATCCTGACGTGTTACATCCAACACTTTATTCACAGTCATATAATAAATAAACTCTGCTCACTGAAATCATTTATTTTAGAAGTATTACAGAAACGTTTCAACAATTTACAGTAGGATGACTTCATTAAATAAACATCTGCATTTGATTAAAAAATAAAACTTTCTCCTGGCACTAAAAGCTGTAGACCAGAAAATCAGTGTTCATGGCTTTTACTGAATTTATACAAAAAATATTATAGGCACTCAATATGTCTGACTTGCAAACATTGTGTTAAAACTGAATCTTAGAGGCATTTGATGTGCACACACACACACACACACAAATATAAAATACAACCTCTCATCTGAGCCTACAACCTCATACACACAGCTGTCTGGGAGCGTAAAATAAGGTGAAATATTCAACAGGTCTCTGTGTTTTTGAAATAACTTCTACAGCTATTTCATTGCTAATCAAGACAGATATCTTTAAAAAAAAAAAAAGACTGGGGTTAGTTTTTTTGTTTGAGGATGCTAATGCTAATCAACATTAGAAACAAAAGAAACATGCTAATCATAATTTCTAGGGGAAAAGGAGACTTTTGGGTCCAATATTTAAACACTGGAAGAGTGTGTGTTGAGTCTGGGGTTAGCGGTAAACATCTTTGGTTCAATCTGTCAGCTGTTTTAAGCAATATTTTTATTAATCAAGGCTAACGTTAATAAAAACTAGAGAATAACCAGCATCTGTGTAAAATGTTAAGACCACACTGACTAGTCTCTCTGGACTGTTAAGTCACCCGAGGACGTCACTGTAATTCCACTCAATTATATAAAACATGACACACAAATCTGTATCATTTAGCTAACAAATGCTAATCACGTGTAGTGAAATAAACATTTAAAACATACAAAAGGTGTATTTAGTGTTTAAAAACCAAATAAACCGGGCAAACAGATTTGCTAACGTTAAAAAACGCTGTAAAAACAATATGCTAATAAAGTGTTCGTTAAATAAATCATACAGCTAACAAGTCGCTAAGGAAGGTTGAAAAATAAAAACCCGCTCATTAAAGGTCCTGCTAAAGAAATCCAACACATTCTCTCTGATGTGGAGAGAGACATGGGCTAATGCTAACCGTAAACAAATGCTAACACAGCATCCTGAAAGAAGATTCCAGTTACCCTGGACACCAGTCAGGTGATGAGTCTTTAGTCAGCCACGTTTGGTACAAATAAAGCTGAACCCCTAATGAGCGCTAAAAGCTAAAGTCTGGTAAAAATGCTATTAAAGGAGGCTAAAGTGCAGTGTGTGAGAGCAGGTAGAGGAGCTGATTGGTCATGTGGCAGGATTTTAGTGAAACAGGAAGTGAAGGTTCATTTTTTTGGCTGTTTGTTTTTCTTGTTCAGGATCTTCATCAGGTTCTTGGACATGTAGTAGGGTTTCTCAGCACTGCCGTCGTTCCTCTCCAGATCCTCCACTGTGAGGAACACGATGAGGAACACGGTGAGGAACACTTGTGATCACGTTGAAGGAGGCTAACCGTATGACCAGTGTGGTGGTGTAGAGTACTTACAGAAACAGAGGAAGAGTGTGTCCACACACATACTGTAGACGCTGAAGAACGCACTTGCTATGAGATATGCACCAAACACTACCGCCTGTAACCACACACACACACACACACACACACACACATACACATACACATACACATACACATACACACATACACACATACACACACACATTATAATATCGTCTTGAACATACACATTACTAAACAGCCACAGTATTGAACAACTGACCATTTGCTTTGCAGCCCTGCTTTATTTTCATGGCTGTCCGGTCGTTGCCTAGCAACCACCTATTTGCCTCATAATCTCAGTCAGCTTTCAATCAGAGCCACGCCCATAAACATCTCAATGTGGCCTTCATTTTTCATAAACAAGAACTGGGTATGGGGTTGGGCTTAATACTGATCAATTACAGGTGCAGTAGAATCCGCTCTTATGGACAGGTGCATGTTTCTGTGTGTGTGTGTGTGTGTGTGTGTGTGTGTGTGTGTGTGTGTATTCATGTTCTCACAATGATAGGCATCCAGTAGTAGTTGAGTGCTGACACTGTGAAGGATGAGTTGGGAATCACGATCCTGCCACTGAAGAAAAAAAACGCCAACACACCTGAGGAATCAATCAGTCATTCAGTCAATCAATCAATCAATTAAACAGACTGCACACTGCTGTAGAATAGAAAGATAATATACTGAATGGTTCTTACCCACTCCTCCAACCACCAACAGTTTACCAAAGAACAGCAGCAGGTCAGTCACTTTATCCAGCACCACCACCCTGAACACACACACACACACACACACACAGTTATTCATTTTTAATTATATGCATTATTTATTTATATACATCTGATTATTTAAGGCTACATAATAATAATAATAATAATAATAATAATAATAATAGTAACAATTATAATAATAATAATTATTATTATTATTATTATTATTAGTAGTAGTAGTAGTAGTAGTAGTAGTAGTAGTAGTAGTATTAACAACAACAAGATGATCAAAAAGAATTTCATTCTTAATTCATTATATTTTAGATACAATTAAGTTCTTCAATTTCAGTAGGGTTTACTGTAGTATTATTTGGTATTTATATAGTCTATCTAATATAATACCTTAAATTAATTTACTTGTTTGTTTTTTTTAAACATATTTATATATATACATATAACATCTATTTAACACTTCATTTTGATATTTAATACTGGCTAAAAATTACATTCTAGTTCACTCTGTTGTATTTATAGATATGATTTGGCTTCTTATTTGTTCTGGGTTATTAAAATACTAAATTAATTATTAACTGTAAATAATAAATGATGTGTGTATTTAGATGTTCACTTCTCTTAACAGCACCTGAATTAAACCTGATCAAACACACTGGGCACACTAAGTATTATTATTATTATTATTATTATTGTTGTTGTTGTTGTTGTTACCTGATGATGTTCCTCATAAGGAGAGAGAAGGCGTCTTTAGCTGAGACGCAAAAGTTTTTGCCATAAATAGCGATCTGTGAAAAGAGAGATGAGCTCACCATTACAGCACATACTATATATATATATATATATATATATATATATGTATACGTGTGTGTGTGTGTGTGTGTGCATATCTCACCATGATGTAAGCGTTCCTGTTGATAAACTTGATGAATTTTTCCAGACACCAGAAGCAGCATTTCAGACAACACATCACAAACCGAGCACAGGGGTTCTGAGCCTCTGTAAGACATGTGATTTCAACATGTGATTTCAGTAAACATATTTGAATAAGCTGGCTGTGCTCGGCTCTTCCTCTCAGGTGTGTATGTGCTTTATTCTGGTGTGTGTGGGTGTGTGTACCTTTGAATTTGTGGTCAATGTACTCCAGAATGATGCGCACTATTTGTACAAGAGTCAGAATCAGAGCCCCGAACGCTAGAGAGCCGACGTGATACCTGGGAGAGTCAGAAATAATCATTGAGTCATACGGAGTCAGAACGTCAGAGAGTCATACAGAGTCAGAAAGAGTCATACAGAGTCAGGGGGAGAATTAAAGAGTCAGAGAGAGTCATACAGAGTCAGGGGGAGAATTAAAGAGTCAGAGAGAGTCATACAGAGTCAGAGGGAGAATTAAAGAGTCAGAGAGAGTCATACAGAGTCAGAGAGAGACATACAGAGCCAGAGAGAGTCATACAGAGCCAGAGAGAGTCATACAGAGCCAGAGAGAGTCATACA
>JAOVVF010000010.1:19862029-19874190 GCA_028565595.1 Duopalatinus emarginatus
CAAACAAATGTACATCTGGGGGAACAGAATATTTTAATATATCACAAGAACACTAAAATTGTAGGAATAAAAATACAAAGTAAAAAATATTGACAATATTTATTTATTCATAAACCCAAATGCAGCACAATTATATTTACCATTTATTGTAAACATAAAAATGTATAAAAAAAAGTACTAAAGGTAAATCATTTTATTTTAGTTGTTTTTGTCGGGCAGGGTTGTGTTAAAATTGATAAAGCTGTAAAGAAGATTAGAACCCATGTGTTTGTTATACAAGTATATATAATAAGACAGATCATATTAGATTTAGTTGTTTGTTTACATGCTTCTTTTATCCTTTACATTAAACAAATTCAGTAGTTCAGAGTTTAGAAAGTGAGATGCTCCGTTTCTGTGTGTTGGTGGTTGCGCGTGTTTCAAAATGAACATTTCCTGCCACTTTGCCTATCTGATTTTTATCTTCTCCTCTTCAGAACGAAACAAAAAATTTTTTTCAGTAGTTAATTTTTCATTTGTACTATTTGGAAATCAGTGTAATTAAAATGGAAGGGAGATATTTATCGATGAGACTTTGTACGAGTCTGTTCAGGACATATGTACACATTCATACAGCGATGAGGACTGTGAGGCTCTGAATAATTTATATAATACATAGAATACTGTGCAAAAATCTTACAAATACAAGTACACATTTTGATATAGACATTTATTTTATGAATTGTGCATTATTGAGTCAGTACAAAAACCTTTTAGATTTCCAAAGATTATAAATAATAATAATAATAATGTTACGGAAAAAATGCAACGTATTAAATGAGATGTGACAGTCTGACAGTTGGTCCCTCCAGAAAAACTGTTACAGATTCTCCAAGACACTCAGTAAAACTGATCATCTAATTCCAGAATAAAACTGGATCATCCTAATTTTCTTTAATTTGATACTGTTTACTGCAAATAGTCAAAATTTCTTTACGACATTTCTTTGCATGTGAAGAAGACTTTTATACACTACTGTGTATATGTGTGTGTGTGTGTGTGTGTGTGTATGTGTATATATAAATAATTGTACTTTATTTCAGGAAATAAGATGTACGTGCACCCGGAATCACCGAATACAGGAGCACACTGGATGAGACAAGAGATTTCCTTCAGCAAACTGAAACTGACCAACAACAAAGGAGCAAACAACAATAACACCCAGGTACACACACACACACACACACACACACACACACACACACACACACACATCCTGGTATTAGTGACATTGTAAGGACTGAAGTGCCATGTAATTTGGAAATGTGCCACAATGACTCCCAAGGTACTAATATTTATATTCACTTATGTTATAGTCATGTTTCATTAAAAAAAAATTTTAAAGTTAAGTTGAATTTTGCCTACATACTTGGTTTGCTAACTTGTGGGTACTGGGTGTGTTCAAAAACCCACAAATGCACACAGTATTAAGTATTAAGTATTATATAATTAAGTTTGTAAGTATATTTTATTTACGTCTTCCAATAAACTAATCACCAGTGTACAGTATGTTGTACAGTGGTTGAAAATGGCACCACTAGGCGAAGTGTGATATCTGTCATGTGAGAGAAAAAAAAACGTGGTACCAAATGTACCACATCGCAAACTTGTGTGTGAGAGAGAGAACCCAAGCCCAGCACCTCATTGCACAGGGTCAGTTGTATGTACTGATGTGAGAGTCAGTGATGAACCTGATGGCCTGCAGATAAAACAACATTCCTCCACCATGTGATTTAGACTTTACACTCATGTAGCGTCTACGTCGGGGTCAGTGTGTGAACACGCTGTGTAACTCCTATGATGATGGGTCAACCTGGTCGTGTGATGGTTAGACTCACTCTATCTCTGAGCCTTGTAGACCTGAGCAGAGCAGCTTCCAACTACGCAACATGCATATACACACACACACACACACACACACACGCACACCGAGGTGGGGTGTCATGATGAACACAAAAACGTGACATAATAATCCCGTTATGACTCATGAGACACCATTTACAGTGTCAACATACATTCTGGTGTTACTGTACTTGGGACTGAAATGACCTAAAAATTGAGTCTGTAAGTTAACGTCTTTATTTTTGCGCACGCGCACATCACTACATGGACTTTAATGTCGAATTAGTACTGCAGCAAATAATGTCCTTACTTTGTTGTAGAGCTCAGAGAAACATGCCATGTTTGTCATGTTTTTGTGGTTGTTGTGCTATCTTCCCCCACCCCCCACCCCCCCGGTGTGAAATTGCCCCAAACAGTGTGAACTCACTGCACAGCGTCTGAGGTGCAAATTTCCACTTTTGTTTATGCTCACAAATCAACTTTATACACACGCAAGCACATATGCATGGACACTCATGATTATTTTCGCGAAGGCTGCAGGACTGTTCTGCAAACACACACACGAACGAACACACACACACACACACACACACACACATACACCCTGAAGTGTCAAACCACTATGCAACGTCCGAGAAAACGTGTGTTAAAGTTGCTTCATCACCATGATCCCATCTTCATGCATCAGAAACCGTTTATCTTCAGGCAGACACAATCTAAAACTCTTCCTTTCTTTTATCTTCAACCTTATAGAACGTTCTAGAACATTCTCTTCTGTTTTTACAACTCAACAGTTTCATTCCTCTATTTGTTCATGGTTGCTAATGAAGCAGTGCTAATGCATTTTGCTAGCAAGTTAACGTGGGTGTAAAAAGCTCAGGCTAAAGGAGTTAAAAAAAAAAAGTGAGTTTAGTTTTTATGTAGGATGATTTTTATACCACATCTGCACCGTTTCTGTGTGATGCATCAAACGGAGGACTTTTGGCTCACTAGCTATGCTAGTTCTACCCTTCTGACAAGCCTTAAATTAAGTAAAGTGTAACATTGAAGCCATGAAGTTAAGTCACATGATAGTCTCAGGGTTTTCTGTCAGAATTTAGCAGTGTGTGAAAGTACAGCCTTAGCACATATGCTAATAGCTAATCAGGCAAGTAGCTAGCGGCTTTCCTTGCCATGTGCATGAGTGCAGGAGTGGTGCAGAGTAAGAATGTAGCAAATGTGCAGAATAATGCATGCTTACTGGATGATGATGATGATAAAGGTGTGTGTGTGTGTGTTGGCTGAAGAAGACACACGATCACTGTATTTTCTGTTTTCTGACGATGCATGGTGGTTTGGTGGTTTGACACCTCAGTGTCTGCTGATATTTTTGCAAAGGCTAAACAATTTGCTGTGCTGCTGTGTATGTGTGTGTATGTGTGTTTGAGGTAAAAAAAAAATTGTTTAAAAAAATTGATGTTAAAAATATCAAGCCAGCTTTTGTGTTAAGAGTAATATGTGATCTCTCTCTCTCTGTGTGTGTGTGTGTGTGTGTTCAGATGATTGTCCTGCAATCTCTTCATAAGTATCAGCCGCGGCTGCACATTGTGGAGGTGAGTGAAGACGGGGTGGAGGACATGAGCGGCGAGTCCAAAACTCAAACCTTCACTTTCCCTGAAAACCAGTTCATTGCAGTCACTGCGTACCAGAACACAGATGTAAGTCAAATGCACAACACACACACACACACACACACACACACACACACAGGGATCTTCCTTCCTTCTGCTTTCCGTCTTCCTGCCCTCAGTAAAATGATTATTTCTCTTGTGTCCAGATCACACAGTTAAAGATCGACCACAATCCATTCGCTAAAGGCTTCAGAGATAACTACGACTCGTAAGTCTCTTTCTTTCTCTCTCTCTCTCTCTCTCTCACACACACACACACACACACACACACACACACACACACACACACACACACACTCCATCTTGTACAAAGAGACAGCAGGGGAGAAGAGTAAATGCATAAATTAATGATTAAGGGAGGTATAAATGCATAGAATGAATAATGGACTGTGAAATGGGTGGAGATTTAGAGTGAGGTACGACTGGGTAGATAAACAGAGACGGAGAAATGGGTACAGACTGACAACCCAGGTACTGTAGGGCTTGTGTCCAGCACCGTTTTGAGGTTTCCTTATTCAAACACATGCACTCGACCTGGCAATTAACATGCAAGTGTAATCAGGTGTGTGTGAGTAGGTAAAACATCAAACTGTCTTGGACACTGGCCCTCAACTGCATCCCTGGCCTAACGGATGTTTATACAGACAGGTGCATGGGCATATCAACAGAAAGGTACACTTTATACAGTGTAGAATTTCCTAGTTGTCCCTCTGGAGGGTCCCTTAAAGGTTCATGGTAGAACTGAACTACAAGCTGAGAACCATTTTATCATTTTGAGTGCAAAGCCCAAATAATGGCTCATAATTTAGGATGGCTTATGTATATCTAGAACCTGCCAGGAGTTGATGAGAACATCTAAATTCTTGGAAAAATGGGTTCTTCAAGGGTTCTTTATATAATTAATAAGTAAGCCAAAGCCCATTCCTTTTTCTTTTTTTTTTGGAATCAGTTTTGACCCTTTTTTTCTAGTTTGCATTCTTGAAAGTTTCCCCAGAAGAACAACTGAAGAACCCATGTCAGTTTTTGGAATTACACTCTCATCTACACTTGAGTTAATGTACTTCTGTATCTGTACTCATGCCCCCCCCTTCTCTGTAACAGGATGTACACAGCTCCAGAGAGTGATCGGTTGACCCCATCCCCCACCGACTCTCCTCGCTCACACCAGATCGTCCCGGGAGCTCGTTACGCCATGCAGCCTTTCTTCCAGGACCAGTTTGTGAATAATCTCCCACAGAACCACCGTTTATATGGTGAACGTGCTGTGCCTCAGACAAATGGCCTCCTGTCTCCTCAGAGTGACGACTCTTCCATCTCTGCATCATCATCGTCCTCCGCCGCTCAGAGGTGGTTTGTCACACCTGTCCAGCAGAACGAAGCAGATTACTCTGTCCTTCCTTACGGTATCAAGCCGCTCCCACTTCAGAGCCCACACTCATTTGGTTATTATCCAGAATCCTCTGCGTTTGCCTCAATCTCAGCTGGCTGGGGTGGTGGGAGAAGTTCCTACCAGAGGAAAATGGCTGCCGGTCTGCCTTGGTCACCTCGTCCTAGTCCACCTTCCTTCTCTTTTCCTGAAGATCCTCTCACCACGACGTCAATAACTGCGAGCACTAAAGATAAATTGCAGGATGAAGCAACGGCGGTTACTACGGGTGCTGGAGGGGTCTGGGGTCTGGATACGGCCTCAACTTTGAAACCGTTGGACAAATTCGATACACCCTATGCCATGGTGTGTAAAAGACGACGTCTCTCATCCGGAGCCGATGCCTCGCCGACTATCAAGTGTGAGGATGTGACTAGTGATGAGTATGGAAAAGATCAGCCCAAAAGCTACTACGCCTTCTACACCAGTCCTTAAATAAATATTTTTTCTGGGGTTTTGTCTCTCTCTCTATTGCGCCGTCCCCTTCACTCTGCTATTTTAAAGTGCTTTTAAAATCTTTTTTTATCGCAGGTGCCAAAGCTCTGTGCTCCTTATTGTGATCCTGATTTTTATTTAGGACTTTTTGTGAATGATGGGGATTGATTTATTTTCCTTTTATCTTTTTAAATAATCTGCTGTTTTTATTTTCTTTTCTATTTTAAACATAGATATATATTATATATAAAATGTGATGTTTTTCCCCTTTTGCCCTCTCCTCTTTAATTTAAGATCCATTGGTTGTACAGTATTTGTGCACTTTAGATTATGATGTAACTTGTATAAATTGTCTACATGGCTCTGGTATGTGATGTGAAATAAAATGTGCTTTTCATAAAGTTCTCCATGTTCTTCTGGGGTTTCCTTTTCTTTTCTTTTCTTTACTCAATTTAATGCACAAAAAAGCAAATCTACTAATACAGTTACTGGGATTTCTTTCTTTCTTTTTAATTTTATTTATTCATTTAAAACTGCCTTTAAAAATCACTTTACCCAGATAAATAGATAAATTCTATCTATTCTATTATATTAACATTACATTTAAATGTTCCTCACAATAACATGGCTATTTTAAAAAAAATGCTTTATTTTTTTTATTGCATTAAGCTTATTCCTCATTAGATCTTGAACGGTTCTGGTTCCATAGCGATTTATTATTTTTCCTAATGCTCCACCAACTATTAATAAGTACATTCGAATCATTTTGATCTTAAATATGATACTTTTTTTATTTCTAAAAGGCGGGCAAATAGTGATCAGGTCCTAATTGTTATTATTTGTCCGACAGAAAATCCACTTGTGCTTAAATAATAAATAATCTTAAACAAATGAACTGATCAGATGAAGACGTGTAAATCCGTTTCAGGGTTTTTTAAGCGCTTGAATTATTTTAAAATCCGGTCAAAATGTCGGAACTGTTGTTTGTTTTTTGTCTCTGAAAAGCATTAATTCGTTATTCTGTATTTTATATGGAATTGTGTAAATCTTTTGAGTGATGATTTATTTTCGGGAGAATATTCCCGACATTTTATTTGAACAATTCAAATCCGCTCTCATCCTGTCGGACTGTGTCTGAAACCGGAGCGTCCTTCTCTATAATAATAATCACATACATTTAAAAACTATTAGGAATTGAAATGAAAATAAATCATATGAAAACGTGATATTAATTAAACTTAAGACTTTCTTAAGAATTTCTTTTATTAAATTTACATTCATTAGGATCATAAACTCACACGGAGGGAAAAGCTTTTCATATTCTTTAAAACACAAATATAAATGCACATGAACTGATCCATCATTACAAATAATCTTAATTAAATAAAGCTTTAATGATGCTGCCATTTCGAACGAGAAAACAATTAATAATATATATATATTTACTTTAATAATTAATAAATAAAAATGACGCATTGTAGTAATCATTACTTTTTGTTAGCAAAGAGTTAATAAAGAGACCCTGCTGTAATTTTCACATTTATATGTTAATGATCAGATAAACATGTTCACTGTTTATTTCTGTCCTAATGAGGCTGAACATTACAGAGAAGATTATTAAATAAATGAAGCGCCTTATTCCATCAGAATCATTCAGTTTAAATCATTTCCTCTTCCTTCTTTTTATTTAGCTTTTCTTCTCATTTATATCACAGATTTGCCTGTTATTATTTTTTAAAACACCCGAATAACACCGGAAGTAACCATTAAAACACACCAGTATTATGTTTTAAATCTTATTCAGATTATCAGCATTTATTATGATTGATAATTAAAACATTTAATAACGTTTCGTTCTAATGATTGAATGTTTTTTTTTCACTGATGAACATTAACACTTAGTCGAGTCGTTTTTGGCGCACAGAAATGACATCATAATAATTTCAATAAGAGCATCGATTTTTTATCAGCACCTCTGCTTATAATGATATATAAAACCGTAATATGAATTTTTTTAATCCATGTTCTGTTTACTATTTATTATTAAATACACAGTTTTCAATACAATACATTAGAGCATTTGTTATTTATTTTTTGTTTTTTTGCATACTCAGCGGAAGAAAATGGTTCCTGCTGATTTCTACTAGACAAAATGCGAAATATTTACAATAAAACAAAGTAAAGGCATTGATTTAGTTTTAAATATCACTGAGACAGACAGATGGACAGATAGATTGAAGACTGCATGGGCTGACAGTCATGAAGAGAAATGGTGAATATATTAAAACTGAAAGGTGAAAACAAAAACAACAACAACAACAAAAAACCATTACATTAGACAAGTCTCTCTCTCTCTCTCTCTCTCTCTCACACACACACACACACACACACACACACACACACACACACACTGTATATATCGAGAGGTTTAGTGACTTTGGTGAGGACAGAATCACCATCATGAACAGCAGACAGGGGAACAGTTATATTTACAACAGAGTCAACAGACTCTGAGATGCTAGGGTTACACTAATCAATATACACTGGTCAATACAGGTAAACTAGAGAGAGAGAGAGAGAGAGAGAGAGAGTGACCTATCTGTCTTTCTCTGTATGTATTTGTATGTGAATTTCACATGATCATATGTATTATATATGTGATCTTGTGAGTAGATGTGATTACATGTGGAAAAACTGCACAGGTGAAACATGAATATTAATTTTTAAGGAAATAATTGCGTAAATCCAAATTCATGTGTGAAAATGTAAAAAAAAATCATCTGAGAAATCTCTTGAAAATAAATGTATTGATGGGAAAATCCCAATTGAAACATAAACAAAAGGTCATTGATCTGCTTAAGGGTTCTAAATTCTTGACTCCTCCAAGCACCAATTAAATAATTCTCAGTAAGAGCTTGTAAAATAAATAAATTAATAAATAACAATACATATCCCACATTTTATTTATTTATTTTATTTTATTGTGATACTACATTGAAAAGGAAGGACAGCAAATGGTGTCTGTATCTTTTGTGTCAGTATCTTTTATGTGTTATGTCTGCAGGCACGCCGCACTCTAACGAGAGGACCGGGCTCGTGCACCACGCTGCAGCATATCAAAATCAGGAGATGTGGTTGAAATTATGCATCTCGTTTTTACTGTTACATCCAACCCCCAACCATCCACCCGAATGTTACACCAAAAATGTCTGGTATAAAGGCCACGTTGAATAACATGACAGTGTGTTGTTTGTGGTCTGATGTAAAATTGGATTTGGAATCAATCCGATTAATAAATGATAATCAGATTTTAATAATAATAAATATAATTATTTATGAAATAAAATTGTAAACATTATTATATATGGACTATGCATAGGACAACTTTTGAAATGATGGATTGTTATAACCAAGAGAAACCCACACAGGGTCACAGGAATGCATGTCCAATATGGCTTTTTGGGGTTAAGGTCATTTGTACAATATAAAGTAATATAAAGCCTCCCATGCCCTAATTAGAGTCCTGTCCTGTATGTCCATTATTATGTTTATGAAGATGATAAGTGTTCCACAACCTGTGTAGCACACTCTAGCACTTGTCTACCAGTAGGTGAATTCTCCTGATGATGATATTGTGTGGATCGTAGTCACTGTGTGAGTGTCACCCTGCACACAGCCAAGAAAAGTGCACACTGCTGTTTTTTTTTATAACCAAGCAGTTGTCCTTTATTTTCATTTCATTTTTTTTATCAGCTCCTTGAAAGTGCGAAGGCCGTAACAGTTACGTGTATTCTCTCTCTCTCTCTCCCTCTCTCTCTCTCTCTCTCTCTCTCTCTCAGCTGTGCTGTGGCATGTAAAACTGTAATAACGGATAGTTTTTTATTGATATGACACGTCCACGTAACACAAGCGTGACAGATCCGGTGTGATTGTGAAAGAGGAAGTGGAGTGGTTGTAGCTCTTCTCTTTTTTACTCATGTTGTCATATAAAACACAGTGAAAGGGCCATGCAGGTAAACATCCTGCAGTGATAATGGTTTGTATAAAATTCAGCAATTCAGTTATAAGTGCAAACCAACACACACACACACACACACACACACACACACACACACACACACACTCTGAGTTTATGTTTTTATTTGTCTATATTACATATATATTGTACATTGCATGGCAGACAGCATATATCATGATATATATGTATATCATATCAACATATAATGTCTGTGTATATATATGTGCATATATGTACACGTGTGTGTGTGTGTGTGTGTGTGTGTGTGTCTGGCTCACTAAGGTGTGAGTAACAGCTGCCCCCTTATGACCCCTACAACACCTCCACCACCCACTCCCAACCCCCATTCCCCTGGTTCCTGGTTCCTGCACTTAACACTGAATTGATTTCAGACACTCCACATGATGTCCCTCAAAGGGGACATGATTTCCCCTACAGACTTGCTTCCACACTCCCCCCTCTCACCCAGCCTCTCTCTCTCTCTCTCTCTCTCTCTCTCTCTCTCTCAGTAGAATGCTGGCCAAGTTGTTTGGAGGCAGCGCCCCCATGTGGTCCCTTGGGAGAACCACAGACGCCCCAGAGCACTAAAGAAAAACACGAGCCATGATGTGTGTGTAACGTGAAATCGCCAGGCCATAAAAAAAAGTTGTGCATAAAATCAATGCAGCGGCACTTTGAGGAATACCACAGATTTGGGAGTGTCCCTGTAGAGCTGACCTCTATCTGCCTATCTGTCTCTATGTCTCTCGCTTGCTCTCTCTCTCTCTCCCCCCTGCACTTTTTTTTATCTATCTGTCTTACTGTCGGTCAATTCAGTGACGTTTACAGTGTTTTACTGGCATGAAAAAAAAGTTCTGTGTTCAATAGAGGACAGCAGGATCAGGGTTTCTTTGGAGACCCTGTTTAGTACGGCACAGCAGGTCAGGGTTCTGTTAGAGACCGTGTTCAGTAGAGGACAGCAGGTCAGGGTTCCTTTAGACACCCTGTTTAGTTGGGGACAGCAGGTCAGGGTTCTGTTATAGACCCTGTTTAGTAGGGGAGAGCACATCATGGTTCTGTTAGATACCATGTTCAGTGGGGGACAACAGATCAAGGTTCTTGTATAGCCCCTCCGCAGTAGGGGACAGCAGCTTCTGCTCTAGCCCTGTTCAGTAGGGGACAGGAGGACCAGGTTCTTTTATTTGCCCTGTTTAGTATTGAACAGGAGGTCCATGTTCTGCTGTAGGCCCTGCTCACTGGGGAACATCAGGTCCAGGCTGTGCTGTAGGTCCTGTTTAGTATTGGACAGCAGTTCCAGGTTGTGCTGTAGGTCCTGTTCACAAGGGGACAGCAGATCCAGATTTTGCTGATGGCCTTGTTCAGTAGGGAACAGCAGAGCCAGGTTATGTTATGAAACCTGGTCAGTGGAAGGTCCAGCCTCTGTTATAGACCGTATTCAGTATTGGACAGCAGGCCCAGGTTCTACTGTAGACCTTGTTTAGTAGGGGACATCCAGTCCAGGTTCTGCTATAGACCCTGTTGATTAGGTACCAGCATGACCAGGTTCTACTGTAGGTTCTGTTCAGTAGGGGACATCAGGTCCAAATTCTGCTACAGACAGTGTTGATTGGGTAACAGCATGTCCAGGTTCTGTTGTAGGCCCTGTTAAGTAGCATACATTAGGTCTAGGTTCTGCTGTAGACTCTGTTTAATCAGGAACAGCAGGGTCAGTTTCTGTTATAGTCCGTTTTCAGTCGGGATCTGCAGGTCCAAATTCTGTTGTATACCCAGTTTAGTAGGGGACAGCAAGCGCCTAATTCTGTTATAAACCCTGGTCAGTTGGGTACAGCAAATCCAGGTTCTGCTGTAGACCTTGTTCAGTATTGGACAGCAGATCCATATCCTACTGTAGGCCCTATACTGCCATCTATCCATCTCTTTTCCCTGTCTGTCTTTCTTCTCCCAACCAAATCATTAGAAATGAGAGAAAACATGCTCTCTCTGGTCTCTAGTCTGTCTCTTACTCTCATGGGGACAGAAAAATGACATGGTCAATAGACATCAAACTGTGAAACATCTACTGAGATAGACTCACACTTGCATTTATCCCTTTCAAACACACACACATAAGAATCTAGCTAATGTTAATCAATCGTGTTGCTGTACTGAAGACTGAATGTTAACATAACTTCGAACTTTAAAATAAATAAGAAAATAACTTGTGTCTTCTGTAAATGTAAAATTGAATAAGAATCCTGAGAATCTGAATATAAAAGCCTGGTTGTGGTATCCTTGATGTTTAACACTCTTCAGACTGTTCTCATCTGAATATAAATGAAATATTGTATAACAAGTGTGGTATTAAAATAAATTTTCACCTTCTCCATTTTTCATTTTTGGCAGAGAAAAACCTGCCATAAAAACTTAAACAATATGCCATTTACAGCGTTTAAAACGCCGTGTTAGCTTGGTGCTCAGTGTTCATGCACACTGACTTTAATACAGAAACACACACTTGGCTTCAGTCATCTAGCTGTGAATCCCATTCTCTGTTCCATTGTTTTCACACCACGTCAGGATGCCTTTTTCACCACATACAGAATCTGAAAAAAACCCACAAACCTACAAGTATACAGTAGGCAACATTCTCTAGAAGATACTTCCAGTGATGGACTGATTCCAGGCATTGTCAGGATGGAGGATGAAATACAGAAGATCGGCCTTACTTCATTTTGTGGCTTTAGTTGGGAAG
>JAOVVF010000010.1:19876780-19886834 GCA_028565595.1 Duopalatinus emarginatus
GTACAGAAGTATGCGATTTCGGACGCAGCCTTACTCTTACTGAAGCAGCGCGCGACAAGCCTCAACATGAACTACGGTTGAATCGCAGGGACAAATTACAATTTGCGTTAACGGCACTATTTTTTTACTGCGATAATGTGAGATCGTGCTAATGCGTTATTATCGCCTTAACTTCGACAGCCTTAATATGTATATATATATATATATATATTAATGAATATATATTAATATATATAAATTGACTTTCCGTATTCATTCAGGCACATCTGTCAATATTCAAATTAATTTACCTCAGAATTTTTACCTCAGCGCTCCGGCTTCAGAGTTCTCGATTCTGATTGGTCATCTGTTCATTCTGGCGCCAGCTGCAGGGCCAAATTTATATTTCTTTACGGTTGTTATGCGGTTTACATGCACGCGCTCGTCTCATGTTTGTTTGTGGTTTCTATAGCAACAGCTCCCCCACAGTGATGTAATGGCGGTGGAGTTTCCAGTTGTAGATTTCTGAGGTGAAGCTTGGTGACACTTTGACTGACTAATATAAAAATTAGACAGTTAAAATACTTTGTAATGAAGTGTAATGACGCTCAAGTTGCCGTGATACAAATGTAAAACAGTACAAGGTGTCCGTTATAGTGAAGATATAATCCCTGGTGGTGGGAACAGGTCAGCATGGTCATGACAACAAAAAAAAACTTCTGTTTGCAGATTTGTGGTGTATTTTTATCCTACACTGCAGTGGTGGTAAATATTATTTTACAGCAGGTTTACATTAACATAGTTGATCTTTGAATACTTTATCATTTCTACAATTTGTTCGGGATTTTAACCCAACAGGTTGAGGCGGTGTGTGTGTCTATTGCTGGTTTTAATTTCAGCCATATACAATGGTGTACAGTACACAGTGAAATGAAACAACGTTCCTCCAGGACCGAGGTGCTACACAGAACAATAAACTACACAATACAACACAATGTGCACATGTGCAGTAGCATGTGCAATGATACAAGACGATTCACAGTAGATACACAAGACAATGTACAATAAATACTTGAGACAATTTCCAATACAATGAACAATAAAGATATTTATTAGAGTAGTTATTTTGAGTGGTTTAATGATAATTGTATAAGTGTGCCTTCTGATATGTGTGTTATTATTTATTAATTTCATAACATTTTGCGTAACGTTTGCTCCCTCAGATGCGGCGTGGTGGTCCGTGGCTCTGCGGGATGCTGCAGTGTTGAAGTCTTTAGCTGTAGATGTGTTGCTGTTGGTGTTGTTCAGTGTGCAGCACAGCTTGCTGGCCTGGGCACCTGTTAAACATGTGTGTCAGTCTGTACTGGGAGTGTTAAACCGAACTATGTACTGCTTCACTACTGCACTTGCACTACAGGTAACGCACACACACACACACACACACACACACGGACATACACAGAGCACACTAAAATCATTGTTAGATGTTTTCTGTTGTATGTAAATGTCACCACACTCAGAGTCACCCCCCACCCCCCCCCTTCTCTGTGTATGTGTTGCAGTTGTTGATGCGCTACTGGCAGCCTGTGCCCAGTGCCCCCTGTCTCTGGTCAGTGCGCAATGCACCATGGGATATCTGGTTCCCGCTCATCTGTTTTACCGTACACTTCCTGTGCTGGGCTGTGATCTGCAGCATTCTGCTTATATTTGACTACGCAGAGCTGCTGGGGCTCAAGCAGGTACAAACACACACACACACACACACACACACTAAACCCACATGACACAAACTTTTAACCCTAACACTATACACGTTATACATTATGTATAATTATGTAGTGGTTAGGGAACTGGTCTCGTAAGCCCAAATGTCGATCTCGTGACCCCAGCTTCCTCCGTGTGCCGTGGTTTGGAACTGCTCCTGCTCCAGGCAAGTGCGTTCACTGCCCTCTAGTGTTCACTGGTGTGTGTGACTCACTGTATGGATGGGATAAATGCGGAGGTCACATTCACCGGTGTGCAAGCACAGTAGGCAAACAGTTCACTTTCACTTTCACTTCACTTTACATGTATAGGAGTGAGTCTAAAAAGTGAGTCTAGTGGCCAAGACCAAAATTGGACACTATTCACTTTAACGTGTACTGTATAGGACACAAAAATAGAAAGTAACAATATACAAATCTCTCGCTCTCTCTCTCTCTGTTTCTCTCTCTCAGGTGTATTATGAGTGTTTAGGCCTAGGTGACCCGCTCTCCTTGAAGTCGGCCCGTGCCCAGCGCCTGTATGCCCACCTACGCCACCCTGTGTGTGTGGAGCTGCTGCTGGTGCTCTGGTTCTTGCCTACTCTTTCTGTGGACAGGTGTGTGTTGGCAGTGTACCTGACGCTTTACCTCGCTCTGGCCCACTCTCTGGATGCAGAGGACTGCAAGTACCTGAGTGCTCAGCTCCACAATAAGCTGCAGCTCTTCTCCACACCTGCAGAGGGCAAAACCCACACACACAACAATAACAACAACGACGATGAATGCAAATTAGATTAACCTCATTGACCTGAGTCCCAGTTAAACTGCATTTAACACTGTCTTATTGACTTTCTCTATAATGTCTCACAAGCCTTGTTTGCCAGGCAAGATAATCAAGAGAAAGTGGACAGGAGGAGGTCAATGAGGGTGTGTTAAAACAGTATTAGAACACAGTATATGGTTTACAGCTCATGTCTGACTTATGTGGTTAATGTCTTAATAATGGACAGAAAGATAAACAGATGGAATGATGGATAGACAAAAATCACTGCTGTTTTATACAGATTTTTATTAGACTTTCAATGTTTGTTATATATGACAGTATTTTGCAGTACAGCAATGTACACAAAGATCACTGTATCTCCCATAATCCCAGTGTTGCCCTCATACTGATCCTTTATTCACCCAGGCCCTTGTTCTTTATACACAGACCAACACATCCAACATGACATAAGCCAGATTTAAACGGTATGTACAAAATCTCTAAAACACTTTAATACAGAATTATAAACTCTACTTAGGTAGCTGCTTCAAATCATGTGCACCTTTTTTCTTTAAACGAAAACAAATAACCAAAATTGGTTACTTTCTTACTCGTAATAAAATTTACATGCAAGAATTAAGAGTTTTATTGTCATGTGCACCTCGGAAACAGGCATTACTGTGTAGAGAAAAATTCTTTGATAATCCTCCAGTTGCAAGTATACAGTTTATTGGACAGTATTATGCAACGTGCATGAGGTAGATGAATATGAGTTGTGGAGAAAAAGATCTGTGAATGTTAAAATATAAATAGCATACAGTATACATAGAAAATACTTTTACTGACCTTTAAAGTAACATCTATATGTCACAACATACTTTTGACAATGACAATTGGTCTGAATGTCTGAGACATCTACTGACATTGATGTGACGCACCACACTGAGCTGAAAACAAGGAGAACACAGTTTGACACCTCCTTTTTTTTAACAAACTGCGTTCAAATGACTGCGTTTAAATGACCCAATAAGTCACACCCACCACATGCTAGGTGTCACTTCTAGACCCCCTGTATGCCCCTCAATGTCGTTTTATTTAAGATATCCAACTAGTCACTGAACGTTTTGTCCACACCTCATATGGTACTAGGTAGTGGCTATAAAAAGTGTCTAACGCTTTAATTGTATTTAGAATTAATACGATGTTTCCGAATTTATGTTTTCTTGATAACAAGTCTGTTAATAGCATCAAAGAATGTCAACAGTCCAATCCGGCTAACTCGATATTCCAGCTAATTTTCTAATACAGCTATGTTGGTTATCCAGCTAGCTTAGTAATTTAGCTAAGTTGTTGTTCTGGCTAACTAATGAATCATGATAACACTGTAAACTGACTATGCCGGTAATCTGACTAATTGAGTAATTTGGCTAATTGAACTAAACCACATACAAAGAATGAGGCCTGTTGTGTGATTGTCAGTATAATTACTGTTTCTACACAATATGTGTTATGGTGTGTATTACCACAGTATTGATGAACATGATTGTGTGTGTGTTGTCTTTTTTTTACACTCATAACAGCATGGCTGGATTTTTATGTTTTAGATTTTTCAAATCTAGTTTTAATACAGTTTAAACAGCTCTAATTTTCATCTGCACAATATAGTTAGGATTTTATATAAATTGGATAAATTGATTTTTCTGATTTTTACCTGAAAAGCACATAAAAGCAAATAAAACCCTAAAGTTAATGGAAAATATTAACAGGTGATCTTGTAAGTCAAAATGGAGGTACTATTGGACACTTATAATGATGAAGTCCAGGACACATTGAATAATGGTCTGAAAAGTCACTGCAATCAGTATAGAATTAGTATAAGTGTATTTTAAACACTGATTATTGATTTCAGTGTTAATATCATTACTTCATGAAAATGATTTTCTGTTCTGTCACCATTGTATACAGCAAAAATATTACAACTTTTTACTGTGTGGGAATTTAACATTGCTTTTGCATATTAGTTCTGTAATAGTTATGGGTATGTGATTGTCTGGTGGTTTTATGGATTTTAAAATATCTACTTGTTTTGTTGTGTTTTTGTATGAAACATCAGAAAAAAAGGATGTTTGTAATCAGGATGCAAAAGTTTAAATAAAAACGGGTGCTGATTTGGTATACCTGCTTAAACATGTTTCCTTTAATTGAATTGAATAATTAAATACTTGATTAAAGTATCGAACTTAAGATTTAATTCAATCAGTTCAACAAAAATATTAATATTAGGCATTAGATCCATAATTATAATAATATATATTAATTATAATTAATGATATATGATAATTATAATAACAATAATAAATGTTAGCATCATTTTTATACTTGCAAATACTTCAGTGCATTAAATTACTGTCTGAAGTCTGGAACCCATGAACATCACCAAATACTGAGTTTCCTCCATTAAGATTCTTTGCCAAATCTCTAATGCAGTCACCTTTACAGAGGGTCTTTCAGGACTTCAGGAGTTTTGTCATCAGTAAGTAAAAAAGAGGAAAAATTATGTGTCGCTGTCCAAATACTTTTGGATCTTGAAGCTTCATGGAGAGGGGTGCTGAGTCAACAAAAGTTGGTCTTACTAATTGTGTTGCTTTTGCATGGTGTTTGTGGACATTGCAAAATGACTGTGGAGAAAATTACTGTCCTGCATTACTGTCATTCCTACGAAGACTACATCTGTGATGGGTATGAGACGACAGATCCACTCTCACCTTAAACCATACCTTGACAAAAAAAACTTAACAGTGTCACTAGCCTTGTTCAAGATGCCATTCATTTCAGAATGGATTGGCTGGGACACACCTCATGGGTAATGTAGCAAGTTCAACACAGAGTTCTTGTGCATGACCTTCATCCATGGGGTCTCATGTAACCTCATCCCTGTATGTAGAATACTGAGGTCTTCATACACCCACAGGTGTTCGGCAAACTATGCAACCAAACATACTACACAGCAAAGGCTTGTAATTCATACTTTTACAAAACTGTGTTAGCTCAAAGCTTGTGAAGGCTTGTCATGACTTGCTGAAAAGATACTGAAGGTTCAGGTGTGTATAATCAGACTGAGTTCATAGTTTTGAATCTTGCATTGCTTAAACCAATTTTATCAAAAAATAACTGAGATAGAGCGAGAAAGTGACAAAGAGAACCATATAAAGTAGATATTATGCATAAGGACTTTGGTCTCTTTGGTCTGGAGCTCTGGAGCAGCAGTGTGGTGCAGACTGTTAAATCCACTGATGGGTTTGAATGAGATTATGGGATTAAAATGAGCACACTGAGGTCTAAACATGCTCTCTGCCATTACACACTCTGTCAGATCACACACACTCATCTTCGTCATCTTCGTCAGTGAATGGCAGGACTGAATTTGGATAAAGTTTGTAGGTGAGGAGTTTCTGCTTCAGCACCAGCAGAGGAAGGATGAGATCCAGGTGTTACATGGACATTTAATGTAAAAAAAGGTATGATATATATATATATTTAATCATCAGCATACTGAATGAATAACTCCAGGCCAACATATCGGTGTCTGTTTCCCATCACATATCCGTCCCTTTACATGTTGCTCCTCATCACATGAATTGTTTAGTTAGTTAGTTTTATTAAAAAGATTTTATTTATCCAAGAGTTTTATTTTACCCAGATTGATTATATTATATTTGTGGTTTATTATTGTTGGGGATTGGTTAACAAATGACGCAGATTGTCCAGCTTTCACACCTCATCCACATCAGTGAGTCCTCGACTCCCTGTCACTAGTTCACCAGTTGTCCTTCCTTGGATCACTTTTGGTAGGTCTTAACAACTGTGTGATTGGTTTGGTACAGTGGTAACATCCTTGGGCAAGATTCCTAATACTACATTAGCCTACCTGTAATACCAGTCACCTTGTACGTCACTCTGGATGAGAGTGTCTGCCAAATGCCATAAATGTAAACGTGTAATGGGACACACCCTACAAGACCTGCTGTTTTGGAGATGATCTGACCCAGTCGTCTAGACATCACATTTTGGTCTTGGTCAGAGTCACTCAGATACATACAGTTGCCCATTTTTCCTGCTTCGAATACTTCGATTTTGAGAACTGTCTAATATATTCCACCCTCTTGACAGGTGTCATTGTAATGAGATAATCAGTGTTGTTCACTTCACCTGTCAGCGGGTTTGTGGTGTTCCTGTCATGATCATGGCTGATCGGTGTTCATTACAACCTGTTTAGATCACATTATCTGTTCATATTTAGGTACATTCCCAGTATTTAGTTCATCATGTTGTAGAGATATGAAGCTTTTACATATATCTCATACACACAGGAAGTTAAAACACAAGCAAACTACTTTACATGGATTTGTTTTCAACAGGACAAACAGCAACTCCAGTAAAAGAACTGCATGTATCCTTCCGTCTGTCTTTTCATCTGTCAGTAATGTCGGTCTCTATGCTGCCCAAATGGAAGCAGTTCCTTCTGGACCGAAAGAGAAGAGAGGAGGAGGAGAGGGAGAAAAAGGACAGAGAGGAAGAGGAAAAACTGGCCAGCATGCCAGCCTGGAAACGTGGGATCATTCAGCGCCGCAGGGCAAAGCAGGAAGGTGGAAGAGAGAAGGAGAGAGACAAAGTGACAGAAGCGGGACGAGAGTCCGAACCTGAGACTGTGTCTGTAAAACCCATCTGGAAAAAAGATTTTACTGGTTCACAGAACAGTTTTACAAGAGATCAGCAGAGGAAAGAAATGGATAAATGGACCAATGAAGGAAAGAGACAAACAGAGAGGATGAGTGGAGAAAAAGAAGAGCAGTACAATGAGACAAAAGACAATGGAGGTAAATGGGGAGATGGAGAGATAAAGACGGAAAGAACAAAAGAAATACATATAATTGAGGGCATGAAGGAAAGAGAGAGCGATGCTGAGAGAGGAAAGAAAGTAGAAACAATTGATTACGCCATCTTTCCTCTCATCTCTGGTATTCATACCATGAAAGCAGAAAACATCATCATCATTAAGAATCAAGGAGACGAGGTAGAGACTGATGGAGAGAGAGAAACTGAGGAAAGAATGAAGCAAGGGATGAGGATGGACCTGAAGGATTTTCTGGCTGGTGGGAAAAAAGTGACTGAGATCTGTGTATTGGAGATGCTGATTATTAAACCATCCTTAAAAGAAGAGAGGAGCAAGGAAGACAGGAAGCAAGGGGATGAAGATCGGAAGAAAACAACATTGGTAGCAAGAGAAAGAAACGGAGAGGAAACTGAATGCAGGAGGGTAAACCAGTTGATTAGTAAATTTGGTGAGAATTGTAAACGTCCCTGCAGGTCCAAAAGCAGTGACTGCTTCATCCCTATGGAACTGGGGGAAGAGGTGTGCAAGGAAGAGAGAAAAAAGGGGGATAGAAAAGATGAGTATCGTGAAGGAAGTGTGAATACATTTAGAGGAGTACCAAAACGTTCGTTTAGTTTCTCAGAGAAAATGTGTAAGGAGAGAAGCGTGCTGGAGAGAAGTTATTCTGATTGGAGGAAAGGAGAGATAGACAGAGAGGTGGAGAAGGAGGAGAAGAGAGAAAAAGAGAGAAAAGGTGAAATGAATGAGACCAATAAGAACACTGAGATCTCTACTTTTAAAGGAGAGATAAAAAAATTTAGGAACAAACAAAAAGAAATAATAGAGAAAGAAAAGATGAGTGGAGAAACAGAAAAGAAGATGGTGGATATACAGAAAGAGAGAAATGATAGAGAACCTCAAACAAAAGTAAAAGGTGGACAGTCTGTAACACCAGTGCTACAGTCCATGGTAAAGTTTTTCGATGGAGAGATAAAATCACAGAGCAACATGCATGAGCGAGGGATGAGTAAGCCCTGGAATGAGGCAATAGAACATAGAAGAGAGATAGTCATCCCTAGGTCTCTCTTTTATGAAAGCAGTGAACAGAACTGCTTCAGTGAGGATGGGGATGAAGTAAGAAGAGGGGAGAAGAGGTCGAGCTGGAAGGCTGGAAGACCTTTGACCAGAGTAGAGTCTCTAAGAGAGAGGATATGGCAGAAAGATAGAGGAGGAACATATGGAGGAGCAAAAGAAGCTGAGATGGAGAGCAGACAGGAAGTGGCCTCACCGCAGTCTCTCAGCCAGTTTGACGTCACAAGGGAAGTAAGTATAGAGGAACTTCCTGAATGTGTTCCTCCTTCTCTCTCAGCTGAACGAGAACCCTCTGTTTTCACCAAGCGACATGACGGAGTGATAGGAGCCCCACATACAAAAAAAGAACAAGAGGAGGATCTGTTGGGGGAAGACTACATCCCTCTATCGCCATCTTCATCCTCTTCCAGTTCTCCAGCTCCTCTCAGCAACACTTTGCCTGCTATGAGTCGGATCTATAACTTGAAGCCTGTAACCTCCAGGGCCGGTGTGTGTATCACTGAGAGGAACCTGGACGTCCAAACACACAGTGGAGGAATGATTAAGATCCGACCTGGGGGACAGTCCGTGTCTGGTCCGTCAAAAATCCAGACAGAATTATTTTCGGTGCAGCGTCAAGTCGAACAGCTTCATCTGAAAGAACAGGAAGTCTGGAGACAAAACGATGGAGAGGCATCACAGAAACAGAAAGTGAATGAGACAGGTCAGGATGAAAATGTCGATACACAAAAAAGCCAAACAAACACCATATTGAAACCGTCATCATCACCGAGGGTACAGACTCAACTTCCGCAAATCAGCACCTCAACCACAAAGAGTGTAAATTCTCAAATACAGCCAAATGTCTCAACTGCTACTCCTCTCTTCACCATCCGGAGTGCCTCTGGAGGCCCAGGAAAGAGAGGCGCCACCATTACCATCACTCCTAGGAAAACCGGGCCTTTAGGGACACCTTCATCCTCTGTTACAACTTCTAAAGTGCCTTCATCGTCCATCACAACTCCTAAGTTCCCAAGTAACATACCAGAGCAGTGCAAGAAACGATATCCAACTGCAGAGGAGATTGAAGTGATTGGTGGTTATCAAAGCCTGGAGAGATCTTGCTTGGTGAAGAACCGAGGATCTCCAAAAATGGTAAGCGTAGTTTCAGCTGGAAAGCATCTGATTTACACTAATTTACACAGACAATAATAAGTTATGCATAATCATTGTGTATAATGTTTTTATTATTGACAAATCATTGGGTGTGTTTATTAAGTCAAAATAATGAGTTATTAAGTAAAAAATGATAATATCTTAAAATTTCATGATATTAATTTATATCCAGAATTGTGATATCAAATGAAAAGCAGTTCACTGAGATTATTAGTATTATTATTGCTCTATGCCTTTATGCCTTATGCTTTATGTCTGACTATTGATGTGGCTAAAGACGCATCTGTAAGGATCCAAGTACTTGAATCCTGGTCTTGAATCTGCACTAGCTTCAGATACTCCAAGTAAATGACTAATCACTTCTGTAAGTCACTCTGGATAAGACAGTCTGCTGAATACTGTAAATGTAAATGTAAATTTGAATTAGTTATTTTTTCTCTGTGATGGACA
>JAOVVF010000010.1:19888611-19899249 GCA_028565595.1 Duopalatinus emarginatus
TGTGTGTGTGTGTGTGTGTGTGTGTGTGTGTGTTTCTGTGTGTGTGTGTGTGTGTGTGTGTGTGTGTGTGTGTGTGTTTCTGTGTGTGTGTGTGTGTGTGTGTGTTTCTATGTGTTTGGTAGCTAGATTATTTCTAAATAACAATGCTTCTTGCTAAAAGATCTTGCCAAACAGCTTATTCTGCCATTGACTTGTTTGGTGTTTGGTGGACTGGGTGATTGAAGTTTGAAAAAAACAAGACATATTAGCTATAGACATGTGTGTGGGTTGGTGTGTGTGTGTGTGTGTGTGTGTGTGTGTGTGTTATTTTTATTATGTTAATTTATTGTGTTGTGTATTGTAGTATAATTGATATTTATAATCAATATTATATATAATATATCTAATATTGTATCATTAATATCTCTTTTTTTTTTTTAAACATAATAATATAATTGTCATGACCAGTGATGTTATTGTAATATAAAATACATTTGTGTCAGACACTAGGGGGCGCAAAAACTAAAAAAAAATGAAAACCATTTAAACCCAATTGGAAAATTCTCTCGAGTTTCAGTTCTAGGTTTTATTCAGTGCACTAGTACACTTCCTCTCCTCACATCCTTTCTTCACTTCCCCTTGTGGACACCATGGCTGCGTCCGAAATGTCATACTTGAATACTACCTACTAGCTTGAAGCTAGTATATACTATTTAACCGCTAATCTAGTATACAATTCTAGTCTGCGAGCGTGTAGTATGCACACCACCTCGGACACACTCGATCCGCCATCTTACCAACAACTTTTGACCAAGACGCCTCACCGCTTAAGTTCCCACACAATTGTTTAGTTTAATTAACTTTAAATTTCGTTTCTA
The DNA here is from genome assembly GCA_028565595.1 of Duopalatinus emarginatus. Classification (NCBI taxonomy): domain Eukaryota; kingdom Metazoa; phylum Chordata; class Actinopteri; order Siluriformes; family Pimelodidae; genus Duopalatinus; species Duopalatinus emarginatus. The sequence continues at coordinate 19,889,469 of JAOVVF010000010.1, forward strand.
ATTAAAAATGTTACCTCAGCTCAGCCTACACTGATAATAATATACTCTCTCCGTCTCGTTTACAAATAAACAGGCTCTCAGTTTGCTTGCAGTGCATTATGGGATATGTCAGGCTCGGATAGTGCGCTGGCGAAGCGTACTAGAAAATCTAGAGATCTCTCCCAACCTAGTAGGACATCCGGGAACCTGTCACATACTACCTGTTATGTACTAGCTATTCGGACGCACTACATTGTGTCGCATACTAGATTTACATACTAACTAGTATGGGAGTATGGCATTTCGGACGCAGCTCATTACTGTGTGTGTGTGTGTGTGAGCAGTTGGGGGGAGGGGGGCGTGTCTCCTCCTCAGAGTCAGTCAGGTGTGAAGGTTTAAGCAGAAATGGAGGTGGACAGTTTCAATCTAAATGTACCTGACATTAGTATGTTTGTGTAATGTGACCTGTTAGGATGAACACACAGCAATACTCCACAGGACTTTATATTAAGATATAATATGATAGTGCTGTGACCTTTAACCTCTTTTATAGGGGTAGAATTTACCTGGTGCTGAGCCCCAATGCTGAAGTGATATAAAAATCCAGTATGTTACGTTAGTGTATGTTAGCTAACACTGTGTGTATGTTAACTAAATCCAGTATGTATTCAGCTAACACACTGAAATGTATCAGTAATCCGTCTTTATTTAACTCACTGTTACTACTACTAATTATTGATAATAGCCTAATAAATTATACATTTAGATTGAATTAATATTATAAACGTAATGAATTCTAAAGCTTGGATTTATGTTTTTGATTGTATTTCCTTTCTCCCTGTTCAGGTGTCTTTAGAGATGAACCCCGGGTTAACCCCGCCCTTAGTGCCACCACCCGGAGTCTCAGTTCTCCACGCTCGCGCTCTCGGCCACAACGACACACTGCACTTCCTGTTCTGTAGTGGTGGAGCTCCGGCCCTGCTGCTGATCCACACACACTCTGTCGAGTCAGCAGTGGAGGTAGACTGGAACAAGTTCCTCGGCCAAAACCCTAATGGCAGTGTGAAGGTGGAACCGGAGAACAGCGTGCAGTACAGAGGGGCTCTCGTCTTCACACGTGTGAGTCTCAGTGTCCCTCTCAGAATGCCTTCAACGTGGTAAAAATGGTTCCTGTCCCAGAACCTTACGTTACCTTCTAGAATATGTATGATCTGGAGAGTGTTCTAGATTATTTTAAGTGCGTTATAACAGCTGACCAGGAAATTTTCTGGGATTAAAATTGTAGGAGTAGTGCTCTGGAGTGCTCAACCAGAATGTGTACTTAAACCAGGAAGGATTATAAGAGGCTTGTCCAGTAAATGTTCTAGAGCATTAAAACTTACAAGAGTTCTGTTCAGCTCGTAAGTGATGCAGAATGCCTTGCTCCTTGTTCTAGAATGTTATGGAAAGCTCGAGCCAGCAAGTGTTCTAAAAGGCTGGACCAGGATGTTCTCTAGATGACCTTAGAAGTAAGCGCACTAGAACGTTAAATCTAGGATTTAATCTGGTTCTTCACCTGTAAGCGAGGCAAAGCATAAAACAATGCCATGTTCTAGAATGTTTAGAAATGAGGCTATGGGCAGTCATGACTCGAGTTTAGGGAATCGGTCTTGTGACTGAATGGTTGCTGGTTTGATACCCCATACCGGCAAGACACTGCTGAAGTGCCCTCGAGCAAGGCACTTAACCCCAAGCTACTCCCAACCACTGTGGATAGGTTAGTTTTACTGCATGTTTGGGTTAAATGCAGAGGTGTCATTCCTTTGTGCAAGTACAGTAGGTCAATCACTTCACTTTCACTTCACTTAAAGAACAGGAAGTGTGCTAGAACGTAAAAAAAAACAACAGGAAGTGTTCTAAAATACGTACATGAGATAGAGCTCTAGTTCTAGAGCTATCAGAGGCTTATGTGCCAGCCTCATGGATTAGTTTGTCACTACAGCCACTCATTATTCTCACTGCTGTCTTTAACACTGCCTGTCCTTTCTGTATTCTTACAGTAAAACACCCAATAATTCACACATTCCAATGTAATAAACTAAAATGGTGTGTTTTTGTCTTACTTGTATGCATGTGTGTGCGCGTGTGTGTGTGTGTGCGCGTGTGTGTGCGTGTGTGTGTCAGTTATGGGAGTATGATGACTTGAACAGCACTGGAGAGAGTGTGTTGTCTCCGTATGAGCTCCAGGAGTTTGACTGGGACGACATGAACAAGACTGTGGATCACACACACCACACTGCAAAGCTCTGTGGGAGACACCCCAGCTTCAGCAGTAATGCCTCATTGTGTCTACATGTGAGGAAACACACACACACTGTCTTTAAATGCAGGATAAATGAGTAATCTGTCTACTGCTGTTAAGATGCTGAAGATGTCCTTATTCTAATGTCTGTATCTTTTTTCTCAGTTTTCAGCATATGAGTTGTCAGGCCGAGAGGAGGCGTGGCCTAGTCTCCTCCACAATGCCAACTCCTCCCAGCTGCGCATCTTGTTGACAGGTATGATGCCACGAACCAACCAATCGCATTTCACCCTGGAGCTCCAGACAGTGAGCGAGGCGGGGCTTCAGACTCAAGTGGATGTCCGGAGGTCCATTGATGATGAATACACACCCTCCATCTTCCAAGTGGGTTTGGTCACATGTTTAATATACACATTACATTGTGTCTAAACTTGTAATTTATAGTCTCTCTTCATCAGGTGTCAGAGTGGGTGTGGTCTCGTGATAACTCCTCCTCCGTTGTGGGGTTTACCCAGTGGAAGCCTGTAGTGTACCAGAAGGATCTTCCTGCCATTGAGGATGCGGCACCCTGCAGCCACTCAGAACCCGTCTTCCTACATCAAGTTCCGCTATCACGAATTGTCCCCGCCTATTTTACCCAGGATCCCCTCACACACGGGCTTAACGTCACCTTTAATGTGACCTATGATCTCACCCCAAACGTCACCCAGTACCTTAGCTGGTGAGTCAGTACACACTGATTAGTGTTAATTCAGGACTTGGTGTTTATAACAATTCAATTCATGTTTGTTCACACACCTGAAGGTGATGTTCTCTAAGATGTAACCATAGCAACAGCTAAGTAATAGTAAGATAAATAAAATAACAGCGGGTTTATTGTTATTTTCACGTTGTCTTCTTTTTTCTTTCACTCTGCCTCTCAGGACCATGCTGGCGGGAATCGGGAATCCGCCTTCAGATTTCTTCTCTGTCCTGGTGATCGCCATCATGGCCATCGGCCTCGGCACTCCTCTCCTCCTTCTTGTGGTGGGCGGAGTTTTCACCTGTGTACGAAAAAGGGGTGCGGTCAGCCAATACGAGTCGATCAACTGAGGCTGGCAAATTGACATAAGCCACGCCCATATGTAAAAACTGACCAACTGGAGGACATTTCACTATACTGACTATAAATGTCAGTCACCTGTGAAGGTATACGTAAACCTGTGTAAGCTCCTCCCACATGTCTACACTGACTACTGAAATACAGTTCTTTGTTTACCATAAATCAATTTAAATTTAAATTTGACATTTATTTAATGGAAATAAATACGTTTATTTACCATAAATAAATCTTTTAGAATAATGTTGCAATACTGATAGTTAACCATTTGGCATTCTAGGCCCCGCCCACTTGTGCAAACTGTCAGGACAAACTGCAAATAACACTCTGTGATTTCTGTGTATAATTTCTAAGCATAATAACCGATGATGAATTACATCGTAATCAAACGTAACCTCAACCAAGAGGTGTAATGTTTAGGCCCCTCCCATGTTTACACTGACCAATTAGAAGTTACAGGGACAGCCGATCACAATTCAGTGCAATTTCTAAAGCAAAGCTTTTTTACAAAATTGCCCACCAGTGCAATGTTATGTGTAGCCCCGCCCCTTGTACACACCAACCAGTGACAAGTCACAACTTTATTTCTTCAGTGTGAAAATTGACCAGTAAGAAGTAAGAGTGTAATAATTGCTTGCATCAGTCAACTAAGACTATGTAACTCGCTCAGCCCCGCCCACAGGTGTACAATTACCACCTATTTAAAAAAAGGAAAATCTGTTAAGCCCAATTATTCTGTAACATATATGTAGCCCCGCCCACGTATACAAACTGACAAATAAAGCCATATGAAGAGGTTAATAATCGATGACTCGGTGAGGGTCAAACAGTCATGCTGATGGATGTGGGCGTGGCCTAATTTAGTGTGTAAAGTTATTGCATTAGCTTTAGCAATTTCACCTTGGATCATTGATTCATGTTTGCAAACTTTATCATATCACCCCCCCCACACACACACACACACACACACACACACACACCCGCACACCCACACACCCAGCCTCCTCACATCACTGGCCAACGGTAGTTTGACACCTGGTGCTTTGATGGTGAAAAGTTACAGGATGTTGCACAAATACACTCGGGAACTTTGTTATCAGGAAATAGGTGTTGTGAATGTGTGATAGTTTCGTTCTGCTGACTCTCCTTCTGATGTTTACACTAGAGTTCTGTACGGTTTCTGTTATAATGGATCACAGTTAAATGATGCCACACTGACGACGGATTTATATTAATAAACTGGTACTAATACGTTATAGTTTCTATAGTAACGGATGCTTCACAGTGTGATGCATCACACCTCCAGTCTTTAGTTTTATTGGTTAAGGAAACCTCGTTGTTGTTGGTTTTTTTTTTTTTGTTTGTTTGTTTTTTTTGGGGGGAAAGTGAGACGGAAACATGTCTGCACTGCTGTCTCAGGGAGTTTACTGTTTCACAGCCTCATAGACTCAGCACTTAGTGCTCAGTACTCAGTGCTTTACTGTATCAGTTGCACATTAAAGACTATTACTGATAGAGAAATCATCATCTCTAGGTATCGACACAGAATCTACAGCAAGACAAAAAAAAAAAAACTTTCTGAGTGCTAGACAGAACAAGAGACAAGCCATAACATTAACACCACCAAACCCACTGACAGGTGAAGTGACTTACATTATTTCATTACAGAGTCACATGTTAAGAGGTGGCATATACTGTATTAGACAGCAAGTAAACGGTCAGTTCCCAAAGTTGATGAGTCAGAAGCAGGAACAATGGGCAAATGTAAGAAGAGTAAAAGAGTGGCTTTGAGAAAATTGTGATGTCTAGACGACTGGTTCGGATCATTTTCAGAGCAGCAGGTCTTGTGGGGTGTGTCCCAGTATATGGTGGTTAATATCTACCAAAAGTGGTCTAAGGAAGGACAAGCAGTGAACCAGTGACGGGGTCATAGGAGACCAAGTCTCACTTGGTGGGTCCAGACTAGACTGGCCTGTCTGGTCTGATCCTACAGAAGATCCACAGACTGATATGTTACTAACGTTTTGGTGTCAGACACACAGAACACCTTCAAAGGTCTTGTGGAGTCCAGGTCTTTAGGAATCAGAGCTGTTTAGGGAGGCAGTGTTAATTTTATGGCTGATCAGTGTATATAAGATAATGCATACTATTAGTATTATTTGATTGTAAATGATTTTATTATTTTCTTTTAGATTTTCAGGCTCTAGGCAGCCTTTGATCTTTTATTTTGTTTTTGTTTTTTACTAAAGGAATCAAACAAACTGCTGTCTTGTTTTTTTTTAATGGACAATGATTAAATCTGGACTGACAGATCAGTGTTGATTTTGTAAGACACAGAACTGGATCTGAGAGAAAGGTGTGATGATTGTAAGATTTGTATGAATTTTCTCTTTTAAATCTAATTAAAGAAATAAAATTTGAAACAGTTGTGTTATTGACCGATGATCATTTGTAATAATAATAACAACAACAGAAGGTTAAAGTTCATTAGCTTTTAGATTTAAATAACTTTACTGGGTTTAATCCTCCATTTAAAAAATCATTTATATCAGTTGGAAACTGTTTTTTTTGTATTTTCTCAGCATTTATTCTGGGTTTAGGAGGTTTTATTTCCCTTAAAAAACCATGTCTTAAGGTTTAGATTTTAGTCAAGGTCAAATGCGTATGTGAGTTCCACTGCACAGAAGACTATAGCTACTCAAAAGAGTAGTTCACTTTCACTTTCACTTATTGGATGGGACAGTAGACTACAGGACGTTTCAAAAGTAACGCAACACTCATATAAAATGAAAACTGTTTGGCAGACAATGTTCCAATTTTAGTCTCAAGCTGTGGTCAGCACGGTGAAACTGGTTTCCCTACGCGTCTGAATCAGGTCTTCAAAGGAATTAGTTGAATGTTTACAACCAGTATTATAATTACCCACAACCCCATGTAATGTTATAGTAGTTTTGTGGAGAAACGACACACACATTTAGCTTGATTTTTAAAAGATCATAAAACTTCATCCGCTGAGCAGTGTGCACTGGATCACATCTGGTCCAGATGGTTATGTATGACATTTCAGATGCAGCCTTTGTGTCTAAAACTGGATCACCGTCTGTCAAACTGTTTTCATATTGTATAGGTGTTCCTTACTTTTGAAACACAATATTTTTTACTTTTCATTAGCCTATGCAGGAGATCGTTAGCATAGCAGTTTGAAGAAGCTCAATATTCAGTCTATTAGTCAACTCAATGCAGATTTCCTTTAAAATAAATTTGACACAGATTGTCTGGTGAATTAAATCAGCTCCTGGTGGACACAATAGTGAAAATAAAAGCTGAATATCTTTACATTTAACATTTTAATATTGCAAATACAAATAAATAGCAGTTAAAGTGACAAAACAGAATTATGGCTCACAGTGAGGATTATTATAATATCAAACTTCATAACAGATTTCATTACCGACTGAAAGGTAAACTGTGATCTGTTATGTTTACACAAATAACCCAGAAATGATTTGGTTTAATGAAAAGCAGATGAAAACATGAATAGGGTTTAATAAAATAACTATATAGATTTTTTTTTAAATAAAGATTTTTAATTATTTATTAATACAATAGTTAATAATACAGTGAAACATTATTAATGCACTATCAATAATATAATAAAAATATATTTAATCTCAGGACAATAAGGTCGAGTATCGACTCCCAGGGTCGTGTAAACAGGAAGTGGAAATCAAATCTTAAAGGTTTCACATTATATATTATACAAGGCACATTGTCCTAGCAAGATGTCTCGTCTTTGTGGTTACTTGGTGTGTGTGTGTGTCAGTTCTTATTTATTTGTTTCCTGTTTAACCCCACCACCTGACTTTAGGGGGTGGGGGTGTGGTGGGCGGAACTACATCAAACACCACTCCTTCTCCTGTTGCGGAGCAGATGAAGTAGAGGTTGAATCCCACCAGAGCCACAATAGGCAGGAAGGAGAGGGAGAACCCCAACACCCATACACTACTGCTGAAACACACACCTGGCCAGTAGATCAACCTGCAACACACACACACACACAGTTACTATAAACTCTCCATAAAGGCATGGATAACACACACACACACACACACACACACACACACACACACGCAGACGGACCTGCCGAAGACAAAGATGATGGTGAGCAGTGGGACGAGTTTGAGAGCCTCATGGTGGATGTATGTGGACATCACCGCGAGCTGCACGAAGAACAGCAGGAAGAGACGGAGTGAGTCCTGGACGTAGGTCATGTGGACGAGTGTGTGACGAGCGTGTGCACGCTTCCCCTCAAACAGTGGATTCAGTGAACTGAACTTCAGACAGGACAGGCCGTGTACCAACATACCTGAAACACACACACACAATGTTCCTTAAACCATTACTGCTACACTAAGGTGTGTTCTGATTGGCTGAGAGCAGTGTGGGCAACACCATCACCACGATAATAATATATACTGTATGTGTAGTTATTGTCGCCTGTGTTTCCTGACATTAGTCAGCTCTGTTAGCTTTGTTTTTATAATTAATGATAAAACAGACTTTATCTACGTTTAAATTCAAACTAACTGACCGAGTATGATGGGGAATACGGCGAAGAGTGCGCAGCGCAGTGTGTACACCAGCTTGTAGGGGGCACTCCGGACCACAGGGAGGTCTATTGGCAACAGCTCATGACCTCCCCACATGAGGAGCAGAAACATCGCTACACCCAGTAAAAAAAACAGGACCGAACTCATCATCTCACCACAACACACACAACCTGAAAGAGAGAGACAGAGATATCTGGAAATTAATGATTAATGAGTGTGGCACCAAGACATTAGTAACAGATCCTTCTGGGGATCTTCTGTGGGATCGGACCAGACAGTCTAGTCTTCATCACCACACACATCAGTGAGTCTTGGTTTCCCATGAGCCATGAGTTACTGGTTCACTGATTGTCCTTACTTCTAGACGTCACAATTTGTTCCTTGTCAAAGTCACTCAGATTCTTAATCTTTTTTTTCCTCAACTTCTAACAAATCAACTTTGAGAACTGAACCTGAAACTGATAAGACAATTTGATCTGAGTGACTTTGACAAGGACCACTGTGATGTCTAGACAACTGGGTCAGACCATCTCCAAAACAGTAGGTCTTGGGTGTGCCCCAGTATACAGTGGTTAGGTCACAGGGTCATGGGAGACCAAGACTTACTGATGTGTGTAAGGGTGAAGACTAGACCATCTGATCCGATCTGATCAGATCTAAAAAAAAAAAAAAAAAGTATCTGTTACTAATGACATGGTGTCAGACACCACAGAACATCTTCAGAGTCCATGTCTCAAAAGAGTGTTTTAGGGATGCGGTGTTTCGATTGGTGAATAATAAATAAATAAATAAAGTTAAACAGTGAATTTTTTTGCTTACAGCTTGAGTTAAGTTCCCGAGGGTTTGCGTTCTCCCAGTGCCTGCTGACATCATCGTTTCTGACATCACCGGCTTGGACTTCATCACCTCCAGCATCATCAGCTCTGCTATAATCATCTCTGACATCACAGCACTCTGTCTGTTTTGCCGTGGTTTTCCTTAAAACTGTCACCAGAGGAGTGAATGCAGAACTCATCCTATATCCCCCGTCGTCATCATCATCTTCATCTTCATCATCGGCCAGCGATCCATCTCCATCATCCCGCCATCTCTCCTGTCCTCCATCCAGCTGTGTAACGCTCTCCGTCCTGCTCTCACAACCTATCATCCTTTCGTTTTGTTCTACCTCCTGTCTTTCATTCATCCCTCGTTCATCAGGTGGTTCCAAGTGAAAGACTGCAGACAGTGTTTCTTTCATCTCTGCATGGGTGTGGATTCTCTCTCTCTCTCTCTCTCTCTCTCTCTCTCTCTCTTTTCTCTCTCTTGTGGATTAAAAAGCAGGGATTAAAAGTCCGATTGTCCAGTCTGATTCATAGGTCATGTGCAAGTGAAACGCACTACAACAGAAGATGAGGACAAGTTTCGGTTTTCCCTGGTGAAAGAGAGACGGGTGGAGAGGAATCAAAGTCCACTGCCTGAGAATTACTCATTAACTCATCCAGTTATCAGTGTGTGGATAAACATTCTCCTCCTTACACACTGAATCCCTACACAGAGATAAGTGGAGAAAAGCCTACAGTTTAACAGATAAGAATCTGACAAAATCTGATCTATGTGAAAAAAAACACAGCAAGTGAGACACAAAGAATAAGGGAAAGGTATTCCTGGTAGTTGAATAAAGTAAATGATCTGTGCTTGGTTATTAACCCAGTTTCTGTAGTTTTATGCAAGTATGCAGTATAGTAGAATACAGTGTTGGACAGTAATGAAGTAAATGTAATTGGTTATTGTACTTAAGTAGTTTTTTTGTGTATCTGTACTTTACTGGAGTAT
>JAOVVF010000010.1:19915083-19933413 GCA_028565595.1 Duopalatinus emarginatus
TTATAGAATTATTAGAAATTTTATCCCTAATGAGCAAGCCGGTGGCGACAGTGGCAAGGAAAAACTCCCTGAGATGAGTATCTTGTCTAAAAGAGTAATATTGTAGAAAAATTTAATATGGATAATAATTTAATACTTCACTACACTGTAATAATGGGTGTTTAAACCATTTATACTCAAATTGTCAACGAATATATAGAAAACAAGATATGGTCCTGCTCAGGACAATGAAAAACCCATATAATCTAAATTTAGAAATAAGTATAATGAAACATATTCTCATAGGATATTAATAAATAAACATCTATTTTTATGAGAGCAATTGCATGAAGTCTAGGGGGTGTAAAATATTAGATATTTGTCATTTTTAAAGATTTAAGAATATTTTTAAATATTTTTTGCTCATCTTGCCAACCCTTTTCTGTCACTGACCCCTTTACTGCTCTATGTTAGATGGTAATTATTTACAAATAAGATGAATATTATATGCATATAATGGCATATTAAACACCTTTTGATTGAGCGTCTGAAGTCAACATGCTACTTTGCACTATTCTTTAGGGTGGAATTGTCTATTTACTATACCATATTGTGTTCATTCACATCCCACAAATCCTTAACTGAGCTCACATGTCAGGTAAACATGCAGGCCACACCATTTATCTGAACTATTGTACAATAATGTACAATTTGAGCTTGATGGCACGATGCACTATTCTGCTGGAATATGGCTTCATTGTGCGAGTACATAAAATCCATTAAAGGCTGCAAACTGTCACTAAGCAGTGAAACTTTATAAATGGAAGCTCCCATCTATGTGGCACCTGCCCTATCTGAACTCAGATCATTTATACCACCGAGCCAAGCTGGCCAGTGTTTAACTTCACTCACAAGACAACACATGAGTTACACAGATGTGGGTATTTTCAAGCTGTCTCCTTGAGGTAGCTTCTTTCTTTTTTTTATGTAATATACATAGTGCTATGCTATGACTCTTAGCATGTCAGTGTATACAAATGTACATTTTCTGCTGTAGGCAGACAGACAAGATAAATACCAGTAATAAGACATTACAGTCTGTGTGCTCAAAACAGTTTGTCTTGTTACACTCATAGTCTAAGAGCCTGAATTTGCTTAGATTAGATTTAAAATGTAGTCCTTCTTCTCATGACTCCTACTGCACATGGGCTTTGTTGTTGTTCCTCACTTATAAGTTGTATTATATATTACTTAAATCATCCCATTTCAGTGTGTGCTAGGGTTCCAACCTCCTCTCTACCCCGGTACACCAATCCAATGGACAACTCTACAGTTGACAACTGGTTCCGGAGGAGTGAGCAGGAATGGGAAGCTACCCATTAACACATCCAGCAAGCTGTTGCCCGGATGAAAAACCAAGCTGACCAGAGACGTTGAGACACTCCAACCTACCAACCTGGAGACTGAGTGTGGCTGGCAACATGGAACATCCGTCAGGACTACAAACAGCTAAGTGCATGTTTTATTGGTCCTTACAAAATAATTAAGAGCATCGAATTGCCAGCTTACTCATACCTGTCTTCCACATCTCCCAGCTAAATCCTTATGTTCCAGGTCCACTGGCCACAGACAACACAGCCATCTCCCCCTTGCACCTATGGATGATGATGGACAGCTGTTATAGCCGTTAGTCTATGCAGTTAGCCAACTATTCAGACTTGAGGTGGAGATGCGGGCAGCTCCAGTATCTGGTCGAGTGCGAAGGGTACGGCCCCGAGGAGAACAGTTGGATCCCTGCCTAGGACATCCTGGATCTACTGCTGCATCAAGAGTTCCATGCTCGTCAACCTGACAAACCAGCTCCTCATCCTCTGGGTCAACCCAGAAAAGGTAGAGCTACTGGAAGTAGCTCTTTGGGGGGCTCTGTCATGGACACCAGCGCTAGCTCTCCAGCACAGCAGACTTCAGTGCCTGTCAACCTGCAAGTGGCCACTGAAGAACCAGAGTTCTAATGCACCTGCATTAGGGCTTAATTACCTCACCAATCAAAAGCCGGGACTTCCTGTCCAGCCGGGCTATACACTGACTGATTTACTATGTTTGATTTCCGTTTGTTATTCTCATTCTGTGATTTTGCCCTGCCTTTTATAGTCTGATTGCACGTCGCCTCAACTTTGCTCGTTACTTAACTTTGATTCTGCCTTACGATTTGGATTTGTCTGCCTTTTCATCAGTGCTAAACAAACACCTGCAATTGTATACAACCCTCTGTGTGCGTGTGTTTGCATTACATGTAAACGATGTAAACACTAAAGCATGGACTGAACAAGTTGGCCTTGGCCATGCTTCTGATTTGGAAAAGGATTCGTTTGTCTTCACTTGTTTGCAAAATATGCTGAATGACCACTCACACACACTAAGGTAACACAGAGAACCTGTCCTATAAACCCCAGCCCGTTTTTGTGAGTTAGAGGCTGCTGGTGTGTTGCCTTTGAAATCTAATAGACATGCAGTGTCCATGGCGGACATAAAGCAAAATTCTTTTTGAGTGTCATTACTGTTAACTATCATTAACGGCAACTGTCATTAATGCCAAGTAATAAAAAGCCTAATATGGAGGAACAGAAGGGTAAATCCCCCCCCCCCCACTCCATGGCAGCCTTCTTCAGAATTGCCATCTTCCCCTCTAGCTTCCGAATAAGGAGGTCCTCATGTTGAAACTGCTGGGGACGTGGACATAGCTAATCTAACAGGACTGAGTGCCACTCTATCTTCTGGCTTTCATTCAATTCCAGTACTAGATTTGTCTGTTAATGGCCTTGTTTACTCTTTTCTTGTTGATTCAGGTACAACTTATTCATCTATTATCTATTAGTTCTTATGCTAACTCAGTTCCGGTGTCAAGCTCATCCAATAAATATGTAGGAATCTCTGGGGTTCCAACTGATTGTCCAAAAACTCATTTCTTGCCTGTAAGATGTTTTACTGACTTTTTCTGATGCATAAGTTTATCATTCCAGGTTCATCCTTTAACCTGCTAGGTCATAAACTGATGTTTAAAATAAATCTGTCTCTTTATTTTGAGCAGGGACATATGACAGTGTCATCTGGCTGTAATGTGCCTTTGTACATGGATGTACAAGGGAACGCTGGGACAATCTGTAAGCAACCAATCCCTGCCCACTTGGCTGACGTTCCTAAATCACTGGGGGTGACCCAACATGACAGGATTGGTTAGCTGCACTCCGTATAAGGCAAAGCTGCATCATCATAAACCATTTTTTTGTACACAATACCTCTTGTCACCTGACAAGAAGGATGGTGTTTCATGCCATTATTTCTCTATTACGTGAAGGTGTTATTGTTCCCACAGTTTCACCATACAACACACCAGTCAACCCAGTGCTCAGGACTGGGGGCAAGAGATAGTGGTTCACCCAGGATCTAAGAGATATAATCGACCAAGTAATCCAAGTAGCGATTCTGGTGCCGAATGTGTCTTTCATTATCACTACAGTGTATGTGCATGATTCACATTTTACAGTTGTTGACATCTGTTCTGCTTTCTTTTTTTTAAACCTTTGCACAAACTCACAAAAAATCTTTGCTTTCACATTTAAGAGTAGGCAGTAGACAGGTTTACTTGACTCCCCTGCTGTGTTCTCCACTGAAGTAAGGGACACATTGGCATTGTGGCAGCCTGGTGAAGAATGTGCCATCTTTAACTATGCTGAAGACATACAATTGTCCACTAACTCCGAAGATTTCTATGCTGCTGGCTCAATGTCCTCTGTCTCTATCTTACATTTACATTTACATTTACGACATTTGGCAGACGCTCTTATCCAGAGCGACTTACAAGGTTGCAGTTATTACAAGTAGGCCCAAGGGCCCAAGGACCCTTATTGGTGTAGCACAGACTGGCTGCCCAGAAAGGGAATCGAACCGAGGTCTCTCACATGGGAGCCCTGTGATGTTACCACTGTACCACACCAACCACACTATCTGTATAAGTTACAGTGGTGCAAGCTGTCTGTCATGTACTTAGGGTTTGTCCGGTCTGCCAGTAAGAGACGCCTGTCTGATGATGGCCGTACTGTGATTTATTATATCTCTTCTACTACCCCAAAAGGCCATGCTGAGCTTTTGAGGCCTGGTGAACTATTGTACACAGTGGGTTTCTGACTGCTCATATTACAACAAGGCCTTGAGATGTGACTGTGGAAAACACTGAGAAACTTAAGTGGACTGAACAGGCCCAAGAGCACAGAGATAGTTACCATCCCGTAACCTACCTTGCCAAAACTCTAGAGATCTGGTCATCCAAGGCAGGCATTTCAGCCTGTTTTTGGGCTGTGTCCGCTGCCACTCTCATGGTCACTGATGCAAAAAGGTTAGTGCTCCTCCACCATTTGGTCTTGCACACATCTCATCCTATTCTAAATAACATTCAAACACAACACATGATGGCCTAAAGATGTTCTGGTAATGTTGTGCACTACTCAAAATCCCTCTTTTAAACCATTGACAGCCCAAAACTCTCCTGCTTTCTTATTGCAGTGCCTGCTGGCCAGTTCAGATAATGTCATTGACTGTGAGGAACATGATTGTGTCAACACAATTTATGAATGTTCCAGCATCATATATGACTTGTCTATCATGCCTTTTGAGCGTGGTTATCATATTCTTGTTGATGGGTCTTGTTTTAAACCAAATGGCTCTGAGTTTCTATGTAGCTACTCTGTTTGCGCTCTCCCTATCGTAATCTGCAGGCTTTTTCTCTGCCATATAGGTCAGCCCAGGCTGTTGAATTGATGGCTTTGAAAAGTGTCTGTCTAATTAAAAAATGAGACTGTCATTATCTACACTGACTCACACTATGCCTTTTATGTAGGCCACAACTTCTGTAACTCTAGAGGTTTTTGTAGGATTGGCCAACCCCCATAATATCGGAGAGATTCCTGGTGCTGGCATCCTACTATCAGTGTTTTGTTCAAGGCTTTGCATCCTTAGCTGCCCTGCTTCATTGGCTCACAGTTTCACTGGGATGAGTGGCTGACAGCATAATAAGCCTTTGCAACACGCTGATGCTGGCATTCCCTCCACAGGACTGTGAATTTGCTTTCTCAGATACAGGATGGTAAGGAGAAAATAAATGCTTTACAACCACTTTAAACAAGACAGAAAGGAATTATTGTGGTACTCAAAGAAAATTATTTTTATTTTTATTATAAATTATTTTTTGACCCTTCTGAACCCAGATATTCAATTAAATTAAATTTTATTTGTATAGCACTTTGGACATTGTCCCAAAGCAGCTTTACAGAAATAATAAAAAGGGTCAAATATATATTTATAAAATTTTTAGAAATTTTATCTCTGATGAGCAAGCCGGATATATATTATAGATGAGGAGTAGGATTTTAAACTCTATTCTCTTTTTGAATAACCTGCAGTTGTCTGATAGATTTTTTAGGGAGGCCGAGAAGGAGACTGTTACAGTAATATAATATACTGGAAATAAACGTGTGAATTAGTTTTTCTAAATCTTCTGCCCTCGTAAAGTCTCGAAATGTAGCTAGATGTTTCAGGTGGTAGAAGGCTGACTTTGTAGTAGATTTGATATGGCTGTTAAAACTAAGCTCTGAAACAATTAGGACTTCACTTGTGTTTTAGCAGTTTGAACTGAGATAAGTACTAAACTTCTGTTTTTCTTGCTGGGGAAAAATATAATCACTTCTGTTTTGTCCTTGTTTAACTAGAGAAAATTTAAATACATCCAGTTATCTATGAGCTCAATGCAGTTGTCTATTGGACTATAGTGATCTGGGGAACACGAGATATAAATCTAAGTATCGTCTGCATAACTATGATAAGCAGGATTCTTGCAGGATTTGGCCTAGTGGGAGCATATAAATATTAAAAATAATAGGTGCAAATATTGATCTTTGAAGGACATGTCAAAGGAATTTGTTCTGAATCACAGCTGCCGAATGCAACAAAATAGTCCCTGCCATCAAGATATGAATTTAACCAATTTAGGACTGTTGCCAAAAGTCCTACTCAGTTTTCCTATTTGTTTATTAGAGTACTATGGTCAGTAATGTCCAAAAGCAAAGAGCTGAAGGTTTACCTGAGTCCGAGTTTAGGCAAATGTCATTTAGAACCTTTACTAGAGCAGTCTCCTGAAACCCTGATTTGAATTTATCTAAGCAGTTATTCAAACTGGTTAAGCTGAGTGTGGATGAAGTATCTTCTCGATGTAGCGATGAAGTAAAGAAGTTGAGATAAAACACACCTGCTGACACTTGTCCTTTGTTTAAGCAGTTTATTAACAAGAAATAAGGATTATCAGACGTGTCGTTCAAGCTATGGGTAGCTAGGAGAGAGAGGTGTCCAGCCGATTCAAATGTCTCTCTCTGAAGAGTCCTCGCCGGAGATCTGGTTCTTATACACAGAGAAAGGGGCCCTTAGCCCCGTCCAGTCTGTCCCACAAATTTCCTATCCTATAGGGAATCTTCCTGGTATGTACATAACCTATAGGCTTTGTTTAGATAAGTTGGAGCCCTTTGCTTGAACAAACAAGCACTTGGACCCGTGGACTGAGAGGCCCCTAGCTCATGGAGACACCACATGGACTTTTTCAATTACTTTGCATATAAAACAGAGATTATAAACAGGTTTATAATTGTTCAGAACATCAGGACATCTAGATTATTCTTTTTATTAGTAGAGGCTTAACGACTGTAGTTTACAGTGAGTCTGGAAAAAAATGCATGAGGATAATGAGCCAGA
This sequence comes from Duopalatinus emarginatus, assembly GCA_028565595.1. Classification (NCBI taxonomy): domain Eukaryota; kingdom Metazoa; phylum Chordata; class Actinopteri; order Siluriformes; family Pimelodidae; genus Duopalatinus; species Duopalatinus emarginatus. The sequence goes on from JAOVVF010000010.1 coordinate 19,921,858, forward strand.
TAAATTTTTTGACACTGAAAAACATCCTAGTTTTACAATTACAAGTACAATTTCCTCAAGAGTTTTGACAGTGATGGTGCTGAAATGAGGCAACCACTCTGCAAACTTTCGGATCAGTGTTTTGAGGGAAGCAACTTCATTTGTTTGCCATGCGGTCATTATGGACTGATTCCCGTAATTTTGTCTCTAAAGTAGGCTGCAAATTTATGCAGTAGACATGGTCTTAATAAGCCAGAAGCCTATGATGTGCTCAGTCAGAGCACTGCTACTACCATTGATTGCCTGGTGAAGGACTTTTTCTGAGCTTCAGAAAAAGTTTCGAGTTTCAAATCAGTCACTATGAAGCAAGTCAGTAAGTGGTAATGAATCTGAAAAACCTGCATGACACCCCTGCACACTCTGAATATGCACCTGGCCATTTTGGCTGATAGGCACCAGCCAGACTGGGACCTCCACCTCATCCTCCTCACATGCTGGATGTCCATGCAGAAGACTATGGACTGAAATAAAATGTGATTTGGACAGTGCTGCTCAAACTCTTGCATACAACTGTGGCTAAGTTTATTAAAATAATAACACCCTTCATACACTGTAGTCATCCAGAGTGTTTTAGTCCAAACAAAAAATACAAGAATAATAACAATAGACTTCAAATACAGATTTTACATTCATTTAAAACAGAGTGCAACATGATAAAAGTGCAACAACGAAAAAGAAAAGGCAATCAAAAAACAACAGTACACCATATTGTACACCATATACAGAGCTCAACAATAGGCACATGAGAAGAAAAATGGTTTTAACTCAGATATAAAGCTGTTTAAAAACTGTTTTAAAATGTTTGGGGTGCTTCAAAAAAAAATTTTGTTTGTTTGTGTGTGTGTTTAAGGATGACCGAGTGCAGCCTTTATAGTCCTGCCTTAATAACATAAAGATCCAGCTAAACAAACCCCATAGCACCACCAGAGTAGCTATTTTGCAAAAGCTCGTCTCTGGGTGAGGCAAAAGTCCTGGGCCCCTGTAGATTTCATTCATGCCAAAATATAGGCTGCTTCCACAGCATGCAAACACACATGTACAGACACATAGAGCCATGGTAGAGAACAGGAACATTTAGCAGATACAGTGTATAGTTCATGGAATGACCTTCACATTTATCATTATTCTAACAGTTAAATGCTTGAATTATGTGTGCAGGGTCTGTATCTTAAAAATGTTTCAAACCCATGTTTTTATTTCATCATAACTAAACTTGGCACAGATGTAGAGAGGGCAACTTCATAGTATCATGCAATTTGGATTTTAACCTCATTATGGTATCTATTCTATGTGAAGGGCTATCTAGTGGGTTTGAGCTCTGTGTGCTCTGTCTGTAAGGACTTTGGTGTGTTCTTTCCATCGTTGCATGGATTTTTACATGGTTCTCCAGTTTTCTCCCACCTCCCAAAAACAGACACATGGAGGCCTAATTTGATACGCTAAATTGTCCCTAGGTTTGTGTGAATGGGTGTGTGTTTGTATTTAGTACCCTGCAATGGATTGGCATCCTGTCCAGGGGTATTTTCTGGCTTGCGACAAGTGATTCCGGATGAGTTCCGAACAAACCATGAACCTGATGGACTAAGTGAATAATATAATGACTGAATAATTGTAGTGAATTTGGGAAGGCCAAAGTAAGCTGTTACATATTTCTTGCAGTTTGTGTTCTGTCTTGATTTGTTAGGGGTTTTTATAGTCTGTAGCTTTGAATTGAGACTATTAGATTGTGATAGTTTGTTGGCGCTGCTCACTGTAATGAACACATAGTAAATTGTATGTATGTCAAGAATAGGTAAATAACAAAATGCCTGTACTGGTAAAAGATTTGGATAACCAGATTAGCTACCAAATAAGAGTTACTGGCTATTCAATATGCAATATTCTGATTGATGTGGACTTACAGTTATACATATATGTTATACCTGTTAGCTATCCCCAGTACCATTTATTGAGATTCTTAAACACTCTGTAGCCATTGTGCTTTCTTATATAATCACAACTTCTGCAAGCATGCTCTAGAGCGAAAAATGAAAGTTCAGCAGTAAAGTGTTGTCTCCAGGTAAAGTACTGTTTATACATCTCCTGGTTCTGGTCCAGTAATATAAGATATTCTGCCAGTTCCTCAGGGGATTTGAAATCGTCCACATGAATGAATGAACTTGCCGGAATGAATTCTTCATAATTCTCCCTAGGTGGACCAATAACCACAGGAACCGTGCCAGCTGTCAAAGGTATAAACAGCTTTTCTGTAAAGTAGTCTTTGTGGATGGAGTTTTCAAATGCTAAGTAGAATTTACAGCTTGGTAAAATCTTATTGTACTCTTCATCATTGACATACCTGTTGAAATGTCTTCCATAAGCCTCTATTTTTACATGTTTGCTCAGTTCATTAAAATATTGTACTCTCTTAAAATTGGGGTTCCAGTTGCTAACGACCCAGCAGGCGATTTTATCCTTTGGAGGAATTTCAAAAGGTTTGTCCTTGTCAGATGCCTTTACGAGTCTGCCATAAGGCACAAAGACATCCGAATCTTTTCGATAATTTGTTGTAACATTAAATAGATCATCTAGCCATTCATGTCTACCTGCATTATCAGGAGACTCCATGTTCATCCACACCCACTTTTGATGTGGAGGGCGTAATGTGTTTAGCAGGTTTGTTAAATCACCGCCTATATTTCGGTGATGAAACATAACACCATGAGCTTTGTCATACTGGCTTCTGTCATCTGTAATCTGACAACCTTTAATACCAAACCGTGGACTACAGGCATTTACATCAAATTTATAACCAAAAGGCCAATACCAGATTAACATGATGATGACAGACTCATGATTTTCTTCGTTTTCTTCCATGACAGATGGTTTGGTGCAGTTTAAAGGCCTGGGTAAACTTTGGGTTAAGTTTTCCATCATCGCATTAAGGCATTCATCTGTGCAGATTTTGTGTGTTAAGACTGGAACACTGAGATTAAATATCCATCTTAAATTTGGTTTGTAGTAAGTGAAGAATACTCCTCCGAAGCACAAAAGCAGAAAGAGAAACATCAGGAGATGCTGATAATGTCCTTGCAGTGTTGTCATCTTTTACCTTTGGAAAAAAGAGAAATAAACAAATGAACTTCAGTTAATGCCAAGTTACCTAAGAGAAAACATCAATGTTTTTTTAGGATCTTTTAGTATTATTAGTTTCTATGAGGCACTTAGTTAAAAAAAATATTTATTAGTCATTTTTGGCTGTCATGACTACAGCAAGACCCAGCAGCCACAAGGGGTCATGTGACCCCTGTCGCACACCTGAATCGCGTTTCTGGAGGTTCAGCAGTTTTTGCTCTGGCTACATTGGCACCGTACGACAGATTGGATTATGAGCTGAGTGGCTTTCTTTTGCAGAGCGCCTTATATTTTCTGTACCTGGCAAACCCTGCAACCCTGGAAAATGACAGGGTGTGATTCATGTTTTATCGGCTCGTGGGCCCAGCAAGGGACTGGGCTAGGGTGGACGCTTTCATAAGTGTCTAAAAAGAAGAACAATACACCACCAAAAGGAGGACATCACACCATAATATTGAGGGGGAAACTTTAATCTAAAGATTGCATTTATTAATTTCAAGAAACCAACAGAAATGCTTTCAAGAGTGTACACAATATTTCCAACATCAAGTAACATCAAAATCTATATAAAAAAGGCAACCAACCTGAACTACAGAACTGTAATAAAAATGTCAATTTTTCTCACCAAACCTGCCCACTTGCGATACTTAAGTCCTTTCCTTGCTGCCTCCAGGAGTTTGTGGTACATCTCTGTACACCCTTCTGTGAGGTTCAATGCTCATCATTGAAAAAAACACGCTCTTTGTGAGCATTGCTGCATGGAATGAAGAATACATAGGCATTCGAAATCGTGAGATTTTTGAGGGACACTTCAGACTTGGTGAGTACCTCCGGAAACCTCTGCTCACTGTTGCAGTTCTCTACCTCTGGAGAACTGAGAAATGCCTTCACAATGGCATATTCTTCATACAGTCCATCCATATCAATGTTCTTTACATGGCAGCTTTGAACTGCTTGACAAGATTCTTCAAAAGGTCATTTTTGGCTGTCATGACTACAGCAAGACCTACAGCAGTCATGTAGTCATGTAGTCATGCCTGGCAAAACTCAATTTAGATACCTGACTATGAAAGCTTGTATCAGAGAAGTCATACCTGTCACTTAAGCATTTCTATGCCCTTTCATAGAAAATTATAAAGTCAGCCTCACACTTTCTTGCTAGATTTGAAGTAAGATGTTTTAGCCTGGTGTTTACAGCATAGCCAAAAAAGTGATTCCTTTTCCCTTCTTTCAAGTTTGTCATACAGATCTGTCATTAGTTTATACACTGAGGTAATGCAGAATGATTTTGCTTCCAGTGCCTTTGCAGTCAGTGAATAACTTCAGCTCATGGCTAAGGAAAAAGAAAAAGGCCTACAGAACTTTAGGGCACTCCTCTCCCAAACTCTGCATGGAACTAGTCAGGGGGTTCCAATTATAAAGTATCTTGTCAATAGATGGAAGCTGTGACAACCACATCGACACAAACATTAAAATCCATTTTTCCTGCAGCGTATTTGAATGTATTGTGGACAATGTGTGCCAAACATTTTGCTGCAACAATGTCTTCTTTAGTCTTCTTTAGTTTTTAGACTTCTTTAGTTTTGAAACACACTGTCGTGCTTTCCATAGTTCACACAGGCATTGTCTGCTGTGTAGGTTTTCTTTGGTTAGCTGGTTGGTGAGTTATGAGATCACATGCTGATGCTGTTAAACCAATTATTTCTATTATTATTATATTATTATTGTCTATTATTAATAGGTGTCCATCCTTGAGTCTGTTCCCTGTTCAGGTTTATCAGGTGCAGATGACAGATATAAGATTATCAGGTGCAGATGACATGCTCAGCTGAGGTCTTTTGGTTTCTGCTAGGGCTGCTGCATTGGAGGCCAAGGGAGCAGCCTCCACAGTCCTGCCAGTGCCTGTGCTTCATTCTGAATCCATGCCGTTCCCAAATCTGTTCCCGAATTGACTCCAGAATCGACTCCTGAATCCGAGGAGGACACTGTCTCCAAGTCTGCTCCTGAACCCAAGGAGGACACTGTCTCCAGGTCCGCTCCTGAATCCAGGAAGGATACTGTCTCCAAGTCTGTTCTGAAACCTCTGAAAACTAGACCTACAACCCAGTTCTTCCATGCCAGGATCCTTGAGGCTGCAGAAGCATGTCTGCCATATCAGGTCAGTAGGACAGCATTCCACTGATGGGACAGCATTCCACAGCGCGCATGTGAGGGGGTCTGTTTCAAAAACGTCTTTGCCCTCCCACCCACCACCACTACTACGTGTTTTAGGTGCTTCGGGAGCCATGCCTCAGAGAAGGGGCTATGTCATGACTACGGCAGGACCTAGCGGCCACAAGGGGTCACGTGACTCCCATCACGCACCTGAATCGCATTTCTAGAGATTGCCTAAAAGACTATTTAAGCTGTTGCACATATGTTGGGGAGAATTAGTGTGTTACAGGACCCTGGTTTCCTGTTTTCTCCAATTTATCTCCCTTTTAGCCTTCCACGGCACGTTCACTTTGTATTGTGTATTCTATTTTGTTCATTAAAGGCTTCCCTACACATGTCTCCAAACTCCTGCAGTGCAAGAGTTTTTCTCTATACATGCACACACACACTAGCATCATGTAGTAGCGTGCACGTGACACAGGCATTGTCATACAACACCTTTAATTATAGATATTCAGTCGTTAGCATTATTAAAAACAGTTGAACACACCCAAAACATGAGGAAAAATACCTAATCGGTTTGCTGAGCACCTGACTTTCTACGTGTCCCCGTTCAAGTGCAAACTCGAAAACCAGAAAGCAAGTTCAAAACCAGAATAACGAAAGGCTTGACAAATGGTAAACACACACTGATTGTTATCTTACAGTTCTAAGTAAATTAAATGAAACGCAATTGGTGCGTTTCATTGTTATCAGTACCTGTCATCCACCCTGCTGAGTCCTTACTCTTTATTTACTCGAAATTAATTGTTTAAATAAGTGCAGATAAGCTTTTCAGGAGACCGTTTCTGTTTCCCTGCCCTGGTAGACTAGGAAGCCGCTGGCAACTTTATCGATGCTGAGGTGTTTATTTACTACTACTTCATAGGTCCCCTACGGTACATGGACTTTACAAGCTTACAAAAATATTTTGTAGGTAATGAACACCATACTTTCTGCAGAACGCTCCACAGTTCTGTTGTATTCTGAGGTGTAGGATTTCTGTGTTTTACACTGCATTGCATGAAATCTTAGATGTGTTCAATAACACTGAGGTTTGGTAACTCTGGTAAAAGCAGCAAAACCCTAAACTTAGATGAGTGTTCCTCTAACTATAATTTGCTGTCTCTAGATGTGTGTGGTGGTGCATTGTCCTGTTGGAAAGAGAACAAACCAATTAGAATGAATGCAGGACATGAACGGGTGTAACTCGTCAGAAAGGAGACACACATAGTGTTCACCTGTCTGAGATGCTTGTAGATGTACCAATGGTCCCACGAAATTTATGGAACCACCACTAGCCTATGTATTGTGCACAGGCTCATCTGTACCAGTTTTTTTTTACAACACATTGTACATATGTGAGTGTGTATGTGTGTGTATTTATTAGTACATCTAAAAAAAATTGTGAAAAAGTTCATTTTGGTTCATAATTTAACTGTCATTCATTACATGAAAAGTGGCATTTTTTTTCTTTTGATCAGTACGACTGAAATCCAGTATCTCACATTATTAGAATAGATGTGAGAAAACCGATGTGTATATAATAAATAAGAATCATTTGTAATAATGAATATTCTATTTTTTTTACTGATTTACAGCTTCCACAATTAACATTCACATGCAATCAGCTCATCTATTTTAATGTTAATTTCACATTTCAGTTGCATTAGGAAAACATTCATCATGCTTCATAAAAGTGCATTTTATATAACATTTATTTGCCAATACCCACTCACTGTGGTGTGCTACTGCACCAAGCATAGTTACAATAAAGACAACAAGCAAAACAAAACATTTGTGAAATTTTATTTTATAATTAAGGAACCAAAATATACCAACAACAAACAAGCTTCAGTCGCTGTGAGCAGAGTTTTTCTCTCCTGTGTAGAGCACCTCTTCCTTGGCCTGAGCTTTTATAAAGGCCCCGGTGCTTTCACTCGTCTGGATCAAAACTGAATTAATAACATGGAGTACACCATAATAATTTATATTACAGTTGCACATTAATAACTAATTTATAAGTTACAGTGATGTATAATTTAGTCATTTAAATGTATTCTTAACATTTTATACATGGGCGACTCTGTTAGCTAGCTATAGCTAACACCGCTAGTGCACTAAGCTAATGGTATCTTCGGTGGTCTTAGTTGATAAATTAACGATTCATTTAAAAGGATACATGTCCTGCTGCCTTATTCTACCAAAATAAGGATGGTGCCCAGTTACGCACCTTATGCTGCCTTCTAAATGGAACAGTCCTTTTCTTGGGAAAGCGCATATGCTGTCTAAGAATAGGCCCACTTAGACAGCTGCCTTCCGCATGTATTGCAACAATTATGTTTTTATAATAATGTATTATTATTTATCAATGTAAGGTCCCTAGATAGCAGATGATTCTGGGCCATTTCAAAGAACATTTGGGACAGTTATGGAAATGACAAATGTATTGTGGACCAAATTGGACTAGCTTTAGGTTTGCCACGGCATGAAGACTTTGCGCCGCATTTAGCCCTTATGCCCACCTTGTAAACTGTAACTGTAGCCTGCCATAATTTTTGTGACTGAATTTCAGGTATTCAAGGTAATCCAAGCATTAAATGTGGGCTAGATCTGGACCATGACACATCTGACATCTGGGTAGAGCCAGGTAGATTTTATTACGTTCATAACATAATAATGACAAGCCCTTGCATTTAAATTATAGTATACGGGACAGAAGGGCAGTACGCATGTTTGAACAGAGCCTGTGAATAAACAGTGAAGGATGGATTCAATACACAAAAAGCAGCCTATATAAATGTACACCAGTACAAACAGAATTTATGCAGGACAAACACTGTTAGCTAATAGGTGAAAACAATTAGGATAAAGCAAGCAATAAGCAGAAAATGCTGACCAAATAAGGAAAGTGGAAACTAATATGCTGGTGGAGCACAGGGCATATCAGTACAATGGTGAATCTGCAGTTCAAAGTGGCGCAGAGATAAAGAGAATTAATGTCGGCCATGGAGGAAAAAGAAAGAGATGCAACCCATACAACTCCCAGCATGTGTGAATGTGTGTGTGTGTGCTTACAATTGCATTCGAGATTGTGCTTAATAAAAGCACTGAAAAGTGCAGCGCTGAACGACACTTGCTGTCCCACTTGTCCTGCATTCCTCAACAACTGCCGTGTTCTACACTGGTGGCGACACCTGGGATCCACTATGGAGTATGTCCACCATGGAGTCCCCGCTTCTGACTGAACTCGTCCAAACCATTGCCGGCATACAACAGGCCACGAGCAGGATAGAATGTTTCTGTGTCCTGCTGATGATAAAGGCCACGAGCCACATCACTGTCACCAAGTTGGTGCCCAACGACAACCCAAAAGCCCTCCTGAAGCTGTTTGAGCGAGCCGCGACAGTGTGGGGCTAGCCAAAAGCTCAGTGGGTTGCCCGGTTACTGCTGCTCCTTTCCGGGGAGGCCTAGCTCACAGCCCAGCTGCACAGCTCCCTGGGCCGTGCATGCTGGAGTACCCTAAAAGAGCTCTGGTTATAGGAGACTCTATCATGAGGCATGTGAAATTAGCTAAGCCTTTAGGGGCTCCAGCAGCACTAGTCCAGTGTATACCTGGAGCCAGTGCACCAGACATAGCAGGTAATCTCAGGGTCTTAGGCAAGCACAGGTTCTTTAAGATAGCCGTACATGTAGGAGCTAATAATATCAGCCTTCGTCAGTCTGAGGTTACTGAGAATAATATTATAGAGATGTGTAAATTAGTGAAGGCGATGTCCTATAAAGTAATCTGCTCTGACTCCCTCCCAATGCGACATGGTGATGTAACTTACAACAGGTTATGGTCATTGAACTGCTGCATGTCCAAGTGGTGCTAGAAAAACAATGTGGGCTTTATAGACCATTGGAGTAGTTTTGATGGCAAAGCAGGTCTGTTAGGGTGAAAATCCATCCCACTTGGGAAGGTGCTGCTCTTATTTCTTGCAGGATAGGGCATAGCCTTAGAACAGGCCTAGTTAAGTCATGACAATTCAGAGCTAAGGCCAGGGAGAGGACAAACAGGCTAACCCGACCATTTGCTAGTTGCTTAGAGTTGTCACCTAGGTTCCACCATATTGAGACTGTGTCTGTTCCCCGAGCCAAACAAAAAATAGAAATACTCAAAGTTTGTTTTAATAACTTAATAAATATATAATTTCTGATTAGACAATTTAGATAATTCTGATTACCCAGCCTGCACCGTTGATCTGGAACTGGGACTATTACATATTAGGTCTCTTAATTCTATGTCACTTATTATAAATGAAATTATTATTAATCAGGCATTTAACATACTGGGTTTAATGGATTAAACAGAATGAGTATGTGTTTAGTATGTGAACAGTAAATGAAGCTAGTTCTCCTGGATATAACTATATATACCAGCATCATTTAACTGGTAGAGGAGGTGGTGTTGCCGTTATTTATAATAATAATCTAGGCGTCACTCAAAGACGGCAGCAAACACAATTCATTTGAGTTTTTTAAAATAACGTGTAACAAGATAAAAAAAAGTCTACAGAGTCTATTTTGTTATTTATTATTTACAGACCCCAAGGGCCGTACTCTGAATTTCTTAATGAATTTGCAGATTTTATTTCCAACCTAGTTATTTCTGTAGACAAAGCTCTAATTGTTGGGGATTTTAATATTCACTTTGATAATCCTGATGACCCCCTGAGAACTGCAGTGGTGTCCATTCTCGATTCAGTAGGTATTAATCAGTATGTAATAGGACCCACTCATAAGGGTGGTCACACACTTGATTTAGTACTAACATTTGGATTAAATATAGATAATATAGTCATGCTTCCACAGTCCGATGCTGTCTCAGACCATTATCTTATCGCATTTAAAATACGTATTAATCAAAATGCCGTACATTTACAACAATTGCTGCAGGTAGTGTTGTCAGTAAACTCCCAGATTTATCAGCTTTGATTGGATCAGTGTCCGATCCCACTGAGCTCGATCAGGCAACCTGCTTAGAGTCAACATTCCATTGTACTCTGGATAGTGTAGCCCCGCTTAAAACAAAAATAATGAAAGGGAAAATGCGCACTTTAAAACAGATCAGTTTTTTGGAATGCAAGTGGCATCAAACTAACCTGGTTGTGTTTCACATAGCATGGAAGAAGAGTCTCCTAAATTATAGAAAAGCTCGTAGTTCTGCTAGAGCAAAATATTTCTCCTCGCTAACAGAAGATAACAAAAATAATCCTAGGTTCTTAATTAACATTGTAGCAAAACTAGCTAGGAAGAAGACCACTGCAGAAGTGTCCACACCATCTGTATGTAGTAGTGATGACTTTATGATTTTTTTCAATGATAAAGTAAAAAAACACAAAATTAAAGCACAAAATAATACTCTTAATCTAAAGCAATCCTAGCAGTCTAGATTTTAGTTACATCAGTCTAAATGTTAGTATAGCTACATCAAATCAGCAATTAAAGACTTTTATCTCTCTCCAAGAGACAGAGTTAATTTCACTAGTTTCATCATAAAATCGTCAACATGTATATTAGATCCCATACCCACAACTTTCCTCAAACAGATACTACCGAAAATAATCAAACCTATTTTAAGAATGATAAATTCCTCTCTTAAAACTGGCTTTGTTCCTTAATCATTTAAATTAGCAGTTATTAAACCTCTAATTAAAAAACCTAATCTGGACCCTTGCCAGCTGTCTAATTACAGACCGATATCGAATCTCTCCTTCATTTCCAAGATCTTAGAAAAGGTTGTAGCACAGCAGTTGTGTTCATATCTGTGTAAAATTAACATTTCAGGATTTAGGCCTCATCATAGCACAGACCCAGCGCTGGTTAAAGTTAAGTGCAGCTTTTGACACCATTGATCACACTATTCTCCTTTCTTGGGTTAGAGAATGCTGATGGAGTTAAGGGAACAGCCTTGTCCTGGTGCAGGTCTTATTTGAGTGAACGTTATCAGTTTGTAGATGTAAATGTAAAATATTCTATGCCCAGTAAGGTAAAGTTTGGGTAAGGTAAAGTTTTAGGCCCATTATTCTTTTCTCTATATATGTTGCCTTTGGGTAATATTATTCGGAAACACGGTATCAGCTTCCATTGTTATGCTGATGATACACAGCTATATGTGTCTGCAAATCCGGATGAGAGACACCAGTTTAGTCAAGTTGAGGAATG
>JAOVVF010000010.1:19945002-19947502 GCA_028565595.1 Duopalatinus emarginatus
ACTGAACTTTTACTGACCTCTAGTGACAATTTAGTAGAAATTACAGGCCAGTGGTTTGAAAATGCAGTGCAGTAAATAAATACATTTCACATAAAACTAAATTACAGAAACATGTCACTAGCAATAAACACACTGCTAATCTCTCGCTCTCTCTCTCTCTCTCTCTCTCTCTCAATTTTCAATTTAACCTTTATTGGTATGACAAATATATTTTTGGGGAACAAAACAAAACAAAGGCAACAACAGAAACAGAAATGAACAAGATTTACAACAATAATAATAATAGTAATACAAAGAAAAACAATAAAATAAAATAGAAACAGGGAAAAAAATAAAAACATAGATATAATGTAAGTGTGTGTGTGTGTGTGTGTGTGTGTGTGTGTGTGTGTGTGTGTGTGTGTGTGTATTGTGCTGCTAGTACGCAGCTATCTTTGTGTTCCCCCAGTAAGTGGAGCAGTTTCTCTGGATGGGGGTGGGGGAGGTAAAGTTGCAGATGATTTGTGTGAATTTAGTGAAACTCTGATGTCTGTAAATTCAGTACATTCAGTTCACTCTCTCTCTCTCTCTCTCTCTCTCTCTGTCTCTGTCTCTCTGTCTTTGTAGGAGTGTGTGTGGATGATGTCCTACAGTGTGAAGCAGTAGAGTTGTTGTGTTGTTTAGCGTTTGACGTTGTCCTCACACGTCATCGCTCTTCATATCGCCGTCTCCTCCCTCAGATCCACAAATGTGAGTGTCAGAACTCTCACATCTTCACTCATCATCAGCACGTTCCCTTTTCAGTGAGAATTTGAATTTCTCTGTAATATGTGTGTTTATTATCACTGGGTAACAGGCAGATATAAAAGAGGATATAAACACTGAACCTGTTCCTTTCTTCAGTCATTAATGTTATTGTTACACTCCCTGTTTTGTCCACAGGGAAGAGGAGTTTGATGAGCGTGCTACGTGGTGTCAGACTGGCACGAGTTTTCCAGGCAGCAACTCCCAGAATTCCCCCTGACTTCACCTCCATTCGCATCTGAATCAATTACACTCAGTGCAATGATAAACTGGATATGTTTATAAATATGACCTCACATCAAAGTTGATGTTATTAATAAATAAATGAATAAAGAAATCAGCCGTTTGTTGGTTTTCTGGTTGTAGCTCCATGTTATAGCACCATAAGGTTTCAGAAGATACTTTTATTTAAGGTTTAGATGATGGCACTGAATCTGCTGATATGATACATTTTGATTAGATTTAGTATTTTTGTTTTATTTAGATTTAATGTCTGTATATTGCTTAGATTTAATATCTTTAATATATTTGGATTTGATTAAATATCTACATAATATCTAGATATTATATATTAAAACTATATTAGATATTAGTATCTAGATATTTAGATCTGGTATCTACATATTGATTAGATTTTATAGAACACCATAATCCCCAGATGTAAAAACCATGAATCTTGTGGGACTATGACGGATATAAATGTTGGGGGATTTAGGTGCCGTGCTCGAGGGCACGTCAGTAATGTCTTGCCCTATGCAGGGATTCGAACCCGGGACCTTCCAAGACTTAATTACATTTAATACTTTAGTATTTTAGTGTTGAATAAATTCAGTAGCAACATTTTGACTAGATTCATTATCTACATTGATTAGATTTAATATTTTAGATTGGATCATTTTTATTATTTTAGTTATTATTAGATTTATTGTTTTTATTTTGATTAGCTCCAGTATTTCAGTTTTTTCAGATGAAATATTAACATAACATAACATTTCAATTCAGTTTGATATTTACATATTAATTAGATATAGTAGTTTATTATTTATTTATTTACATATTATTTCAGTACATTTATTATCTAAATATATCTTAGGTTTAGTATATATGTTTGGATATAGTATCTACACTTTAATTAGATTTAATTTCTAAATTTAGTATGGATTTAGTATCAGATTTCATTTTTAGCATTAATTAGAGTTGTATCTACATTTTGAAAGTAGATTTTCTATGTATGTTTGAATTAGTCATTATAATTTTGATTAGATTCAGTATTAACATTGAGATTAAATTTAATATTTTAGTGTTAAATAGATTTATTATTGTAGTTTTGATGATTTATTAGATTTAATATATTAGCTTACATTAGTTCAATTATTATTAATTAGATTTTGTAATTTAATGACTATATTCAGTATCAACATTTAGTGTCTTTAATAGATTTAGTAGCTTCGTAGTGATTAGATTTAATAGCTTCATTTTTATTAGATTTATTATTTAAATACAGATGACAATGATTTTGATATTGATTAGATTTAATGTTTTAGTTTTGATAAACACAACTTCGTTTTCATTCTGTTTGTTTATTTATATATCAGAAACACAGGACAGTTTTAAATACAGAGAAAGAAACAAAAGATAAATGGATGCACTATTTAAATATAACACTCTTTAGACATTTTGGCTAATGTTAATATAGCTATATTCAGTCATCAACATT
>JAOVVF010000010.1:19952502-19957250 GCA_028565595.1 Duopalatinus emarginatus
AAAGTGACGTCGCACTGTTAATGCAGCCCACTAACAAAGCGTCTCGCTCACAGTTGTTCCTGAAACACACACACACACGTGCGCACACACACACACACACACACACACACACACACACACAAAGAATCATCTGACATTCATTAAGTCTGTGTAAATAAAGCTCTGTGTCCGGTGTGGACACGGCTGCATCTGAATAACTAAAGTGCTCACTGCTTAGGATTGTAGCTGGAGAAGGCAATGAGACCTCCAAATGCCAAAGACAAAGAGAAGAAGATCTGAGTGGCAGCATCCAACCACACCTGAGGGTTAACCAGGACCTTCCACTATACACACATACACACACAGACACACGCAAAACTTGAATTAAGTAGTGTTACGTAAGCAGATAATGACACAAATTCTCTCTCTCTCTCTCTCTCTCTCTCTCTCTCTCTGTGTGTGTGTGTGTGTGTGTGTGTTTGTTAAACTCACATCTGGTGTGAAAAGGTACCGTAGTCCGTCAGTGGCTCCAGGTAGTGTCAGAGCTTGTATGAGAAATATTGTTAACACCAGGTAAGGAAACGTAGCCGTCACGTACACCGCCTGCATTAAAACAAATAAAAAATATAAACGTGTTAACTGTTAACCATGTGTGTTATATTGTGTTATTGTGTTATTAAAAGTGTGTAGTGCTGTTAAAGATGTGTTGTCTTGTTGACCAGGGAAGCAGTTGGGGAAGTTATTTGCCTTGCTCAAGGGCACCTCAGTTGTGTCTTGCCCCGTTCAAGGTCATGAGACCAGTTCCCTAACCCATAGCCACAGCTGCCCCCAAGTGTGTGTAGTGTTGTTCAAGGTGTGTGCAGTGTATGACCTTGCCGATCGTCTCGATGCCCCGGATGAAGCAGATGTAGACCACAGACCATGCTGTAGCGACACAAATCACCATCCACCATTGCAGTGAGCCATTTATCTCAATATCTGTTGTGATGTTCAGCGTCTGACGATACCAGAAATAATTCACTGGAGACCCGTCTACACACTCCGGAACATACTCTGTGAAATAATAACACACACACGTGTACACAACCTGGAACACATATATGAGTGTGTGTGTTTGTGTGTGTGTGTGCATTTGTGGTGTGCGGTGTGTAATGTGTGTATTTGTATTGTTTGTGTGTGTGTGTGTGTGTGTGTGTGTGTGTGTGTGTGTGTGTGTGTGTGTGTGTGTGTGTGTGTGTGTGTGTTTGTGTGTGTGTGAGTGTGTGTGTGTGTGTGTGTGTGTGTGAGTGTGTTTAAAAACTTAAAGTTAAGGTCAGGTTTTAGTGATAATGTTTTACCTAATGTTTAGTGTTAGTGTTAGACTTAGGGTTAAGGTTAGGGTTATGGTTAGTGTTAGGTAGGGTTGCCACCTTTTAGAAATAAAAATAAGGGACGCTCACAATGGCTCCTCTGGGTTATGACCATCACGGGCCTGACTCCTGTGGGCCATAGCACCCGCAGCAGTGGTATGTGGTATTTTTTATTTTGTGCAGGTGTTTTTAGTAAAGGAGTGATCAAGAAAGCAATTCGTCATACTTAAAGCTTGAAATGCGTTTTATTACCAATGAACATATTCTCTTATAAAGTGCCGTTAATTAAATGAAATCTGTTTGTGTGGAATGTGCAACAATAAACTGCAACAATGAAATATTAACTAAATAAGCAGAGAACTTAAAGTTCCTTTTTAGATACATAATTATAGGGACTCTCTTATATTAATACTTAATCCATTAGTATGATTTGTTCTTTAAATGGCTATATATAACATTGATATTGGCTAATAATACTGTATATTAAATAAGTCATTATTTATTCAACTTTAAAACCTCAACATCCTAAACAATCAATCAAACCATGTGCCTCTTCCCACTCACGTCTGTACTTTTGCAAGTGTTTTCACTTTTGAGGACGAGGTGGAGTACAGGCCTCTTGCACCATTTTAAAAGTCATTTAAAAGTTAATGCTTTTTTAAGACCCCATTAAATATCATTTAAGACCCGAAAATGTGGTAACAACTTCTTTGGTAGACAATGCTCAATTTATTGTCTCCCACATTAAAAAAAGCTTAATGTTTCCCATTTGTTATTAAGGATCTTTTCATTTTGTTTAACTGTGATGCAGAACAGAGCCAATATAACATGCATAAGTTGTGTTACGTTAAACAGCACACTAAATTGCATGTAGGAATCATGAAGAATAATACAATAATAAGACTTAGCTTAAAGCAGTCTCTAATTAAGCTCATCTCAGATTCGGCTCTTTTGTTAATGGATGGCTCCATTAGTTTAATGATGATGATAATAATAATTTTACGACTACTACTACTACTACTACTATTACTACTACTACTAATAATTATTATTATTATAATAATTATAATTATAATAATAATAATTGTTGCGCTTATATAGAAGAGAGAGAGAGATCAGAAACATCCGTCAAAACCACTGACAACTTAATTATGATAATGGCAATTATTCTTTTGTTATTATTTGTTTTTTTAATGATTTCTTGCTTATATACACATATACACATACAGATACAAAATCTACATCTCTATTTATAGCTCATTAGCCCTTACGTGAATGATTACTGTTGCTATGGCAACAAGTGACAGCGGATGTTAACAGCTGTTAGCTAGATTTGTCCAGCTGAACAACAAGCCATAAAATCACAAATCGTCATATTTAAACAAAATTACCCACAACAATCAACAGTTACACCGATTTAACAGTTACATCGATTTCAGTCAGTGCCAACCACCTCCATCCACTGGTTAAATTATCATTTTACCATTTTTACATGTATTACCGCTCAACTCGACAACAGTGAAATGTTGACACTACGCCTGACCCTAAAACAGCTATTAATCGCAGTTTCTCATTTGCACACCGTTAATCGAACAAATACATGCTATTATTGTTTTGTGGTGGGCCACTGTGCTTTCCTGTTGGCATTAAAGGCACCGCCTGAAAATGTAATACCATTTCAAGACTTTTTAAGAAATCTTTTTCAATCATTTTTGTTAGCTTTAGTGTTAATGTGCATGTGACAGACATGTGTACTGGACATGTATGGAAATATGGAACATATCATGTCCTGTATTGGTTCAATATGGGATGCAGCATTTAATTGCCAAATAATGCTGGATGATTCCATATTTTACGGGACGAATGGCAACCTTAGTGTTAGGGTTAGACTTAAGGTTAAGGTTAGGGTTAGGGTTTAGTGTTAGAGGTAGACTATCACCATGTTTATGGAATGTGTGTGTGTGTGTGTGTGTGTGTGTGTTTACCTGTCTGGCTTTCAGTCAGAGGACACTGTGACCATGGCAATGGTTCCTGGAAGGAATTAAAGAGGTACCACAGAACCCAGGCCAAGATGGTGTTATAGAACATTCCAACAAGGAAGGAGACCGCCATTGATGCCACACCTACACACACACACACACACACACACACACACACACACACAGGTGAAAACTGTGATTAGACTGTGATTAAACTACAACAGACTGTAGATTATTTTACTGAATGGACTGTGATCAGACTAACCGACTCCACCCAGGTAGGGTGAGATGGAGCTCCACACTCCAATGCTTCCTTTACGGAGGCGCTGTCCAATCGCAAGCTCCAGATAGAGCAGGGGTAAACCCTCGAACACCAATGCAATCAGATACGGAATTAGAAATGCACCTGAAACACACACACACACAAACACACACACACACACACATTATGGTAAAACTGTGTAATGGTAAAGGTTTTAAAGTTTAGTATTTTAGAATATCATAAAATTGTGATAACTGGATGGTCATTATCATGTAATGATGCTGTAACAGTGCAGTAAAATCTGCATGGTGGAGACGTGATGAAGTCACTCTGTTGGTCATGGCTCAGGGTTTGGTTAGTAAGAGTAAGGAGTCTTTTATTTTATTTTATTTTTCTGTGGCTTAAATTGAGTACTGGAGTATTTGTGTATATGTGCTGGATGGTGCAATGTTCTCTGTAGTCCAGATAGTACAGTATTGTATTATTTAACAAAGAGCCAGCTATAACAACAACTCTCACTGAGAGGTGAAGTGAATAGTATATTAGACAACAAGTGAACAGTCAGTTTTCAAATTTGATGTGCTGGAAGCTGGAAAAATGCCCAAGTGTAAGGATCTGATTGACTTTGATTTGACAGACCAAAGTGTGTTGCCTAGGCAACTGGGTCAGATCATCTCCAAAAACAGCAGGGTCTTGTGCGGTGTGCCTCAGTATATAGTGGTTAAAAACTACCAAAAGTGGTCCAAGGAAGGACAACCAGTAAACCAGTGACAGGGTCATGGAAGACCAAGACTCACTGATGTGTGTGGGGGTGAAGACTAGACCATCTGGTCCGATCACACCCAATCTGTTACTAATGTCTTGGTGTCAGATACCAAAAAGATCACCTTCAGAGGTGTTGTGGAGTCCATGTCTTTAGGGGTCAGAGCTGTTTAAACAGATGGTGTTAATGTAACGGCTGATCTACACAGAGGTGGAGAGTTTATTATGCAAGTCTGATGTACTGAGTGATTACTGTTGGTGTTTACACTTTGTCATACAACTGGAATATCAGGACAGACAGACAGCATGCCTGTCCATTTTTTGTCCACAGTGCAAACCTTCAGTAATCAGTAATAACTGTTAGTAATAATTGTGTCTTCGGGTGATGTGTAAAGAATCAGTCCAGATAGAATCAAG
>JAOVVF010000010.1:20019757-20030180 GCA_028565595.1 Duopalatinus emarginatus
TTAGACCTTCAGGATTACTGAGTCACGATTAGACCTTCAGGATTACTGAGTCACGATTAGACCTTCAGGATTAGTTAATCAGGATTCAATTTTCAGGATTATTGTGTCAGAATTAGACCTTGGGTCATTTCAGCATTGAAGGACATTTATGGTTTTTAAAATGTTGTAAAAAAGTGTCTTATATTGCTATTTCTGCTAATACATTAAATAAGACACTTATTAAATTATTAGAAAAACCTACTAAAAAAACAATTAAAATACATTTAAAATGTTTTGAAATGTGAAATGAAATGTGATTTTTTTTTCACATTTATACCTCAACCCTGTCATGAACATATGGCTATATGAAAGGAATATTTTGCAATAAATTAGTAGCATAAAAACACTTTTTATACCAGTTTATTGGTCCCCAAGTAAATAATATAAATTTATCAGAAGCTATTTTTAATCAAAGTGTTATTTACATACAAAGAGCACACATCTGGGTCTCTGAATAAAATGGTATTAAATCTGTTTGGATATTAGAAAGAAATATGCTGACGACTGAACTTTATATTCCTCTTTAATTTTTAGTGGATAAATAATTTTGTCAATACTGGTAAACGATTTTACTTTCTTAAATGTTTGTAAATAACAGGGTTGACCGTGATTAAACAGGGTTGACATTGTTGGGTTATGTGACATTAAATGTCAGTGAAGTCTGTTCATTTTCATTTATTCTATTGTGACATATTACAACTTTAAAATAACTTAAAATAATAAATAATAAACTTAAAATAATTTACCTTTAAAGGTTTAGTCAGACAAATAAAAATTTTTTTTGCATTCAAAGCTTTTATACCGCAACTTTCACTATTGAGAAATTATAAAGAAGTAACAAACTTTATATCAGTAAAAAGTGTTTAGTGTGTAGACATTTTATTTAAAATTCACTTATTTAAAATTAATTTATTTAAAATTCACCTTAAAGATGAAATAATTCATTCAACTATTTAAAATCTTCATTCAACATCAAATGAAACTATAAATTATTTTTTTTAAATGTAAATGAAATGTTATAAACACTCAAATACGACCAATTAATTTAATAAAATGTAACTGAAAACTATACATTTATAATGATTTCATCCACTGAAATCTATAGGCACTGTAAATTAAATGTAAAAATGTATTTTACCATTCAAATACAATGCATTTTAAATTAATTCTCTTAATCTTTTATGAATATACTTAGGCCTTTTGTTTTCCAGCCATGGATTCATTGCATTAGTGTCAACCCTGTCAGTGCTGTTTTAAAGGCTAAGCACCACCTAATGGACACCTCTGGTGTTTTCACGTTGTTTTAGATGTTAATTAAAATGAAAATAGCAGCTTAATTTGTACATATATAGAAGCCACCAAACTTGGCAAGTCAAGCTAATGGTAGCTAACATCAGCTAAAACAGGTGAAGTGATTGCACTGATCATGTTTACCTCCATGTACACGGAGGCTCTTGAACACCTCTTGTTTGTTTCTTTACACGCCCATATTGTTGGAAAAGTGCCAGGCTTAAGATCCAGTCGTCGTGCAAGTCCGGCTTTCCACATCGCCTAGTTGTGGTGATGTTCTGCCGTGAAGTGAGCACTACAGATGAGAGTGAAGGGAATGGTCCTTTCCAAAGTGTCCATTTAAATTGAATAAGTTCAGTCCACTTTTTGGACAAATTCAGGGATTCCACTGTACATACACAATCCTTTTGTCTTTTTTTGTATTAACTTAAATGTATCTATAGTGTTGTTGTCCCCTATCTACGTCACATGCGCAACGCACCGAACGTTTCCAAACAGGGTGGGCGGGGCTAGACAACAGTCTTTTATTTCTTTAATTTATTAAAAAAAAAAAATTCTGACTATCAATTAATACAAGTTAGGTGCTCAAGTCCCTCTGTATGTATGTGTCTGACATGTTCATATTAGGTGGTGCTTAGCCTTTAAAACGATAACAGGGTTGACAACAACGCTAAATCTGCAATAGCTAGCAATGTGATGATGCACATCGCTACCCTACTTATTTATTCAGCAAAGGTTTTAATAACATTTCAGTATAAATTTAACTTTTACAAATATTTGACTATTTTCTGTGCAATTTAAGGGTAACAGGGTTGACAAGATCGGTTTGTCCCCATGTGTCCAGCATACAAAAACATGCTTTAAACCTGACAGAAAAGGAGCTGGCATACCGTTCCTCACGTTTTTTTTCTTTCTAGTGAAATTAAGTCACTTCCTTAAAGTCAAACGATTAGTAACAACAGATTACAATTTCCTGGGGCCTTTTATCCCATCATAACAGGGTTGACGAAAAAAATTGAGGACAGGTGTAAAATTATATTTTTCCACTAATTATGCATTGAATTTTTTAAATTATTATTATTTAATGAGTAAAGTAAAAACGTATGTTTTTAACAGTGCTTTCAGTATTTACTTGGTTCGTTTTAAAGTAAAAACTGCTAGTTGTTGTCACTTGATTAAACCTGAGGAGATACTGCACTTGCAGTAAAACGTTTGATTGAATTTTTAATATTTAAAAAAAAAAGAAAAAAAATTGAGTGTATTTATTGACAGATAATTTGTAGAAGATAGTTATGCAGTCGGTTTTATGTATTTGTTATTCACTGTTAATGTTAACAGGACTAAGATTGTCCTCAAATGCTGAAATGACCCCCTTATGGATTAGACTTTAAGGATTAGACCTTCTAGGTTATTGAGTCAGGATTAGACATTTGTGATCAATAAATCAGGATTAGACCTTGGGGATTGTTGAGACATCTCCTAAATTTCATTTGAATTGGATTCCACTACAGTGATGGTTCATTGTGAATTGACAGGTGAATGGTCATGAGGCAGCTGAGAAGGTGCCGGACGTTGGGGTATGGTCATTCATCTGATCAGTTTATACGTGTTTGTTGCTAATCTATCCGTCTCTTCTCTTTCACATGGTGCTTCAGTTCCTCACACTTTGTGGCTGTGATTTCCTCTAACCCACTAACCTGCTCGCTTCATAATCCACCAGGGTGGAGGACCTTTGTCTTGTGAATGTTTAGATTTGGGGTGATAGGGTTTCTTTGTGATGATGAAGTGAGACGCAGCTATGGAATTAACATTACAGAAAGCAAATCTTTCTAAATAGTATTAAGAAAAAATAAATATAAATTTTCTTCTTTTTTGATAAATAAATATCTGTTTTGAACTTGATTTCAGTAACACATTTAAAGAACGTTGGAAGAGTAGCAACAAAAACAGTCACATGACTGTGTATAAAAATCATCCCAGGGAGGCGGAGTCTTACAGAATACAGATGAGGCTATCATTGCTATAATTCACAGGAGTGAGGGAGTACTCCACCCCTCCCTCCCTAGAGGCATGGCCAGTTCTACCTTCTGGATTCTCATTCATGGACAGCTGTAACATCACCTAGGATTCCAACTGACGACCCCCAGACGATCACGCTGTTCTGGTCTTCTAAGCTCTTACTCTGAGATTTGAATCACAAATTCGAGTTAAAACTCTACAGTTAAAACCGTGTATATAAACCAGATTTTCTTCTGGACCTGTTGGTATCAGGCTGAGGTGAAGTGAAGACCAACTGAAGTTCTACAGGAACATATTTCAGCTTCAGAACTACAGCAGGTCGTCTCATCAGTCTGCAGGATTCATCAATGTTTTAAACATCACAGCATCACATTCACGTCCCAGCCTTTCCGAAACGTGTTGCCGACGTCACATTCTCAGTTTTACCAGCTGATCTGTTTCATCTGTACTGCGCTAAATGAAATGTGAGGTTAAATATATAAAAATGAAAAAATGAATATGAGTTAGATGATGAACCCCAGGGTTGTATAGCTTCACATTTTCTCTCCATCTCGACTTCGCCAGGTGCCATGGTAAAGTTAGAATGGATTAAAGTAATCTTCTTAACAGGGATCTTTAGCTGCGGTCTGATCAGATTCCTCAGTGCAGACATCTGACCTGAGTCCTGCTGCTGTGGTGGTACAGTGTTCTCCCTGTCCTGAAAATGGGAAACCCTCAGTTCTGTGATGTTCTAGAGACTGGGTTTTCTCTCTCTCTCTCTCTCATATATATGTGTCTCTGTGTGTGTGTATGTGTGTATGTGTATGTGTATGTGTTCTGACCATGTATTCCATGTCCATGCCTTATATATGCTGAAGCCTGGCTTGATTGACGCACACTCTTCCCGTTCCATTGAAAATAAACTTTTATTTGTGACGAATGAAAGATACATTGGAATAGTCCTAGTAACTTAATTTAACAAAATTTGTTTAGAGAAATCGAGGCTTAAAGCATGTGGTCAAAAACCGTGAAAGATGAAGGAAGGAATCACAGGCCTCAGAGGAATGTGGCCTCTGCATTTAACCTTCCGTGCAGTGAAACACACACACCAGTGAACACTAGGGGGCAGTGTACACATTTGGGGTTTGGGGCCCCAAACCACAGCGCCCGGGAAGCGGCTGGGGGAATTAGGTGCCTTGCTCAAGGGCCTCAGTCGTGTCTTGCCCTGGGTGGGGATCGAACCCATGACCTTCTGGTTACAAGACCAGTTCCCTAACCACAAGGCCAATAGGCCAGCTCCTGTTTTTAGGGCCCCCCCTGCCAAAACTCCCATCATATGCCCTTTGACCCCTTTAAACTCTATCACAAGGTCACAGGTACAAAAGCAAATAATTCAATTTCCATACCGTTCAAAAATAAATAAATAAATAATAATAATGATTAAATAAGGTTAAACATGTACAGAAGGACAGACAGATGGAGACTGTAAGATAAAGAGTGAAGTTAGAATCCACTGGGGTTCTACTTTAGTTTTTATTTAATTATTTTATTTATTTTATTATTTATTATTGTGTTTTTGGAGAACTGAAAAAAAAAAACTAAACCCTGAAATACAGTGAAAGTGAAAGTGAAGTGCTGCAGACATGCCATATGATTTAAGATCCGGACAGATGCCAGATGTGATCGTATAATGACTTCATCATTCATATAACTTGTATCTTGTATAATGGTCTAGTCTGGTTTTGTGCTCTGAATTCTGGGGTGGATTTTAAGATTTCCATTAAGAAAGAAAGAGATTTTAAAGCAAGGAATTAGACAACGTTTTCTTCATTTTGGGCTTCTCTCTGTTCAGGACGAGGAGCTCTACACTCCCAGCAGATTACTGGAGCTGGAGAATGAACTGGCTGCCAAAAACATGGCGGTGGAAGAACTGAGTCGAGAACTAGAAGACATGCGAGCTACGTTTGGAGGTGAAGGAGTACAGCAGGTATCAGCTTGATTTAACTCGGTCAATAAACTGTGATGTATGACGTGATGCCCATTGTGTGGGAGGAAGGGGGCCCTAACTGCAATGAACCAGATTTGGGGGGGGCCCAGCTTGCAAAAGGTTGAGAACCCCTGATATAGAGTGTTATAGAAATATATATCGATGAAAATAATAAAAATGTATTCAACATTAGCTCAGTGGTTAAATGCTACTGATTGGGAAGTTGTCTGTTTAAATCTCAGCACAGCCATCATGGTCTGTCATCACTGGAGCCTTCAGTGAGACCCTTAACTGCTCAGTTATAAATTAGATAAATGTAAATGACTGTGGATAAAGACTTCAGCCATACTGGGGGTACTGAAGCAGTCAATGTTCCTGATGTACTGGAAATTACCGAGTGCAATTTAACGTCTGCTATGATGATAATGATGTTAATGTTTGGTGTGTGTGTGTATACAAGCTCCAGGACTTTGAGGCAGCACTTAAGCAGAGAGACGGCATCATCACACAGCTAACAGCGAACCTGCAGCAGGCCCGGGCTGAGAAGGACGAGGTGATGCGCGAGTTCCTTGACCTCACTGAAAAAAGCCAGAAACTACAGATCCAATTTCAACAGGTACCGCAATTTACCTGTCCATACACCTAACAGAACCAACAGGTTTACAGGTCTTCATTATGATATGCGGATTTCTGTTACCTGTTGTAATACGGCTGGTGTTGCCTCTAGTTGCAGGCAGGTGAGTCGATAAGGAGCTCCAGTATCAGCAGCACCGCTGCGGATCTTCTCCAGGCCCGACAGCAAGTCCTGCTTTATCAGCAACAGCTGGATGAGAAAGACACAACAGTCAGAAGTCTTCAGATGCAGCTAGGGAAGAGGGATGGACAGATCAAAGGTCTGAGGGAGCAGACAGAGGAGATGGACGGGA
Source organism: Duopalatinus emarginatus (assembly GCA_028565595.1). Lineage (NCBI taxonomy): Eukaryota > Metazoa > Chordata > Actinopteri > Siluriformes > Pimelodidae > Duopalatinus > Duopalatinus emarginatus. The sequence continues at coordinate 20,025,998 of JAOVVF010000010.1, forward strand.
AGGTCAGACGTCTTCAGGAGCAGCTCCTGGAGAGCGAGGCTATGGTCGGTGGCCTCCAGGAACGGATGACGCAGATGACGCAGGTCCAGCAGAGGATGTCTGAACTTGAGACGGTGGGTGGAGTTTGGAGTTTTAAGTTCTTTGAGTATGCTTATTTGGTTAAGTCGTGTTTGTTTTTACTTTGTGTTACTTGAAGATGTTCGCTCCACATTCGATTGGTAACTGATTTGAAATATAAGCCCGGATTTTGCGTGTGTGTTATTAGGTCTCGAGGGATACAGAAATATTGTTTACCCAGAGACTTCAAGAGAAGGACCTTCAGATTAAAGAACAGGAACGGCTAATACTAGAGCATCAACAATCGTTATCCCAGCTCCAAGACCGTCTCCAAGAATCCGAGAAACGTTTCATCAGCGTTAATGAACAGCTGGAGGCAAAGGTCTGTGCACTGGAGGGTTGTGAATCAGAGCTCCAGGCTTCCAAGGAGAAGGAGCGACTTTCATCAGGTGAAATCTTGCAGCTGATGGGCACTGTGGAGGCCCTTCAGAAACGCTACCATCAGGGCAGCCAGTCAGAAGGCATTGTTCTCCAGAGGGCAGAGCAAAACGCTACACGGAGGCTAGACCACTTGAGGGCGGAACTGGATGAGATGTATGGGCAGCAAATTGTTCAGATGAAACAAGAGCTCGTCGCTCGACACACAGAAGACACGGCAAACATGCTCAACCAGCATTCGTCAGAACTGAAAAACGTCTTGGACCAGCATCATATGGAAACTGAGCGGTTGACATCTCAGTTGACTCAAAGCACAGGAGAGGTCAACGCCCTGAACGTCAGGGTGATTGAGCTCCAGCAGCGGCTCCAGGAGATACAGGTCCTGCGAGAAAAAGCTGAACGTGATCTCGCACAGATCTCTGAGGAGAAGATGTTAATGCAGAACCAGGTGCAGCAGCTCACAGAGGACTTGCGTTTAAAGGCTCGGGAGAAGAGCCAATCAGAGGTGCACGTCCAGCTTCAAGCTACGATAGCTGACCTTCAAGCCCAGCTAGCATCTGTTCAGGAGGCCTCGTGTGAGCTGGAGGTCAAGCATGAATCTGAGATTACAAACTATCGGATCAAGCTAGAGATGCTGGAAAGGGAGAAGGACGCAGTACTTGATCGCATGGCTGAGTCGCAGGAAGCTGAACTTGAACGCCTCCGCACGCAGCTGCTGTTCAGCCATGAGGAGGAACTTTCTAGGCTGCGTGAAGACCTTCAGCGTGAGAGCCAAATGAATGTGGAGAACCTGCGCGATGAGCTTAACAAGCGACACGAGGAGTCTGTCCAACAACTTCACAGTGTGTATAAGGAGCAGATAAGGTCGGCTGAGAATGACAGGTCGATTCTGGCAGCAGAACGAACCTCGCTGTTGCAGGAGATTGTCGCACTGAAAAACGACCTGAGCCAAGCACTGGAGAAATCTCGTGTGGAGGAGCTGGTCTCGCAGCTGAAGGTCCTGCAGGCAGAGATTCAGGAGCTAAGACAAAGACAGGGTGAGAGGGTTGAACCTGATGGGACGCTGTGCAAAAAAGACCCGACGAATGAGCCTGAGAATACGGAATCTGAAAATCAGCTTCTGAAAGAAACGAACGCGTCCCTGACAGAAGATTTACGGTGTCTCGAGGAGGATCACAAGATGCTGATGAAGAAAATGGACGTGCTGATTTCCAAGAACAAGCAGGCCAACGAGACCGCAGACGAACTAAGAGCAGAAGTCGAGAAGCAGAAGAGCACATTCTCATTTGCCGAAAAGAACTTCGAGGTGAACTACCAGGAGCTGAGAGCAGAGCTGGAGGAACGACTTCGAGAACAGGCGTTGCAGTACGAGGAGAAGCTCCAGGGTCTTCAAACACAGCTCCAAAATCTAAAAATGGAGCATGGAGACATGCAGAGTGTAAAGGAGGAGAAGAAACAGCCAGATGGAGGAGCAATAGTGGAAAAAGACACAACGGAGCTGATGGAGAAGCTTCAAAGTGTGCAGCTGGAGAAGGAGGGGCTAACGAAACAGGTGCAACAGAAAGAGGCGGAGATACAGAAGATCAAACTGGAGAATGCAGAGCTGGTGGACCAAATTAAAAAGTGTGAAGTGGAGTTATTGGAACACCTGGAACAAAAGGAGGCAAAAGTCCAGATGGCGGCGCAAGAGAGGGCAGGGCTTGTTGAGCAGTTGGAGCAGAAAGGGGAGGAGCTGCGGCGGTCAGAACTCGAGAGAGCGGCGTTGGAAAAACAGACCGAATTGAAAGATATGGACTTGAAGAGGGTGGAGCTCGAGAAGTTAGAACTGGTGCAGCAGGTTGACCAAAAGGAGACGGAGCTACAGCAGAAGGAGGCTGCATTTGAAAGCATGAAGCTGGAGAAGGAGGCGGTGTTACAGAGAATGGAGCTGGAGAAGGCGGAGTTGGTGCAACAGGTGGATCAGAAAGAGGAGGTGCTGCAGCAAAAGGAGGCGGTATTACAGAGAATGGAGATGGAGAAGGCGGAGTTGGTGCAACAGGTGGATCAGAAAGAGGAGGTGCTGCGGCAAAAGGAGGCGGAATTACAGAGAATGGAGCTGGAGAAGGCGGGGCTAATGCAACAGGTGGATCAGAAAGGGGAGGTGCTGCAGCAAACGGAGGCGGAATTACAGAGAATGGAGATGGAGAAGGCGGAGTTGGTGCAACAGGTGGATCAGAAAGAGGAGGTGCTGCAGCACAAGGAGGCGGAATTACAGAAAATGAAGCTGGAGAAGGCGGGGCTAATGCAACAGGTGGATCAGAAAGAGGAGGTGCTGCAGCAAAAGGAGGCGGAATTACAGAGAATGAAGCTGGAGAAGGCGGGGCTAATGCAACAGGTGGATCAGAAAGGGGAGGTGCTGCAGCAAAAGGAGGCGGAATTACAGAGAATGAAGCTGGAGAAGGCGGGGCCAATTAAACAGGCGACCCAGAAAGAAGAAGGGCTTCAACAAGAGCAGCTACAGAAAGTGACGGAAAAGGAGGTAGTACCGCAACAGGTGGATCAGAAAGAGAAAGTTCAACAGCAAAAGGAGGCGGGGCTTCAGAGAATGAAGCTGGGGAAGGCGGACCTCGCAGACCAGGTTCCAGTAAAGAAGGTATCCCGGAAGTCGAGACAAAAGACCAGCAGGGTCAAAAGTTTAAAGGCAAGCACTGAGACTAAAAAAACGAGTCAGCTCAAAAATCAGTTTTCTGAGGCGGAGCTTCAGGAAGAGAAGGTGGGCACAACTGTGCAGTCTTTGGCTCCACCCCTTTCCCAGGCTGCTGCTGCTGCGGAGGAGGAGAAGGAGGAGGAGGGAGTGAGAGAGACAGATGTCTGTGTTGTACATCGCAGTGATGGCGTGAAGCAGAAAACACACGCTCGCACTGAGATCGTCGCTGCTGCGGCGGCTCACACACACACCGACACACACACTCACACACACACCGACACATACACTCACACACACACTCAGCCTGCTGCAGTGACGCACGCAGTTAGAGAGAACAAGCCAGAGAGCAACTCGAAGAAACAGGTGAGTGAGTTTCACTTGTCTTTCAGCTCTAGATGTACTCGTGTGCATGTGTGTGCGTGTGTGCGTGCGTGCGTGCGTGTGTGCGTGTGTGTGTGTGTGTGCGTGTGTGTGTCTGTGTTGCATTTCAATTAGCTTTTAGCTGCAGTTGAATTGCTGCATGCAACAGTTGAAGCATGTCTGTGTTGCATTTCCTTTTGCATTTTTGTTTTTTACTCTAGTCTCGCTCTCTCTCTCTCTCTCTCTCTCTCTCTCTCTATCTGTTCTCTCTTTCTTTCTGTCTGTCTGTCTTTCTCTCACTCTCTTTCTCTCACTCTGTGTCTCTCTCTCTCTCTATCTCTCTCTCTCTCTATCTGTTCTCTCTTTCTTTCTGTCTGTCTGTCTTTCTCTCACTCTGTCTCTCTCTCTCTCTCTCTCTCTCTATCTCTCTCTCTTTCTCTATCTGTTCTCTCTTTCTTTCTGTCTGTCTTTCTCTCACTCTGTGTGTCTCTCTCTTTCTATCTCTCTCTCTCTCTCTGTTCTCTCTTTCTTTCTGTCTGTCTGTCTTTCTCTCACTCTGTCTCTCTCTCTCTCAATTTCAATTCAATTTCAATTTAAGAAGCTTTATTGGCATGACAAATATTACATTCGTATTGCCCAAAG
>JAOVVF010000010.1:20040582-20059331 GCA_028565595.1 Duopalatinus emarginatus
AGTGATGGTGAAAGATCTGTTAAACAGGAAGTTTCATTTCATTTGTGTTTTGTATGTTCAGTACTGCCTAGTATGTGCGTGAATAAACTCCCTTACCATTTTCTCTTTTAGCATAACATGTGTTCACCATTTTAATTGTAACATTTCACTTGAAAGCCTTATTCATTTACATAGATTTAAAAAATGCAATTAATCACGATTAATCATTTGACAGCCCTATATATATATATATATATATATATATATATATATATGGTGTTTTATTTTATTTTATTATGTGCAGTAAAGAACCAAACCACTAAACCAAAATTTATTTCACAATAAAAACTATGTTCTATATCTTTTATTTTCAGTTGAAGGAGAAACTGATTGAGAACCTGCAGGAGGATCTACGCAGGGTCAGTGCCCTCCTTTCTCTTTACACTGGAGGGTTTATATCCTACATGTTTGGTTTTAAAGTCTTCACTGTGTTTGTGATAGATAATGGATGTAACGCTGCTCTGTCTGAGAACACCTCTCTGACCTTTGAACTCTAGGTCTCTGAGCTCGACGGTAAAAACTCGGCAACGATATCAGCACTTCAGCAGGAGCTACGCGAGGTTAAAGAACAAGCAGATGTTACCGAAGAGGAACTGAACATCTGTAAGAATCTCAGTCAGAGACTTCAGGAACAGATTCAGGTACAGTGATGTTCTGTATGTAATGAACTCTTTTTGAGTGTAACGACAATGAAGGTGATGTGTGTAATAGACTGTGTGATATTTCTGATGATGACAGAGATGTGTTAACGTTGTTTTAAGGAGAGAGAGATGACGATTGCTCTGCTAAAGGATCAGGTGCACAGGGTGAGTGTTTACCTAATTATACGTTTATAGATCAGTTTTACTGTGTTAATGTAACTAGATCTCTGAGCATAGCAGACCTGACCTCGCAGGACACTGAGGCCTGTTTAACTTTTTGATTCTGAAACCTAATGACATGTAGGCAGCTGGTGAAGTGGACAGTTCTGAGCTTCTTCAGGAACTTCAGGAGGTCAAACGTGAAGCAGCAGAAACTAAAGAAGAGCTGAACAGCTACATAGAACTGAGCCTCAAACTACAGGAGCAGATACAGGTACTGTACATCCGGTTTAAAGACCTTTATACAACAGAATCCCTGATATCGCTGATATTGGCAAGAGAAGTGATAGTGATATCACGTATATATCAGTATCACTTATAACACCGGTGTTCCCGATATCACTTATATCACTATAGCTTATATCACTTATAATAGTAGAAGTGGCCAAATCAACAGTTTGGTACATTCTGGGAAAAAAATTAGTGCACTGGTTTGCTCAGGAACTCAAAAAAGCCTGGACATCTACCATCTACGGAAGACTGCAGTGAAAGAAATAAAAGTGAACTATTTGCCTACTGTGTTTGCACACAGAGGAATGTGACCTCCGCATTTAACCCCTCTGTGCAGTGACACACACACACACCAGTGAACATTAGGGGGCAGTGTACACACTTGCCCAGAACAGGGGGCAGCCCCAAACCACAGCACTCAGGGAGCTGGGGGAGTTAGGTGCCTTGCTCAAGGGCACCTCAGTCGTGTCTTGCCCTGGGTGGGGATTAAACCCATGACCTTCTGATCATGAGACCGGTTCCCTAACCACTAGGCCACGGCTGCCCCAGTGGTGGATGATTGCAGAAGAAACACCTCTTCACAACATCCACCCAAGTGAAGAACACTCTCCAGGAAGTAGGTACAGGGGTGATAGCATTCCAGCTGCATGCCGGATTTCTGGCATACGGATGTGGCTGTGAAAAATAAATAAAAAATCTGTTCAACCTGTGATCTGGCAGATCTTTGGATTTGAGAGACGCAGCTTTCACACTCAACCACACCAAAAATAGGCCTACTTTCCAATTAGCCAGTCAGAAATAAGGTAGGGGTGGGCCTTGGGCCTTGGCCATACAGATTGATGCAGATCCAGCAGTCACCCTATGTGTAAATGTGTTTCCCATACTGGGAACACGAACAGCAGGTCGGGTCTTTTCTACATAGTGTCTACATCAATGTCTAAGTCAGTGTCTACGGCTTGACCCAAGTCATGGGCAGCAAGAAACAAATGGCGCTGGGCTTGGATACAGGAGGTGGGTAGCGACGCAAAGCTGGTGCCAAAAGCTCCAGCAACTAGGAACATACATAGCACTAAAGAAGCCAGCTCGATTCTGGATCAGCATTCATTGGACAGCTGAAACTAAGATCAACCTGTACTAGAAGAATTAGAAGAAGAAAGTATGAAGAAGGCTTGGAACAGCTCATGATCCAAAGCACACAACATCCTCTGTAAAACATTGGTGGAGGCAGCGTGTTGGCATGGACATGCATGGCTTTCAAGTGGCACTGGGTCACTAGGGTTTATTGACGATGTGACAGAAAACAGAAACAGCTGGAGGAATTCTGAACTGTGTACAGGGATGAACTTTCTGCTCAAATTAAACCAAATGCAGGAAGGTTGATTGGACAGAGCTTTTATAGTACAGTATGGACAATGACCCGACCCAACATATACTGTGAAAGCCGATGTGGTGGCATGCAGAGCCCAAATCATGAAGATGGTGTCACTGTCCAAATATTTCTGGGCCTAACTGTATATCACTATAGCTTATATCAATGATATATAATACAGTTGGCCTACTAAAAGGTATGTACATTATATCTACTGTACATGCATGAATTACTACCTCACTGTGGCTTGGCATGAAGACAATCAGTTTGTGGCACTGCTGAGATGTTATGAAAGCCCAGGTTGCTTCTCTTCTCTTCCTCATGACAATGCTCTATTGGTAGGTTTAGGTCAGGTGAGTTTGCTGGCCAATCAATCATAGTGATACTGTGGTTATTAAACCAGGTAGAGGTACTTCTGGCAGTGTGGACAGGTGCCGAGTCGTGCTGGAAAATAAAATCAGCATCTCCATAAATCTTGAGACCATGAGGTGCTCTAAAATTTCCTGGTAAACGGCTGCGCTGACTTTGGACTTAATATAACACAGTGGACCAACACGAGCAGATGACATGTCTCCCTAAACCATCACTGACTGTGGACACTTCACACTGAACCTCAAGCAACTTGGATTCTGATTCTCCATGTTTCCTCCAGACTCTGGGACCTTGATTTCCAAATAAAATGCAACTTTTACTTTCATCTGAAACAGGGTCTAAAACAGGATAGTATTTTTTTTCCTATGTCCAGGTAAGACACTTCTGATTGTCTCTGGGTCATGAGTGGATTGAGGAATGTGACAGTTGTAGCTCATGTCCTGGACACGTCTGTGTGTGGTGGCTGTTGAAGCACTGAATCCAGACACAGTCCAGCTCTTGTGAATCTCCACCAGATTCTTGAATGGTTTTTTCTTGACGATCCTTTAAGGCTGTGGTTATCCCTGTTGCTTCTGCACCTTTTTACTACCACACTTTTCCCTTTGACTCAACTTTCCATTAATTCGATACAGCACTCTGTGAACTCAGCCGGCTTCTTTAGCAATGACCTTTTGTGGCTTATCATCCCTGTGGAGGGGGTCAATGACTGTCTTCTGGACAACTGTCAAGTCAACTGTCTTTCTCATGATTGTGAACCGGACTATTTAGGGACTTGGAAGACATTTTTGCAGGTTTTTGTGTTGATGATCTGAATAGAATGTGACACCACAGGTCCACGATATTCAACTTTTTTACAATATTTAAATTTTCTCAGATACTGACGCTTGAAACATATCACAAAATATCACAACATATCACATATCATCTGTGTAATTAATCGATATAAATTCACGTTTTGATTGTATTCTAATTTATTGAGATGTGCCTCTATATCACATTTCATTTATATCACTGTTATCACTATCATTGTTTTAAGTTCTTGTTTATTTCTAACTGGATTTTTTGATTCACAGGCTCGAGATGCCACTATAGCCCAGCTGATGGAGGAACTCCAGCAGCTCCATGCAACCGTAACTAAATCGGCAGAAGAAAAGGACCTAGCTTCCTCCGTGAAGAAACCCGGACGAGATCCTCACGGAAAGGTCAAAGGTGGCAGCACAACCAAGGACAAAGACAAGGACAAAGACAAACACGCTCTGCCCAAGAAGAGCTCCAGTACTCCACCTTTGGCTTCTTCAGCTAACGGCTCTCCGAATGTGTCCACTGTGGACATAGGGACACAGGTGGAGGGGACGGAGCTGGGGGCGGAGCTGGAGGAAGTGATCAGCGAGTACACGGCGCGGATCGGGCAGATCCGGGAGCTACACGCGGCTGAGATCATGGACATGGAGAACAGGCACATTGCAGAGAGTGAGAGTCTGAAGAAAGAGAACCAGAGACTGGAGCAGGAGTGTGACGTGCTCAGAGATAGCATTAACAAGCTCCGCCCCATACAGGTCAGGCTCCGCCTCTCAGATTATATACGTACGCATGCATATTAACTCTGTACTGCACCTGGTCTTCCTGTCAACCTCTGTAGCCATCCACCAAAATGTGTGCCTACTAACAATGTAGTATGATGGGCTATCTGTCTGTCTGTCTGTCTGTCTGTCTGTCTGTCTGTCTGTCGTCTTGGTTCTGTTGTCTGAGTGTTTGTTTATGATTTCCTGTCCAGGTCCTGAGACAAGATCACTCTGCACCCTCTCCGTTCAGAGATGGATACACCAGCGGTAAGTCACCACCACACACTACCACTACATAGGGGCACTTCTTAGGCAGCCTACTGTACCCTTCGCCCAAATAAAAAACGCTACATAGGGACACTAGGTAGGCAGGCTGCTATACATTAATACAACACCAATCCGAGATTCCTGTAGGGTAATGCTTTAATGTTGCCTGGTGAAGTGCACTAGATAGTTTAGATAAATAAAATGAAGGGTATATGGATTTGGGACACAGCCAGTATGGTTAATATATTAATAGTGGTAATCATAAAAAGCTGCTTTGTGATAATGTTACATAAATACTCAGTTGTGTGTGTGTGCGTGTGTGCGTGTGCGTGTGTGTATGTGTGTGTGAAACAGACAGCAGCTCAGAGGTGGGCTCCGAGTTCAGGAGCACACCCGAAGGTGCACGGCCAGATGACACACACCTGCCTGACAAGATTAAGGTATACACACACCTCTGCCGTAGGTATGTATGTACGCCATGTTGAATGTAAAGCCATATCTACAACGTGTGTGTGTGTGTGTGTGTGTGTGTAGGCTCTCCTTAGAGAGGTCCATCAGGAGGGAATGCAGGTTCTCTCTCTCTCGGAGCTGAGTGTGTGTGAGGACCAAGCAGACCGCAGCAGCCTGTTGGCGCAGATCACACACCTCCAAGCTCAACTCGCACAGCTGCAACAGGACACACACACCACCCAGCAACTGCACCACACCCTGGGCATGACAGGTACCCCAGACACACACCAACACACACACACACACCTGGGATGGAGAGGTCACATCACTACTACACTGAGTAAATGCCTGATTTCAGACAAACAGACAGGACAGATTGACAGAAGGGCCGAGGAGTGTGAGAGACTGAAGGCCGAGCTGGCACAGGTCAAACTGGAGCTGAAGACGGCTCTGAAAACCCAGCACGCACACCTGAGAGAGCTCGACACACTCAGGTGAGACACAGCCAGGCGTGTGTGCGACAGATGGTGCACGTTACGTATTGGTTTATATTTCTACGATTCCGTGCGTACCAACAGGGCCGAGGTGTGTGCGAAGTCATCTGAGCTGGACACGGTGAGCGACCGCCTGGCAGAGGAGCAGCGGCGGGCGAGAGAGCTCCAGTGGGAGGCGGAGAGAGAGAGGGGCAGGGCTGACAGGAGGGCAGAGGGAGAGAGGGAGGAGCTGGAGGTGAGTAGAGGAAGTAGGACGTGGCTGCATCATTACTAATCAATTAGAATGGGCAGCTGTGTGATATAAAACTGTGGGCAGGTCAATGTGGTCACCTGACCTCTGTCTGTCTGTCTGTCTGTCTGTTTGACTGTAGGATGTGAGACTCGCTCTGGAAGAGGAGAGACAGGTTTCAGCACAGAGAGAAGCAGAACTCTCCAAATACATCAGCCTGTTCACACAGCTGGAGGTGTGTGTGGGTGTGTGTGTGTGTGTGTGTGTGTGTGTGTGTGTGTGTGTGTGTGTATGCATATGTCTAAATGCACAAACATTTATGTGTTTTAGGTCCAGTTAGAATCTCAGAACTGTCGGCTGAATGAGCTGAGCTCTGACCTTCAGAAAGAGAAAGAGCTCAATGCTGAACTGATTAAACTTACACAGTGCTCTCTGCAGGTTAGTTACACACACACACACACACACACACACACACACACCCTTGATGAGTTCCCACATGTTTTGATATGCTTAACCGATTCGGAGGAATTCTTTTCTCTTTTCTCCTGCACAACTGGTACATCAGTCTAATATTAAGTAGGTCCCCCACCGGGCTTGTGGAAATATTCTGTATGTAATAAACACCGTCCTTCCTGCAGAACGCTCCACAATTCTGTTGTGTTCTGGGGTGTAGGATTTCTGTCTTCCACAGTGTCTTACCTGATATCCCAGATGGGTTCAATATCATTGAGATTTGGTGACTTAGGTGTGAATGACTAAACCCCCAAACTCAAAATCAGAGTGTTCCTCTAACCATAATTTGGTGTCTCTAGACGTGTGTGGTGGTAGAAGAGCATTAGCATTGTCCTGTTAGAAGAGGACAAACCCATCAGAATGAATGCAGGACACGAACTGGTGTAACTCATCAGAAAGGACACACACACACATACACACACACAATGTTCACCTGAGACGTTTGTAGATGTACCAGGGGTCCCTTATGGAACTTGCGATAAACAAACCCCACACCATTATAGAGACACCACCATTATATGTTTTTTTTTTTTATTTAGTACACCAGACACCTCTGTTTACCAAAAAGAAATACACTCTATTTATACAACAATTAATGATTTTTTTTAATGCGAGCACACACCAAAACAGAGACACAGCTCAGATGTGCTTATACAGGTTCACATTCCATATTTGCGTGTAATGACTTGACCACGTCAAGAACATGATGAGTAGGTGAACTCCATAAAGAGGTTGGAACAGAGAGCAGGACTGAGGTAGAGTAGGATAAAAATGTATATAAATGTGTAGAATCCTTTCCTTTATTTCTGTAAAGTGAAAAGAAAGTGAAAGTGATCAGTTTGCCCATTGTGCTTGCACACAGAGGAACGTGACCTCTGCATTAAACCTGTCCGTGCAGTGAAACACACCCACACACACACACCAGTGAACACTAGGGGGCAGTAAACACACTTGCCCAGAGTGGGGGGGGGGGGGGTCCACCGCTCGAGGGCTCCTCAGTCTTGTCTTGCCCTGTGCAGGGATCGTACCCGGGATAAACCGCTGATGTGGATACACTACCACCCAGTGGCGGGATGCCGTCACTTAGCGGATAACGTAATCGATATAATCAGTAATTGGTAACGCAGTGCATTGTGGGAAATGTAGCCTATGGTGAATATACGCTTCAACGTTGCATAGACTCATTGCACTCGCGGGCCACATAAAATGACACGTCAGACCACGTTTGGCCTGCAGGCCTTGAGTTTGACACATATGCACAATACAAATAGAGGACCACACCGGGACACGTCTCATGATCCACATACGCGCAGTGCACGCTGTGGTCAGAGTACACCGGTGTACCTACTGAGGGGCCGCCATGGTGTTCTAACAGTCACTGCTACACGAGTGACGGATGTGATGTTGTGTGTCGGTAGGTTGAGGACGGCATTCCCTCTGCAGGGGACAGCGTGCTCCAGTCTCTGCAGGCCCAGCTGAAGGACAAGCAGGCCACCCTGGAGGAGCTGAGGGAACAGGCGGAACAGAGAGTGCTGCAGGAGCTGGAGAGGAAGCAGCAGTGGCAGGAAGATAGGACACACCTCCAGAGACGGGTCGATGAGCTCCAGAAGCTGTTGGAGCGAGAGAAGGAGCGAGGGACGAGCATAGAGAGAGAGAAAGAAAGGCTGGAGTGCAGAGTTGCTGAGCTGATGGAGAAGAGCAGCCGCAGCGAGAGCTCAGCAAAAGTACTGCTTTAGGTCTAATCGGAGGTCTGATTTCATGTCTGATGTACAGTGGTGGTGTCATAGTAGTTTTCTGCTTTGCTTGTGTGCAGGTACAGACCGGAGACTGGGTGTTGGAGAAGAAATCAGACAAATCCGTGTCTGTGGACTCGGTAAATCTCAGTAAATCGTTCATAAACACGGCAGGAGGCACAGGCATCAGGGACATGGGCGGTGCTGTTTCAGAGCTGCAGCAAACCGCCAGCAGAATCAGCAGGTATTTGGAAAAAGCCTCCATAGATCATTCTCAGGTCTGGAGGTCTAGGTGCTGTCATGTCCAGAAGTCTCAGAGATGTCCACCAATCATTGGTTCTCCTGTTTCTCCTTTTTTACTACCTCAGACTTCCTGTGGATGGTGCTGATAGAGAGAGTTTAGGTTACTTACAAAGGAAGATTCAGGACGTGGTGTCTTTCCTGCAGAACTTCTCCTCAGCACCTCCAGCTGGACCAGAGGTGAGACAAACATATTTCTGTTCCAGGTACTAGATAAGGAGCTGGGGGTGAGGTAGGGGCACGGAACACAGAGGACACAAACTGGTGTAACAGCTTGGTATACCAATACATGACACAGGGATACAGATCAGGTACAGGAATACACATCAGGTACTGACACAGGGATACAGATCAGGTACCAACACAGGGATACAGATCAGGTACCAACAAAGGGACACAGATCAGGTACCGACACAGGGATACAGATCAGGTATCGATACAGATCAGGTACTGACACAGGGATACAGATCAGGTACCAACAAAGGGACACAGATCAGGTACAGACACAGGGATACAGATCAGGTACCGATACAGGGATACGGCTCAGGTACCGACACAGGGATACGGCTCAGGTACCGACACAGGGGGATACAGATCAGGTACATACATAGGGGGATACAGATCAGGTACCGACACAGGGATACAGATCAGGTACTGATCGGTTACATGCAGGACAATAGATCAGAATTCCATTTTTATTGCCTGATGTTTACATATAGATGTGATAAACAATTCAGAGCATGGTCAAAAATATTGGAACATATGACATTTTGGGTTTCACATTTTTCACAATATTTGTTGTTAAATAAATTGTTGTATGATTAATGGAACAGGGACCAATGACATCACAACATATACATTTATTACTCTGCTGTGTGTGTGTGTGTTAGACTGCTGCCCTGCTGACTGGAGGTTCCTCTAGTGCACTAACAGAGCGACTGCTGCGTCAAAATGCAGAGCTAACGGGTTTTGTTAGTCATCTAACAGAAGAGAAGAACGAGTTAAGAAACCAGATCCTGAGACTGGAGGAGGACCTGAGGAGACTACGCCACCTGAAGACCCAGAGTGTCAGTGCATGACATCTTCATAAGCTCCTTCAAAAATCTTTTTATATTAAAACTGTATTAACTGGTGGATAGTGGTGGTTCAGAGGGTACAAAAGCATGGTGTTAGTGATGGAAAGGTTCTAATTTGTAGTCTCAACAGGACTTCTCTCTCTTTCTCTCTCTCTCTTCTCTGTCTGTCTGCCCCGTCTCATTCTGTTTCTCCCTCGCTCTTTGTAGTCTGTCTTGTCTGGCTCAGTGGTCCATGAGGGTACAGAGGTACAGAGGGAGGTGTGGATGATCGAGAAGAGCAGGATGGAGAAATCCCTTCGTCAGGCAGAAATGGAGATTTCCCGTCTTCGTGCCGAGATACGCTCTGATACAGTGCGAGACCTCAGCACATCTGATTCTGACAGTGCTGCTCTAAAGGTGATTAGGCTTCTATTATGCATACTGTAAACACCAGAAATAAATGAATAGTATATTAATGAGTCTGACTCCGCCCATTCTCTACAGAGGATTTATGGGAAATACTTGCGCTCCGAGAGTTTCCGTAAAGCTCTGATCTACCAAAAAAAGTACCTTCTGCTGTTGCTGGGTGGCTTTCAGGAGTGTGAGGAAGCAACACTCTCACTGATCGCAGGCATGACCGGTCCACATGCCTATACACACACTACCATTCTAGAGTGTGTAAGTCACCGACGCCGTGGTTACACACGCTTCCGATCCGTCGCCCGCGTCTGCATTGCCCTCTTCAGGTAAAACACTCACATTGGGACACATAACATCAATGTGTCCCAAGTCACACACACACACCATACTTCATTCACCCAATCAGATCACTCCATACTACTCTTAGCCAGTCAGAGCACATTTACCTGACTCACTACTATGTCTGGATCCTCAGGATGCGTTTTCTGGTACGACGGTGGCAGAAAGTGACAGGAGGATCAATCGGCATCAACAGGAATGGTGTAGGACAGAGTCCAGGTATCTCACACACACACACACACACACACACACACACACAGGGTGATCCCAGTTCTCACAAAGCACACGGACATGGATACGGATCAGGTACTGACACAGGGATACGGATCAGGTACTGACACAGGGATACGGAACAGGTACTGACACAAGAATACGGACCAGGTACTGACACAGGGATACGGATCAGGTACTGACACAGGGATACAGGTCAGGTACTTACACAGGGATACAGGTCAGGTACTGACGTCAGGATAATGATGTATAAAGATGCTTATCCGGTAAACCATACCAGGGGGGTAGTGATACGGAAGGATGCATACTGGGGTAAGGATACAGAGGAGTTGACATCCAAGGTAACCAATAAAAGTAATATATATGGCCAAAATTATTGGAACAGTAACACATGGCGTGTTAAGGCTGGATTGAAAGAACTCAAGTGTCCTGTACAGAGTCCTGATCTCAACCCCATTGAACACAGACCGATCTCCAGACCTCCTCATTTACACATCAGTGTCTGATCTAACTAATGTTTCACACAGACACACCCAAAAATCAAGCGGAGTGAAAGTGGAGCTTATGCAGTGTATTAGAACAGCAAAGACGATGGATCTGGAATGAAATGCTCCATAAAACACATACGAGATGGTTAAATGTTTACAAACCTTTAGTTATATGGTGTATATATATGGCATCTCACTGTTCCTCAGTGCAGCTTGAGAATGTCCTGTGGTGTCTCCAGGATGCGTAATAAAGCTCTAGGTTACTTGGGTGCAGCTCTAGAATGCGATAGAGTGCTCAAAGCACATATCACACCCTGAACTGCACCACACTACCTCTCATGATTGACACGGCTCGAATGGTCCCACCGTCTCTCCGTACTGTACGAGGAAGATCTCCACCATGAGACATTATTTAAATGACATCTAAAAAGCTCCTGTATCAGACATCCGAGCACTCCTTTGAATCCCCCTGCATATAACCGGCATACATGTGAACCCACACAGTTCAGTGATCCTCAGCTCAGTGTTCAGTTGAGTGTAGCTTTAGAATCCTGAGTGACCCTCCACGACCCTCCAGGATCAGTCAAGCTCTAGAATACTCATTACAGCTCTAGAGTTGATGAAATGTTCTAGAGTCCTCATTGTTTTGAATTGTCCTCATGTGTTCAGTGATGATGGAGGTGAGGAACGACTCTCCCTACCTGCAGCCGTATGGAGAAAGAAGAGGAACAAATCGAGGAAGAACAGGACGAGAGTCACCTCACACTGCTCACTTGACACAGCACAGGTAACACACACACACACACACACACACACACACACACACACACACACACAGTACTAAGACTAACCTTTCTCTCTCTCTCTCTGTAGGTGCGGAGGGATGAGTACAGATGGAGGAGTGTTATGTTCTCACCTACAGAATTACGATCCAGATCGAGCGCTGTCTGATTACATCACCAGACTAGAAGCTCTGCAGCGCAGACTAGGAAGTGTTCAGTCAGGTAACACACACACAGACACACACTTATTTTACGCTTGGCTATCATATCGAAATCAAATTTTTGAACTCGTCGCCCCTTGTCTTTCTGCAGGAACATCCTCGTATACTCAGTTGCACTTTGGAATCAGAAGATAGAGATCTTCAGTGAAACTTAACAAAACAACACACACACACACACACACACACAGATATACACACACACACACACACATCCACTCAGTTGCCTTTTATCCCACTGAGCTGCTGTGGTTTTGTATATATAATGAATATGGTATTACAATTTGAGGGACCAAACACACACACACACACACACACACACAGTTATTTGTACAATAGGAGTTTTGTTGGTTCTGTTTGCGGTTTACAGTAATCCTGTTCTATGTCTAAATGTGTGGGAATGCTAATTTAAGTTAATTTATAGTGCGGATGTGGTGTACAGGGTGTTTGGGTTTCTGACTGCTGCTGGACTCGTGATAACACTGACACATTTTGTGTGTGAGACGACACACACTACTGTAGATGTTCACTGCTGAAGGTCACAGGACAAAGATTTATCATTCAACTGTAATGGTACAACTCATTGTGATGAGCAGTGTGTGTGTGTCAGAGAGCCGAGTGTTATCACACACACACTGTTCTATTAGCTGGCTCTCCAGACGTGAACACAGAGGACACTTTGTAGAAGACATATTTTTGTAAAGGCAGGAGCTTTCGATTTTATGGGTATTTTGTCCACACTGAAATAAAATTAATATAATATTTCAACAGTCTGATTCTGGTCTGAGGTCTGATCTAATTTTATTTTTAGTCTGTTCTAGAATTTGTACAATTCGACTGAAAAACAATATGGTTTATATGTGTGCACACATTCTGTTGCTGTGTTCAGAATTAACATTATATTTAGGGTCATGTTAAATAGTAGTCAGTACACACCTGGTCACCGGATCTGACCCCACCAGATGACTTCATTTGGGGTATGCTCAAAGGAAATTTCAATTCAATTTTATTTCTATAGCACTTTTAATAATGGATATTGCCCCAAAGCAGCTTTACAGAAATAAAGGAAAAGGTTATACATTTATTTCAATTTTATCCCTAATGAGAATTCGGTGGTGACAGTGGCAAGAAAAAACACCCTGAGATGACAAGAGGATGAAACCCTAAGAGGAACCAGACTTACAAAGGAACCCATCCTCATCTGGGTGACAAATGACAGTTTAGTCACACTTATAAGTCCTTAATCTAATTCATGGTTTCTACATCTGTCCATTATGGTGTTCTGTAGACTGTCCATGTCCACATTGGGTTAAATGAGACTCCAAGAAGATATAGGGGTGTCAGGGTGGATCAGGCCGGTTTGGGGGGCAGGAGGAGTCAGAAATTGGGATCACTGGTATCTCCTGGTGCCTCAGCTGTATCTGGTGCAGTTCATCCAAATGGGAGGTGCAGAGAGAGGGTATAAAAGTGAATACAGCGTAATGGTCACATTAAATGGACGTTGAGTTCGAGCAGATACTCCAGCAGACTAGCTAAACTACAAGGGAGAACCAGGTGACACAAACATGAGGGAGCCCTGGGACATTAAACGGCCAGCCACTTCAGTGTCAAACCTGAATGAATGTGTGAGAGTCTGGGGGGTGAGAGAGTGGGGGGGGGCAGCATTCAATTATCTCTGTTTACCAAAACACTCTGACCATTAACCCTCCAGCTCTGTCTTGAGCTATGAAAAACTATGAAGAATATGCTTGAATACACAAAAACTGAGACTTAAAATCTGAGATTGCCCGAACACTAATTGGAAGGCTGTTCCATAAATGTGGGGCTCTGTAAGATTAGGATCTGTCCCCTGCTGTAGCTCTCATAATTTTAGGTATCAGCAAAAAGCCTGCACCTTTTGATGGCGTGGCAGATCACAAGAGACTAGAAGTTCGTTAAGGTACTGTGGCGTGAAACCATTTACTGTTTTGACTTGCGTCAAGTCAAATTTAATGCTTTTAAAGACCTTTTTAAGACCTCAAAGACGTGAAATGTGATAATTTCTTTGGTAGAAAATACTCCATTTACTGTCTCCTACACTAGAAATCAAAACTATACGTTTCCCATTTATCAATAATCTTTTAAATTTTGTTCTATTGTGATGCAGAACAGAGCCAACATAAGTGAAATTTAACTATTTTCCTACTGTGCTTGCACACAGAGGAATGTGACCTCCACATTTAACCTATCACACTTCAGTCATGTGTCCTGTGCAGGGATCAAACCCGAGACCATAAGGCCAATTCCCTAACCACTAGGCCAAAGTTCAGTACTTAAGCTGTGTTGTGTTGTGTTATGTTAACCAACACACTGAATTGTATGTAGGAACCCTACAGAATAATAAAATAATGTGGTGCTAATAGTAGTGCTTCTGTTTTATCAGAGTTTAGTAGAAGAAAATTGTTCAACATCCAGCATGTAATGTCCATACATTCCTCAACTTGACTAAACTGGTGTCTTATCCGGATTTGCTGATACCATGTTTATCATCAGCATAACCGTGAAAGCTGATACCATGTTTACGAATAATATTACTAAGAGGTAGCATATATAGAGAAAATAACAATGGACCCAAAATAGAACCTTGTGGAACACTGAACTTTACTATACTATACTATGCATAGAATTGTCACCATTTACATTTAAAAACTGATAACATCACTCAAGTAAGACCTGATCCAGGACAAGGCTGTTCCCTTCACTCCAACAATGTTTTCTAGTCTATGAAGGAGAATAGCATGATCAATGCTGTCAAAACTGCACTTATGTTAATCGGTACCAGCAGGGATATCAAACCAGATGCCAGTAACAGGTCATTCACAACTTTAACCAGCGCTGTCTCTGTGCTATGATGTTTGAGTAAGTTGTGGGTATCGAGATCTAGAATACATATTGACGATTTTGATAAAGATATTAGTGAAATTAACTCTGTCTCTTGAAGAGGGTTAAAATACTCTAATCGCTGATCTAATGAAACTATACTGTCATTGAGTTTTTTGTTTGTTATCAGCTTTTTCTGGTTTAAAATAATAATATTTTAGACGTTGTGGACCCTTCTGTAGTGGTCTTCTTTCTGGTTAGTTTCACTACAGCATTAAATCTATAAGGGAGGAGAAATATTTTACTCTAGCAGCACTAAGAGCTTTTCTATAATTTAGAAGACTTTCATTTCATGCTGTGTGATGCCACTTATGCTCTAATTTCCGAGGGGTCTGTTTTAAGGTGTGTGTGCAATCATCATACCACAGTGCTAGTATTTTCTCTTTAATTATTCTCCTTTTAAGCAGGGCTACACTATCCAGAGTACAGCGGAATGTTGACTCTAAGCATTTGGTTGCAAGATCAAGCTCAGTGGGGTTGGATGGCAATCCAATCAAAGCTGAGAAATCTGTAAGTTTACTGACAAAACTATCTGCAGTGGTTGCTGTAAATGTCTGAGGCTGTACCAATGTGAAAAAAATATATTTTGGTTCATACGTATTTTAAGCAAGATAAGGTAATGGTCTGAGATAGCATCAGACGTGGAAGCATGACTATATTATCTATATTTAATCCAAATTTTAGTTTTAAATCAAGTGTGTGAACACCCTTATGAGTGGGTCCTATTGCATTCTGATTAACACCTACTGAATCTAGAATGGACACCACTGCAGTTCTCAGGGGGTCATCGGGATTATCAAAGTGAATATTAAATCCCCAACATTAGAGCTTTGTCTACAGAAATAAGTAGGTTGGAGATAAAATCTGCAAATTCATGAAGAAATTCAGAGGGGAAGTTTTCCGAAAAAGTTCAGAGAATAATAAATAATGGAATAGACTGTATACTTATTTTATCTGGTTATGCATGTTATTTTAGTCTACAAAACCTCAAATGTGTTAAGTTTTTGCTAAGGTTTGTATGTCACACCTAGATTATTATTATACATAACAGCTGGTGTATGTAGATTTATCCAGGAGGACTAGCTTCATTTACATACTCATCTGGTTTAATCCATGTTTTAATTAAACACAGTACAATAACCCCTGATCAGTAATAATTTCATTTATAGTAAATGATTTAGAACTAAGAGACCTAATATTTAATAGTGCCAGCTTCAGGTCAGCAGCACAGGCTGTGTAATCAGAATTGTTTATTAAGTTATTAGAACAAACTCTTTGAGTATTTCTATATTTTTGCTTGGCTCAGAGAACAGACACAGTCTCAGGTGATGACATGGATGTGTACCTTTTAATGCTGATATTTTCTCTGTCAGAGTTCTAGTAGATGTTCAAGAATGACTAAACATACTGCACCTAACACTCTGAACAAGCTGAATGTTGGTAACGTTGGTAAAGTTAACATACCTTATGTGGACTTGGCGATTATATGTGAACTTTGGTGATATTTAAACAGGTCCAGTGTGGATGGCATTTGCATTTGTTTTTAAATGAAAAAATAAACGCCTGACAAAAAAGGATAAAAATGTGGACGAGACCGAAAAGAAAAGTACAAACACAGCTCTAGAAAATGTTGATGGCGTAAAATTAATAAACATATGTAGGAAAAACTGTAAAGCAACACACCGATGCACTCGGAACTTGCGGCAGCAATTCGAAAACCGGTTGCGCTTTTGTTCTCTTTCTGCAAATAAAGTTGTAGAACTAAATTTTTAATTTTACAATTATAAATCGGAAAGGTTGGAAAAAGCTGACAGGAAGAGTAATATCAATTTCTGGATGATTACTTGTGTTAACTGTAGTTGTCTGACCATTACATACGGGCCCGGACTGGCCATCAGGAGAACTGGGCCATTTCCCGGAGGCCTGGCCTGCCAGCTGGACTCTCTGGTTCGATGATTTTACAAACGGAGATGAAAAAGCGCAGTTAAGCTTGTGAAAGCACTCTGTATCATTTTGCAGTCCTGTTCCACGATTCACGCTTTTCTGCTGTGATGTAGCATGTACATAAACACTGGTTATACCACAGTTAGTTATGATCCTGTAGTTATGATCTGCTTGGCAGAGAGACGTGTGAAAAAAAGCGTGTCACCTTGGTCAAAAATAAATAAATAAAACGACAACACTGCATATGTTGTCACTGAGAATTACAAATACAGCAACTTTCCATACTAACTAAACAAATTTAATGTAAATATATATATTTTTGCATATGTATACGCCGTTTTAGGCAGAAAAGTTAAGCTCCAAAAAATCGGAAGCAACCAATATTTACGACACCCGTCTTTCAAGCTGTACCGGTGTCAAAGTAAACAAAAAGGTCATTATAAAAAAAAAAATATTTGAAAGTCAAATGAGTCTTGTACATTAATCTACATACATATCTCTACTGAGAACCGTTAACTGGGTTGAGTCAACCGCTTTCAGATATTTATGATTAGAGTAGATTGGTGTTTTAGCAGCGGGCCATTTGATAGAACTATTTTACCTCATGGAATGTTGCTAAACAAACAGATCGTATTTTTCCATCCACTTAATCCTGAAATCTATCAATAAATGCTTATACCGAAACTGAGGTATAATCGCAATAATACACTCAAGGGTTGTGCTAGATTGTGAGATATTGGCAGTGGTGTACTGATCTTTGGCCTGCAGCCTCATGCCTACGATCGCAGTACACCAGTGGCAATATTTCATGATATAGCACGACCCTCGAGTGTATTATTGCTTAATTATAAAATGGATAGTTCCGGTCCCAAAATCTGATTGGCTGATCTGCATGTGAAGCCGTTGTAAAATACACAATATATGCACACCCATGACCATCTCACTTAATAGTGGATGAATGTGTAAAGATGGACATAATTGAAGTTGACTGATTTATTTTGCGAGGGAGTGAAAGGTCAGTCATGTAGTCTAAGAACATTTTCATGAGGTTAGCTTTGGTTGTGTTTTGGTTACTTGCACTTTTCATTTATAATCACACTGTCTGTGTCACCCAGATGAGGATGGGTTCCCTAATAAGTCTGGTTCCTCTCAAGGTTTCTTCCTCTTGTCATCTCTGGCAGTTTTTCCTTGCCACTGTCGCCACCGGCTTCTCATCAAGGAATAAATTTATATGATTGCATAACCCTTTCCATTATTTCTATAAAGCTGCTTTGGGACAATGTCCATTGGTCAAAGTGCTGTACAAATAAAATTTAATTACATTGAATTTTGTGAAGCTATACAGTGTAGATGTAAATATCTGCATATTTAAATTGATAATTTGTGTTATTTTACTTACTTGCATATAATGATACAGAATGATAGAGAGCACAGTAACCTACTCAGCCTGTTAAAGTTGGGTTCTTAGAGAGTTGTATATATTAAACTTAATATCTAAAAATATTTCAAGTAGTGTATGAATAAAGCTTTATTTACACATTATGTAAATCAAGTGTATCAAAATCAGTTAGTAACAGTTTAGGTCTCTGAGCTGGTAAGTCATTAGTGTTTAGATATGGAGAGTATTTGGTATTACCCTAAACATCCATATAAAAGCCCAGACTAAACATCTATTCATGCAGCTACAGTAGCCATGTGTGTGGCCTGATTCCTGTCATGATTCCTGAACAACTGTCCCAGTCCGGCCCTGATTACACCCTATCCAGGATGTAGGTATAGTAGATGTATCTAATGCAGTTGTAGCAAGAGGAAAAGAAGGTGTGCTTGTTTGTTCACCAGTGGATTTAGATATACAGTACTGTGTAAAAGTCTTAGGCACATGTAAAGAAATGTTGTGAAGAGATTTTTACTATTTGAAAGAAAACTCCCACAGT
>JAOVVF010000011.1:0-19519 GCA_028565595.1 Duopalatinus emarginatus
TACACAACATGTTCGGAGTTCCATACACAACATGTTCGGAGTTCCGTGCACAACATGTTCGGAGTTCCGTGCACAACATGTTCGGAGTTCCGTGCACAACATGTTCGGAGTTCCGTGCACAACATGTTCGGAGTTCAGAGTTCAACATGTTCGGAATTCCGTGCACATGTTCAGAGTTCCATACACAATATGTTCAGCGTTCCATGCACAACATGTTTAGAATTCTGTGCACAACATGTTCAGAGTTCTATACACATGTTCAGCATTCCATACAGAACATGTTCAGAGTACCATGCAAAATATGTTCAGAATTCCATACACAACATGTTCAGCATTCAGCAAACAGGTGAACTACCGCATCAGGCCAGGACTGTGGTTTACACTTACCTACATCTTGATAGGGAGGAATACCAGTTTGAACAGGGAGATAAAGAGACCATCTAACAATAATCCCTGAACCAAGGGGGTGGGGGAAGAGGGCTAAGGGTAGACCTTTAACCATCTTACAGCGCTGTGACTACAGCTATTTCACAATCCTATGTGAATAACACACACATGTAACCAGTGTAATTAATGGTCATTGTAATAAAAAGGGTGTACTTTCTTTTTCCTATTGCTGTATATGCTCTTAATTAAACGCACACTGCCCTTTTTTGCCCTACAGTGAATATTAAAAAGTCTACACCACCTTGATAAAACAACAAGATTTTATCATGATATTTAATCTGTTTGAGTAAGAGTCAGTTTGTACATCTTAACTTTCTGTAATATTTTGCCATTCATTTCTGCAAATTTATTATAACCGTGTTAAATTAGCTGGGCATCTCTTAGGCCTGAAGTAAATCAGGATTCAGGCTAAACCATTCCAAAACCTTGTGGTGAAGACCATTTGTTGATTTTGTGCTGTGTGCCTGTAATTTATTTGGGGTTAATCTGTCACTTTATCTGATGGCAGGTGTATATTAACCTATATATTTAACATGGGTTTTAATGTAATATGTTGATTTTGAACACTGCCATATTCCCAATTATAAAGAAACTCTGTGGTTGTTTGTCACTTGATTTTTATTTGTTGCAATTTTTCAACATGCACACACACACACACACACACACACACACACACACACACACACACACACTCCCTGCCTGTAAGACTCTGCCCCTTTTGTGTGTGTGTGTGTGTGTGTGAGAGAGAGAGAGAGAGAGAGTGAGTGTGTGTCTCAACTGTCACTCACTTCTGTTAATATGCAGCTGTTTGTGGAAATTTACAGTTTGCCCATATGCACACTCTGAACATACTCTAATAACTCAAAATCTTTAAATCTGTAGTCTATAAATCTTCAACACTTCAGAGACCAAATGAGAGAGGACCCCTTGGTGATCATGGTGATGTAAAAAAATTGTGGGATCGAACAGAAGATGCCAGAGTTATGACAGGTTAAACAAAAGAAGAAAATTTCAGAAAATGGATTCTCATGGCCCTGAAATTAACATGGGACTCTATAGGGGAACTTTCTCGTGTTTTGTAATGTGCTTAAGAAGAAAAAATAGATAAATGTAGTGAACCACCACTGCCCTCACATGGTTTTACATCACAAAAACAACATAATCTTTATGTCTAACCACCTGCTTCTGCCTGAAAAGAACTCCTCCATTTTATTTTTCTTGGTCCTATGTCGGTTTCATTTCCCGAAGCACAATTATGCTCGCAACTTGGGAGCTAAAGCATGTGATATGTTCTGTTTCAAGAAGTTAAATGCCTGTAATGACTTGGGTCAAGTCTTCATGGACTTCACTACTTTATTCAGCTGATTGTTTTGAATCTACCATGGCTTGTCCCTGAATAGGCATCTGGGATTCTAAGTTATGTATTTAATTTGTCAGTACAGACTCTAATAACAGTGGTGCTTTAAGTAACACATACAAGCATTTTGTAAGAAAAGATCAAGTCTATGTGCTATTTCTAACATGGTCTTTTAAATGTACTATGTATGTATGTTCTAGTCACTTCTCAGCATATAGGTTCCTGACTGTACTGACTGTCAATACTCACCATCCACTTTATTATGGACATAAATTCGCATCTACATTCATGCGATGACAAGGTTGGTGGTGGCAGAAGGGCTGGATTTAGTATTCGAGAAAGTGCTGATTTCCTGAGATTTTCATGCACAAATTTACATAGAATGGTAAAACAAATTAATAATTAAATAAATAGAAATTATAAGCTAAGCAGCAGCAGTTCAGTGGGCCGAAACACCTTGATGAGAGAGATGACAGGAAGGAAGCAGTTTCTGATACTGAAACCAGCACAAAAACAAAAGTTCAGCTTACAAAGTCACGGAGATGACATTTATTTTATGTATCTGTCGAGCAAACAGACTAATTTAAGATTTTTATAGAGTTTTTAATGTATGTATGCATGCACAACTAACATTTAATGTTTTTATTTTTGCAGACATGGCAGTCGGCTTTGAGCAGTCTCAATCCCAATCCTACAGACAGTTGTCCACTGTATCTGAACTCTGCGACTGTGGCGGCATTGCCCTCTCGCGTAAGCCGCCACAACAGTCCATCTTCTGCCCACTTCCTTACTCGGCTGGTTCGAACTTGCCTACCTGCTGGCAACAATCGCTGCATCCTGGTTAGTTTTACTTCACCTCTATAAATTGTCTCTCTGTCTCTTTCTAGAGTATAGCTTCTGGAAACTAGTAGTTATAGTTTATATTATATCCTAGAACTGAAGGCATTTACACCTAGTCAGGTATTATGTGCACTTTCTGTTTGAACTGACCCATTTTTCAAGTGATTAAAATTCTGTGACTGAAAGATGTTTCTTGTTGCCCTAACAGGTTTGTCCTGTTGGATTGATTGATTGATCATTTAATAGCTCTAAATTGTTATGTTCATGCAAAGAGACATTTTCAGTTTAAGCAGAAGATAGTGGTGTGCGTCATCTGCATAACATTGATAAGAGATTTTGACTTCTGAATGAAATGACCCAAAAGGAAGCATGTATTAAGAGAACAAAATAGGACACAAAATAGAGCCCTGAGGTATCCCAGGCATTGAGGAGGAAGAACAATGACCCATCTTAACAGCACAGGTTCTTGTTTCCAAATAAGAGACAAACCATCTCAGTGTAGTACCGTCTGGTCACTTTCTGCCTAATATGTGCCACCCATTGACAAGTAACACTGTATTATAGATAATCTATTACTTTGTTACTTTGACAAGGAACACATTGTGATGGCCAGAAGCCTGGATTAGAGCATCTTCAAATGAGCACATTATGCAGTATGTAGTGGTTAATAATACCTACTAAAGGTTCGAAGTAGGACAACTAGTGAATGAGCAACAGTGACTAGGCTCACTGATGTGTATAGGGATTGAAGGCTAGTCCATCTGGACTGATCTCACAGAAGATCCACTAAAGGATCTCTTGCTAATGTCTATATGCCAGATACCACAGAACACCTTCAGGGGTTTTCTCAAGTCCATGCCTTGATGGATTAGACGTGTTTTGGCAGCTGTTAAGGCAGGCAGTTTTACTGTTATGGCAGATTAGTGTGTGAGGTAGCTTCAAACTTTTTTTGTTTTTGCTTAATTAGATGCTGTGTGAACAATCTGAGGTGTTTGCATCAGCATGTGCCATTGCCCGTGCTTTCCCACTCTTTACTCGCCGATCTACCTCTTCCACAACGGAGAAGAAGCATGTCTCTGTGGAGTTTGTCATTGTAGGCCAGGACATCAGCCATCTGAATCCTTCCATGTTGCAGGTAATTCCTAATTATTATTTTAAAAGTGCTCCATATGGATCCCTGACCTTTTTAGCCCAACCTTGTTGATGAAATATTACAAGAATGCTTTGCTGCTCATTTTTGAGCAATTTAACTTTTAATTGTTTGGTTGATTGCAGTGTCTGAACAATGCAGCTGATGGTGTTCGCTTGGCAGCACGGATTGTGGACACTCCTTGCAGTGAGATGAGTACCGACCATTTTCTAGAGGCAAGATATCTTTTTCTAGTTAGAGTAGGGAAAATAAATATTTAACACACTGCCAAAAATCACAATGTATGATTTAAAAATAATTAATTTGCATTTTATTGCGTGAAATAAGTATTTGATCACCTACCAACCAGCAAAAATTCTGGCTCAAACAGGCCGGTTAGTTTTTCTTTAAGAACCACTCCAATTCTGCACTCATTATCTGTATTAATTTCACCTGTCCACACACTCGGTCAATTATACTCCAACCTCTCTACCATGGCCAAGAACAAAGAGCTGTCTAAGGACACCAAGGACAAAATTGTAGACCTGCACAACGCTGGAATGGGCTACAGGTCAATAGGCAAGCAGCTTGGTGAGAATGCAACAATGGTTGGTGCAATTATTAGAAAATGGAAGAAACACAAGATGACTGTCAATCTTCCTCCATCTGGGGCTCCATGCAAGATCCTGCCTCATGGGGTACGGATGATTCTGAGAAAGGTCAGGAATCAGCTCAGAGCTACACGGGAGGACCTGGTCAATCACCTGAAGAGAGCTGGGACCACAGCCTTGAAACACACAGCCAGGGCCACTAAGGAGTGGCCTCCATAAGAAGCCTTTTAAGGTCCTGCAGTGGCCTGGCCAGTCTCCAGACCTGAACCCAACAGAAAATTTTTGGAGGCACCTGGAACCAAATGTTGCCCAGCGACAGCCCCAAAACCTGAAAGACGTGGAGAAGATCTAAATGGAGGAGTGGGCCAAAATCCCTGCTGCAGTATGTGCAAACTTGGTCAAGAACTACAGGAAATGACTCTAATTGCAAACAAAGTTTTCTGTTCCAAAAGTTCTGTTTTTCTATTGTATCAAATACGTATTTCATGCAATAAAATGCAAATTGATTATTTAAAAATCATACAATGTGATATTATGTCTCTCACAATTGACCTACTGTACCTGAATTACAGACCTCTCTACCTTCTTTGTTAGTGGGAAAACTTGCAAAATCAGTGGTATATCAAATACTTATTCTGCTCACTGTATATAAGTATGGAGATGTTTGATTGAAAATTCTTTGACTGTAACTAATTATTTAGCTTGATTATGGATGTGCTGTTCATTCTGTATAGGAAATCAAAGCAGTGGGAAATGAACTGGACATTACACCAACTATAATTCGGGGCAAGGAATTAAAACAAAGAGGCTTTGGAGGTAAAATGAAACACACTGTCTACTTTAGGAAGGACATGTTTATTGCTGCCAAAAAGAATATGTCCTTAAAAGTTAAAGAATCTCATAAAAGGAAAGCATGCCTCATCAGAGGACAAACTAGTTTGTCAACATTGTAGTAGTTATAAAGTGTTAAACATTTAAAAACCCAAATCAGTGAATTTCAACAAGATACAATTATGTTTGACTCGAGTATATACATTTTTGTTATATATATTTTAAGATTTTTGCTATTGTGTTAATTAGTCTACACTTTAAACATTTTTAATACTCTTATTTCAGGTATATACGGTGTAGGTAAAGCAGCTGAACACCCACCTGCTCTTGCTGTGCTTAGTCACACCCCATCAGGTGCCACACAGACCATTGCGTGGGTTGGCAAGGGCATCGTGTATGACACAGGTGGCCTTAGCATTAAGAGCAAAGTAAGTATTCATTTTAACCTGCTAAACACTCAGGGTTAAGCTGTAATAGAATACAAGTAATGGTATTACATACTTAAAACCCTTTCTGTATTTATTTGGCAGTGCATTTTTAAAAAGGTAATATTATATAATAATAATTAAATAGACCTAATACCTTTCACATAGCTTTTAAATTGTTAATATTTACCTTTTCAATTAGAAAGAAATCCGTTTTAGCAGAGGTGTCCCATCTTATTCATAAAGGACCTGTGTGGGTGCAGGTTTTCATTCTAACCAAGTCGAAGCCATACCAGATGGTCTATTGAAAGCCACAATCAGCTAAATAAACAGGTGGAATCAGTCATAGCTCCTGCTTGATCAGAATGAAAACCTGTACCTACAGCAGATACAATTGGATTATAATTGGATTATAACATTTATTAACTGTCATCAGGCCAACATGTTCATGTGCACTACAAAGCAGCAGTGTGTGGAGAAAATGCAAGCTAATAATTAGTAGTAGGTTAGCTTTTGCTATAAAAAATAAACAATGCAAAAAGTTTGAGAACCATTTTTCATTTTTTGTATTATTATTCTTATGTAATGTCTATTTTATTTATTTTAAATAATCATCTAAATAAAATGAAATAAATTGAATCAGCTTTAGTGTTACAGATTTGCGTAAGCCAGGCTTTATACTTGTTTTGGCACAAGTTATTGCTGACCTTTTTTTCTTATGGAAAATTGCATGTGACTCAAAGACTAGATCAAGTGTGGATCACACCATGTAAAAGGGTAAATCCCATATAAATACATTCCTCCAAGCTGTTGGAAGTCATAAAATGTTATAAACCTGGTTGATATGATCGGTTGAAGTTATTAACCCATATAGTGTGGATATGCTCTGTAACTGAGTCACTGAGGGGGGAAAGTATCCTATTCTTTGGCCTCTTTTCAGAAATAAACATGTGTAAACTGAGCACTGTCTGGATATCAAAATTGTCACCTTGACATTACAGTGACTATTGGCATCACATTTTAAGTTCTGACTAACCTAAGAGAGGGGATGCATACTAGGATTAAATGAGTTTAAATGAATGTGGCAAAGTTGTACGTAAACTCACATTATCACTAAATACTAGGGAGCCAGTTTCATTGACAACTGTACATCTTGTTTACTCTGGTTGACTTGATATTGATAGATATGCCTACGTCCTAGAGAGTGTCCAGTTATTGTAAAGATTTTTAAAAATAATTCTTCTATCATATATTACAGTTGTTTTCTGTTGTCCAATGAGCATTTTGATGGTCTTGAGCTCACCAGATATTTGACTTGGCTACACATGCATTTGCAGTCTCTGCTGATTTTTTTTTTCAGCTTAATAATAGCTTAGACTTAGACAAGTTTAGACTGTTTTATTGAGAATACCGAAAATTAACAGCAACAGGTTATATATGTTACACATAATCACCTTTAGACCTTTTATCTTCTTACCTGCGAGTCAAGTGATTAGTGAATAATACACACCAAGGCATGAAACATCTGAACCCCCTAAAAATGTGGGGATGACATATATAATGTGATATAATTCCTGTAGCCATCACCTGATTTGGATGTAAATACTTTTAATTAAAGTATTGCTGCACATATTTATGGTCTGTAGATCATGTTGTAAAGTGCAATCTTCCTTTGTATGTTTGGTAAAGGACATGATTAAGTAACAGTGAAATGCATTGCAGCCTTTTTGGCCCTTTTACTTAAATAACGTTTGTACTGTTTTATACCCAATACACACCCCTGTTGTACCTCCCCTCACAGAGCGCAATGCCAGGCATGAAGAGAGACTGTGGTGGAGCAGCTGCAATTTTGGGAGCTTTTAAAGCTGCTGTCAAACAGGTAAAAAAAATCTGTACATAAGCTACATATTGTTTTAGAGAACAGACATGAAGACGTGCTTTGTGACCTTACAATAAATTCACAAAGGCACAAGGCAAAGAAATAAATACCAGCCATATAGCTACAAAATATCGTTTCGTGTCCATTTAGGTTTGATCTTGACACTTAGGCTAAAATTGCTACTGGACACTAGAGGAGTGTGTTTAGGCTTACATAAAGTGAACTAAAATTCAGTGTAAAATAATGTTATAAGTAAGTAAGTAATTGTAATTGTTTTTTTTTTATTATTATTATTCAACTCATGTACTGATCCAGGTTGTAAAAACACTTTTAGCACGTTCAAACAGGGTTTGCTGACTGGTTTTTGTGACATGGGCATCAAAAATAAAGTTTTTCCAGTCAGAGTAGTGGTGACTCATGACAAAGAAACAGACAAAACTGGTGTCTCTTTACAAACATGATTCTTAAGCTGTGTGCACAGTATGTAAAGAGATATTCTGGTAGACAAGTGGTATTCTAATGAGGCTTCATGGGATGTCACAAAGGTAGCCAAATCTGAACAGCTTGTTAAATACCATATAGGCATCCCACACCAAACTGACTGGGCTGTCGTCTTAATATGTCTACTTATGGTACAGTTCATTCTGCTAAAATCTAAAATTGGATGAAACTTCAAGTATAGGTCAAATATAACTTTTTTTCACCTTGCATCCCAGTCCGAAAGATAACAAATCTCTTGTGTCAAATATCAAAAAACTTCCGGGGATGAAGACATCATGAGGGTTTAATACAAGCTTCAGAGGTTTTTAGTCTTAGACTGTTAAGCATGTGGAGCTTCGTGTCCCAATAGTTCACGAGGCAGAAGAAATGGCTGTGTGAACATGGTATTCACTGACTGTTGGAAGGTATCTTGGCATGTGTACACAAGACATAAGAAGATAGTTTAAGTGATCCTCACCCCAAATAGTTGTCAAATAGTTGTTCTAATACTTTTTGCTGTTTATATCAGGGGTTTAAGGATAACCTACATGCAGTCTTCTGCCTGGCTGAAAATGCAGTTGGGCCTACAGCCACCCGGCCAGATGATATCCACACACTGTACTCTGGAAAGTAAGCACTTATCTCACGGTTACCTTTTCTAAAGCTGACATTACCAAGATTATTTCATCACACTCTAATTACATGTTAATGCTAGATACACGTATGGCCATGACTGTGTATCATATGGCCAAAAGTATGTGGGCACCTAGCTTCTGTGCCAAGATTGGCAAATCATCTCTTTATCGACCCTTAAGACTATGAGCATTGTTGTGCTGAAACCATCTTAGTGTAAAGAAAAATCTTAATGATACATCTTAGACAGTTATCTGCTTCCAATGTCTAGGCAACATTTTGTGTAATTTAATATGTGTGATAGTCAGGTATCCACATACCTGTGGCCATATTGTGTTTTTATAGGTACCATACGTAAACTGAAAACCACAATGCTAGTGTGTTTATACTACAGTACAATTCAATAAAACCATGGAGGCATGATGATCAGTTTTTGGTTCTGTCCAAGGTGTAATTGAAATTGAAATAGGAGGATTTCTGTTTTCTGGTTCCAGAACAGTGGAAATAAATAATACTGATGCCGAGGGAAGATTGGTGCTATCTGATGGAGTTGTATATGCCAGTAAGGATCTCTCTGCTGATATTATCCTGGATATGGCAACTCTGACCGGAGGTCAGGTGTGTATATATCCATTATTAAGTTTAAATAACATTTTCTTCAGCATTATGTGACTGAATACTGACTGTTTGTTTTAACATGGAACAGTCATGTCACAGGTGGGTAGAGGAAACTTTTGTGATTTCAATTTAGTTAAACTGAAACACAACTAAACACAAGGGGGCAGTGAACACACTTGCCCGTCCATGATGCCTGGGGAGCAGTTGATTTACGTAGTCTTGATTTTGCTTTACAAATCAGAATCATCATTTGCTGTGTGTAGAACAGAATTCTGAAGTGTCCCTTTAATGCCAATATTTGGTGTGTTTTGTTTTAGGGAATCTCCACTGGAAAATATCATGCTGCTATTATGACCAACAGTGAGCAGTGGGAGACAGCATGTGTGAGAGCAGGCCGCAGTAGTGGTGATCTCACACATCCTCTTGTCTACTGTCCTGAACTCCATTTCAGTGAATTCACCTCTGCAGTTGCTGACATGAAGAACTCAGTAGCGGTAAGATAATTAGGGGAAATTAGTTAAATGGAGGAAAAACAATGGACGTTTTATATCTGTCAATATTTGGACAATGTTACTGCAATTTTAGTTTTTTGACACTAAAGGAAATTAAATACTTAATATGACCTTAAAGTGCAGACCGAATCAGATGAAAGCTGTAGGAATCACACCACTTTTTTTTGTCTAACTCTTTTTAAGGACTTGAAAGTAACTGACAAACTAACAACCAAAAATTGAGTATTTTTAATACTTGGTTGCAAATCTATAGCAGTAAATGACACTGAAGTCCGGATTTAGAACTGACTGAACTTTGAACGCAAGTAAAATGCATTCCTATTCAGATTCAGGATTAACTTGGCCATTGCAGAACATTTAACAACTTAAAAAGTCTTAACTGCTTATTTTAGTATGCTTTAGATCATTGTTTATTTGCACAGTGAAGTGCCATCCAGTGTGTCAAACATTAAGCTGAATCTGAGCTGATAATAATTTTATTGCTCTAATTCAGTCAGGCTGGATGCAGCCTGCAGACAGATTTTAACTGAACATTCAGACAGTAAGCAGCAAAAACGCTTTGCATCTACAACAGAGCGCTGCTGCTTTGTTTTGCCTTTGTGCCACCCTGAGCAGTGCGTAATACTCAAATTCGCTGCTGTGCCACTTTGTTTTTCCATTTTGCCTCTGCACAACGTTTAGCCAATGGTTTAACAAAGTTTAACCATTTGTAAACATACCCTGTCTGTAATTAACTTAAACAAGAGTCATTTGATGCCCAGACTGACTGACCGCCTCTTATGTGATATCTTGCATGTAAGACATAAAGCATATGAAGTCGAAGGTGCAGACACACCCCTCACATTATGCATAGCCTGCATGAGAAATATTTATATTTAACCTACTTAAGAAATAAACATAAAATGTTTGAAACATATTTTAAAGAAAATATTCAGCGTAAATAGTCTGCAGTCAATTGCAGTATTTTTACTCTGGATATTCTAAGTTTTATGTAAGGAATAGTACAGTTCCTGCAGAAACTGGGAGTGTGTTTCACCATGGGCAAATACTATATGAGGGCCAATATTTATGGCTGTGGATAACTTTGGTTATCACTGAGGTATACAAATACTTTTGTTCAAACCTAGTTTAATACTCAGTAAAACGTATAAGCTAAGTTAAGTTCCGACATTGCAGTATGTAGTATTTATGTGAGTCAGTAGATAGCAATTTAATTTGGGGGGGTCTTAAAATCCCAAAATTAAGTGAGGCCGACATGCCGGTGTGGACTCAACATTTTGGAATGAACTCTCTCCTAACAGTTGCCTGCTTATTACAAAATCTTTGTTTAAGCTGATTTTCTCTCTACAAATGCTCAAAATAAATAAAAGTGAAAATATTTCTCACTTACTTAATAACAGTGTACATGGCAGTGAATAACAGGTGTATACCATTCAGAGGAAATCTTCTATTTACATGTATTAATAAGATATCCTTATGAATGTATTTGCTGTGTATATACAGTACATGGTAATGCATTTTCTGTACATGTTCTCTTCTCTTCTCTGCAGGACCGTGAGAATGCTCAGAGCTCCTGTGCTGGACTCTTTATTTGTTCCCATCTGGGTTTTGACTGGCCTGGTGTGTGGGTGCATGTGGATATTGCCTCACCTGTTCACACTGTGAGTAGAATGTTTAAGAATACATAAAACTAATTCAGAAGCGTGTCTTACTTAAATGTATTTTATTTTCCCCTAGTTTGGTTTGGTCTTCCAATTCATTAGTTATCTCTTAGTTTCAGTCAAGAAGAACACTAAGAGTGTGTAGGCTAGCATGTGCTTCCTTAGAGATACATGAAGACGTAATTTATTTTTTTAAATACCATGTCACAACCTAGCTGAACACCTGCTGCTATCCTCAGCACACATGAGCTCAGAAGCGAGAGCACAGATAGATATTTTGTCTTGTCCTCAAGGCACCATCTATGGCATCATCTGAATTTATACATGCAATAGATTATATGCTTTTCAGTCATACCACATGGGAGCCCATCTAATTTTATTTTAATAAATTAAGTAACTAACCAGGTTTGAGCCTGGTCTGTACATGACGGTATAATGCAGTGGTGGGTGATAAGGCTCTGATTAAAAGGTCAGTGTTCAAGCCTTGTTGTAGCAGCATAAATACACCAAAAAACACTCTATGGCCAAAGAGAAGACATTTTGCTCCTTTCTGATGTTTGATGTGGTAGCTCAGTAGTTAAGACATTGGACTTCTGATCAGAAGGTCATAAGTTCGAATCCCACCATTGGGGGCCCATTGTGTAAGGCCCTCAACTGCTCAGTTGTGTAAAGGACATGAGTGTAAGTTGCTCTGGATAATAGCGTCCGCCAAATTACTGAAGTTTAACCTGTACTTGCATGATTTTACACATTGCTCCACTGTCACTACCACTAGCTGATAACTGCATTCAAGTACTGGTGTAAAAAGTTGGTTTTGTCACATTGCTCTGTAGGTTGTCTAATAAACAGTTTATGTGCTATATTGCAGGGTGAACGTGCTACAGGTTTTGGAGTAGCTCTGCTTTTGGCTCTGTTTGGTCAGGCGTCTGAAGACCCAATTCTCAATATGGTGTCCCCATTGAGCATTACTGCTCCTAATGCGTTCTCAGGAGACCAGATGGAGAGAGACAGCAAAAGGAGAAGATTAGTCTGAAGATGAACTCAAACTGCTGTAGTTTGTGTCTTCTGAAGCAAGTCCAAAAGCAGCAATATAAAGTTTATTGCATAAATACATTCATCCCTTGTTTGTTTTACCATCAAGCACTGACCTTTTTATTCACCTTACTAGACATAAGAACACAAGGAGTAGTGATAAATTAAATGAGTTAAAATTAATTGAAATAAATTTATAAAATTCCACATGCTTAGATGTACATTATGACAATGTAATGGTAACGTTTCTGCTGCAGTCCAGTGACGTCACTTCAGCCAAGCATACGTGAAGAATATGGGAATTTGTAATTGCATAATCTGTATTGGTATATATATTAAAATGTTGTGCACTAGACAAAGTAAACACTGAAATCCTGCTTCATGTCTGTGTAAAGTGTGAAAGATTTTTAAAAGCTTTAGGTAAGGAATAGTACAGTTCCTGGGTGTATTTTGCTGTGGATAGGGCAAATATTTATGACTATGGATAACTGGTTAATTCTGAGTTATAATACAAATACTTTTGCACAAACCCACCTTCACACTCAGTAATACTTTCAGATGTGAGACACACACTACACACTTCGTAAACACTAGGGGGCAGTAAATACACTTGCTCTTGGGAGCACATATTGGTACAGTAAACCACCACACCTGGACCTCTGGACCTCTCACTATACATGCCTCTAAATCTTTAACGGAACTGAAACATAAACTGGAAACTGGATGTTACACCATGTACTCACCAGCACCACTGAGCCATGAAAAACTTTTTTTTTTTTACAATTTGTTACAATATTCTAGTCAAAGTTACTCAATCTCTGCAGCTCCCATTTTATCTTAAATATGTCATGACTATCAATAAACTCAGCATATTAGAATTTAACAAGATAAGCTTTCAACTAGAATTGTTCCTAGTTTATATCGCTTTAACAGACCTATTCTACATCAGTCAAATTGTTACTGAGGATTTGCCAAATATGGACATTTAAAAATCTAGTCAGTTCAGAGAAAAAAGCTGCCCTTTAATGGACAGGTGTCTATTTCAGGGTGAGTTCTCTCCAGTTCTCCCAGGACAGGCTCCAGAATCACTGCAACTCTGGCAAGGTTAATTAAGTGTGACAAGGTGAAGTTAGTTTCATTTCATTCTTCTTCGTTTGAGTTACAATTTGCTTTTATTCTGTTCTTTTAAAGGTCATGAGCCCTCCATCTGGACTTTGTCCCTAATTCTTTAAAAACCTCAGGGTCACATCATCCAGTTGTTTAAAGCCTGTGACTACATTTATGACATTTGGCAGATGACTGTATATGGTACTACATAGAAACTATAAAGATCACTGTGGATATTCATCCGGGAATTTCTATAGAAGTTTTTTTTTCAGGTCTTCATCAGAAAACACTTAATTTCTACACAATAGAAAAGTTAAAACAATAATGAATTCATGAATGATTCTGATGATCGTAGATTCTTGTTTACACAATTGCACTAATATAGAGAGTCAGAGAATGGAAATTATTTATCAGGCCCCAAAGCCTATTGAACAGCCCTACCAAACTTTGTTCGTTGCAAACACTTGTGCATTATTATTTTTATTAATGTAGAAATCAGAACCATACTAACATGAATGTTTTACTTTTTTTTTTTTTTTAAGTCCATGTTTTGCTGCTTTGTTACGGTCACCCTTTGTGTAATAATGTCTGACACTTTTCTTTCAATAAAAAAAGTAGCAACTGTAAAGAGATTTATCAGAAATCTCAACAGAAAAGAGATTTATCAAAATGGTCACAATGGATTCTAGCCAAAAAGCACAAGACATCTCTTTACAAAATGACAACTTTTAAAATAACTTACATTAATTGTTTCACAATTTTCATGAGTAAAGCTCCATGTT
This sequence comes from Duopalatinus emarginatus, assembly GCA_028565595.1. NCBI lineage: Eukaryota > Metazoa > Chordata > Actinopteri > Siluriformes > Pimelodidae > Duopalatinus > Duopalatinus emarginatus. The sequence continues at coordinate 14,345 of JAOVVF010000011.1, forward strand.
TAACATCAGCTCTACTACTATTTATAAAGCTATTTTTGTTCAGATTTGAAAACTGAATGCTGACTATACAAAAGTCATTTCTGTGCTGATCTTGAATGCATACAGCTTTTTATATTCCAAGCTGCTAATGTTGATGCAGATGAGCTTCCACACTCCTCTTGATTGGACATTACAATCACAGTCTTCTTAAAACAACTGCAAAGTTTCTGCAGGTTAAAGTGTTGGCTGGTCTCAGTTTATCATGATGAAATTGGATTTGCAGTGTGCTACAAAAGGAATAAAAATAAGGCACAAAATCAGATTTAAACAACAATAATGAAGTATACAGTTTTAAACATAACATGTTTTACAATAAAATGTGTCAGTGGAAATCTGATTAGATATCAAACCAGTGTTTCGACCAGTATTAGACTACTACATTCCTATGTTTTTGGAATTAACTACAATAAAAGGTGCTGAAATTCCTGCAGTTTACCCAATATTCAGCATGTTAACATGCCTTGTATGTCTTAAGCTTTGAGTAAAATTTCTTCAAAAAAACATTTCTTCCAACATCCACATTTGTAAAGTCATAGTTATTGAACATGACTGTACCAATGAATTCAGTCACAGGATCATGCTCCCCTTCAGTACGGATGGTTCCAGCAATACTATCGTTTTCCAGGATTGGTAAAAACAGCTGAACAAAATCAGAGGTGTATGGTGGAGTGATCACATCCAGAACCTTAAGGGAAAAAAAGAGGCAGGTAAGAAAATGCTTTGATTTTTAATAAAAAAAAAATAAAAAAAAACACTTACACAGAGCACAACAGTATAGTATTGAAAAATCAAAAGCAGTTACTTACACTGATGTAAATACTTATTCATTCTCACCTCTGTTACAAAATATCTGATGAGCGAGATGTCTGTGTTGAGTTTCTCCAGGCATTTACGCATGTAACTGACAACAGGCAGGACATAGCCTCGACTTAAAAGATGAACCATGCGGTCAAGTAAAGTCTTCTTCAGCTCGAGCTAACACACACACACACACACACACACACACACACACACACACACACACACACACACACGGAATAAATCATGTTTATCCTGGGCCCCATTCTTTAAACAAAACAGCGAAGCAGACATAACCGTAGTGTCCAAGACTGCTACAAATATACAGCCACTGTCAACTTTACTATTATTCAACATCATGAGCTGCGTTATTATTATTATTATTATTACTAATAATAATAACAATAATCATAATAATTATAACAATAATAATAGAACTCAATCTGTTAATTTTGTATCTCTCACACACATAGGTAACCACTGTTCTTCAACCCCCACTGTTCCATGTGCATGCCCCCATAGGACAATTTATATACAAGCCTGATATCTTTTACTCCATTTTTTATAACAATGACTAGTAATTGTATCTTACTTAGTACGATCAAACTCAACAAATGTGCCCACAGAAACATTTCCTATTAAATTAAAATTAAATTAGAGGTTATTTTATTTGTGATAATGTCCTTTTGTGTAGGCTACATTTTTCTGTTAACTGGCAGACAGAATATTTCTGTAGACGTCTGGATTTATACTTCTGCTACCTTCATGTGTTAACTAAGCACTAACACCAACACCTACTCTTTTCTTCACTTTAAAAGGTTAATCTCATTTTCATCAGTCTATAAAACTCTCTTCCAGAACTCAATCTCTTTGTGAATTTCAGCCTGTCCTTCTAATTTATATAGCTGATTAGTGGTATTTACAGCACTCCTGATTCCAATTTATGTTTTTGTTTGAAGCACTCACAATTACTCAGTCATCAACTGTAACCGTTTTCCAGACGGAGCTCAAATCAAGAGTAGACATTGGGCACTACTAATTGTTTAAACAATCAATCTAAACTAACCAAACCAGAAGCCAGATGTTCCAATATTTTTGATCACTTAAAACACAAGTAAAAAAAATATCACAAGTAAAACAATAGGTGCCATGTTCTACATTCATACATCTTGATGTAAGTAAGAGCCAAAATTCGTATCTGTTCATTACTTTTCAAACCCAAGTGCCTTTTATTCTAAATACATTTTAAATGTCTTTTCCTATTTTACTCCTCCTAACTACCAGACGTGTGGAGAATAACCTAGACATCTTTTTCGACACCTTCCAGAAAAGTGCCACCCAACCCTTTTTGCATGCATGAGTTTACAGATGCCCATGACTGGTTGACTGGCTAGTGTTGCTGTGACGGATATGAGACAGAGTACAATAAACTTACACACAGACAACAAGGCTATTTTGCTCACTTGGACCCTAGGCTGTGGATAGCAGTTAGATTTGAACTTGCAACTTCTGGAAGACAGGGTAAATGTGCTGTTGCTCCATTTAGCAGCCAGCTAAATATATATTTGGACAGACATCCAAATATATCTGCGATATATTCTGTGGTGGGTGTTCCTGCTAAAATGATGGACTGCTAGCAATTGCTCCATCATTCACTACGCAAAATGAACACAGTTTCAGTTTATTTAGACTCACAAGGCGGAGGTTCTACAAATGTATAGCACGAAGCAAAAGTTGTTAGGGTACTGATAAACATAAATGCACCTGTTCCATGACGTCAAGCTGGGAATGTTCTGTTTCAAAGAGTTTGACAAGCAGCTGAAGCACCTGCGGATGTAGGAGTTGATGGCATGTACTGATCTGAGAAAGAAATACACAGACTTAAACTTAAAATCCCATTTTCTTGCAGTCATTCACGTTTAGTAATCTCATTTTAACAAAAATTTGTCAAATATAGGTTTCATAGGTTTTCAACACCTCTTTAACTTCACCTTGCAACTGTTGGGAATAAACAGCAAATGACTGTATAAGAGCAGTGCATCAATAAAGCAACAGATTTTACCTCATCCAGTAAGGCCAAATGGATGGGGGTGTGATCTGTCTGCAGCTGAAAGTAACGAGGTTCGGACACAGTCCAGTCCACCCACTTTAACACCCCCATGGCTACTACTGGAAACCTGAAACACATACAAATGACTTAAGGTTATAAAAATAACCCGAAAACAAAACTGACCTAACTGTCTAAAAAGTACCCATTTAACTTTTGAGTCTTAAGAAGTTTATGTATATAATTAATGCAAAAATAAAAACTTATATTTAGTGTATGTGCACATACCTAATGCATTGGTAGAGAGTGCCGAGTTCTGCTACAAGTTCTGTAGCACCTTTGTTCTCATTGCAGCACAGATTATGAACAGTTTCAATGGCTTTAGAGGTGGACTTCAGCTCATCCTTATTGATATTTACACGCTTATTCTGATCGAAAAGTAAGAGACAGATACTGTAATATATGACAAATAAATTAAAGGTTTAAACCGTTAAAACCATGTTCTATCATATGATATCCACTGTAGGGACTAAGTAACAAAAGAGGAATTGTATTTATTTAATGAATACCTTACCATTAAATTATTTTAAGAATATTTAAAGTATGCATGCACCATAATTGAGTCTTATTTATACCTTTTTCCATGTCTCCACCACACTGGCTGCATAGGCCAGAATGTGAATATATTTGTGTTTGTGGTCCTGGTTTATTTTGGCTCCAGGTTTAAACAAAGACTGCATGAACAGATCCAGAAAGGCTGGAACACGGATCTAAATACACAAAATATTCTTAGCGTTAGCCTGTTACGCCTCACCTATAAATCGATTACTGCTAGTAACATTCCACAGATGAAACCATATAATAATATAAATGTAAGTTAAACTGGAAAACTGGCATGAACATACAGTAATGATGACACCCACCAAGCAGCCATAACATTAAAACCACCAACAAAAATCCATTTTTGCAACGGAGCAGGGCACATTGTCCTGCTGAAGGAGGCCATTCCTATTAATGAATACTTTGTCTGCAACAATGTGTAGGTAGATGATACATCTTAGATGAATACCAGGCTCCAAGGTTGGTGGGCTGATTGGTGTATATAAATAGCATTTACTTTAGGTAACTGTTTCACCAAAGTAAAAACATAAATCTGGTTTAACATGAACAAAACACAAAGTAGCAGGACTAAAGTGGACTCTGACCAGTTCTACAGGCGGAGGGTCCATGCTGCTGAACATCTTGAAAAGAACTGTGATATCAGCAGGATTAAGTGCCCCTTTGGAGAGCATCGCACCAAGAGCCTGGCAGGCACGTGGGTATGCTGCAGCTGTCCCTAATGCCAATGTGATCTGACTTGCATCATGACCACTAGAAGCACAATAAAGCAAACAGAAAACAGATTTTAAAAGTCACGGTTAACAATGCACTTGTAACAAAAATTACAGTTTGATTTCAGTTCAATTCTATGAAGTGTTACAGTAGAATTTTATCAGGGGTCAATCTTCTTACTGTTAGATATGGAAGTCTATGGCAGCCTATAGTGAGAGTAAGAGTGATTAAAAGAGATGAAAATGAAAAGAGAATGAAGAAGGAGAAGAGGTAAAGCTACAGAGAGCTGTATGATTTTTACAGTGCCCCAGTGCACCCGAAATAAAGCACCCCAGGCTTTAAGTTACTTTATATACAATCCTTGAGAAACATATATCCGTGTATGTATTTAGCTTTTAAGGAGGTTAGTATGAAAAACTAAAAAAAAATTATAAGAACAACAAAGCACAAAGAAGGAATCTGGCCAGTCTAAACCCCATGGTGGAGGACTTCTTTTTATCCTGACAGGTGGCGAGTCCAATTAGGCAGTGCTGGAGGATCAGACAGAGCACAGTATAGATAGGGGTGTGTGAAAAGGGCTGAATCATCAAAATCATTAACTTGTGTGCCAGATCCCCTACCTACAGATATTCTACTCAAATGAATACCACCAGAAGAAACTGAACATTCCTCCGTTAACACTGGCTTAACCCTAAATCCTAAAGAAACAGTTACAGTACAGTAGTGGAATAGTAGGGCCAATTGTTTTGTTTTTAATATACATTCAAGATATCTGGACAGTTGGACTGGATTCTATGCCAATTATTTGGCACTACATGCCATCCTTAATGCACTGGATTTAGTATATTCTGCTCATGTGCATACTTGATTTCAACATGAGGTGGTGCTGTAGTTTGAATGGGTGTTCAACAACAAGCTTTTATGGGCAAGAAGAATAGAGTGGGTGTGTATACACATTT
>JAOVVF010000011.1:56476-90100 GCA_028565595.1 Duopalatinus emarginatus
TGTCACATTAGTGATAATTTGCTTTTTTTTTTAATCGACACAAAAGTCAACAGAACAAGATGTAAATGTTGGGACGTAAAGGCTGATATTTAGCAAGAGTCATTAGAAGACAGCCAGCCATGAGAAGATAGAAACAGCTAACTTTTGGTTCCTGGCTGTTGTCAGTACTTTTGGAATGCAGATGATCAGATTAGTGGACCAGAACTAACTGTTTGGTTATTAGCAAATGTATTGTACTATAATATCATTGTAATTCAGCAGCCACTTGCTCTTTTTTAGAATGAAAAGAAGGCAAAAGAGAGGAGATCGGCAGGAGGATGGAGGATGCCCAAGCCCTGATTTCCCTGAAACCTGCAAAAAGCTTTGTAAAGAGGGTTCAGAAGAACCAGTGCAGGAGCAGGAGAGCTACAACTCGAACAGTACAGTAGACTGGGGCTGCCTGCCTCAGGAGATCCTGCTGCAGATTTTCCAGTATCTGACCTTGCTGGATCGGGCGTTTGCCTCACAGGTGTGCAGGGGCTGGAACCAAGCTTTCCATATGCCTGAGCTCTGGAGGTGCTTCGAGTTTGAACTAAACCAGCCTGCCAGCTCTTACTTAAAGGCCACGCACCCAGACCTCATCAAGCAAATCATCAAGAGACACTCCAACCATCTTCAGTATGTCAGCTTCAAGGTAAGGGCATGTGTTTGGTAGTTCATATTAGATGTGGTGTAGAAACTCTGCAGTAAAAAAAGATATGATTGCACATTCAGCACATGCTTTTGGACCCGTCAGGTGGACAGTAGCACCGAGTCTGCAGAGGCAGCATGTGATATCCTGTCTCAGCTGGTGAACTGTTCGCTGAAAACTTTGGGGCTTATATCTACAGCTCGACCCAGCTTCATGGAGTTGCCTAAGGTAAACACAGCCATGAGTTGTTTGCAGGAGGAGTTACTTTTGCAGTAATTTTATCTAGGTGAACTTTGACTTGTAAATAAATGTATAGCAGTTAAAACAAGAAGAACTGGTAGTGGTAGAAAGCAGAGGTCAATTTTACAAATTTATTTACGTACTGTTGCTTGGCACACATCTAGAGGGGGAAAAAACGAAAAGTCAAGCTAGCTGTTTAAAGTTAGGGTAGACAAAAATTTATATTTGTTATAAACATTTAAAATATGTTATATTTTGTAATATTTTTTTACATCCCAACAGCTGTCAATCAATCAATAGATCTGGCAATGTAAAGAAAAAAATATCTGTTATTTGTGGTGATTACAGGCCTGGAATAAACTTAAACTACATTAAATATTTTGATGAATTTCCTGCCCACTCATTGTGCATGAATTTAGTCTTGTCTAAAATCTAAACATCATATTGAAAGTCAAATTCTGTTCAGCATAAATCAGCATATGGGAAACACTGTAGCTGGTTCCATATGCCAATAACTGCAAGACTTACAGTAGCAATTAAAGGTACTGAAATGTTTGAGTAGACTGTTCATTATTTTTAAGTTGAAGTAAATCAGTCTCCATCGGGGTCGTGTTTGGCAGGTGTGGCTGCCAGAAGAATTTGTCTTAACATTTTGAATACTGATTCACATGATGGATCATTTTGAACAAGATAGGGGGTTTTAGAAAACATTCAAGGCACAATATGTATGGTGAAACTTAAAAGTTGCATCCTCAATGCAACAAGTCCAGAATCCTGAACGAGTGGTGTAAAGTTCTATAAATTTTATAAGGAAAGACTGTTTACTTGTCTGTCCTTTTCTTTCTTTTTTTCAGTCCTACATAACTTCCTGTGAATGAGCCTTTAATTGTCTCTTTAGGGTTGATTGAGTTGAATTCTTATAAATGTATACGCTCTGTATCTCTTCTTGTTAGTCTCATTTCATCTCAGCTCTGACTGTGGTTTTCGTAAACTCCAAGTCCCTGTCCTCACTGAAGATCGATGACACGCCAGTAGATGACCCATCTCTCAAAGTTCTTGTGGCCAATAATAGTGACACACTCAAGCTGCTAAAGATGAGCAGCTGCCCTCATGTCTCACCTGCTGGTAAGAGCAAGTTAACACACAGCACTAGCAGGCCCTTGATCCTTGGTGTATTTGCTTTATGCTTAGCAATTACACACAGACAATGTTGGGTCAATAATCTATATGATAAATCATGATTTTAAATGAATTATTATTGATTAGTTATTGTGTTAATTTTATATATTAAACTGACTTAACATTAAGATGGTGGGAAATCATGGCTGGGTCATGTCACAGTCTTTCTTGCTTACAGCGTATAGAATGAATTCTAGTCAAACTCCAGTCAGAGTGTTGATCTAGTTCCTGGCCAGAATACATGGGGCACAAGATAAGAATACTCTTTGGATAGGACAAATAAATAGCAGTTATTAGCAGCCCTTAGTCAATATATGATGTCATTGATGTCACGTTTCATATTGTCTCCCCATTTGGTCATCTGCCAGTTTCCACTAGCTGTTGCTCCCCTCACGTGAGTGAGGATAAACTTCTAGCTAAACTTGTAGCTTGGCTCTAACCCTGGCCCTCCTCTGCATACATGCCCTTGCAGAACAGACACCCATGACTGGTTAGTGTGCTATTGTTTTGTTGGAGAGAGAAGGCTGTACATTGACCCATGCTTGGTATTAAGACTGCCAAACGCATGTGGCGAAAATGTTATAGTCTGATGAGTCAAAGGTTGAATTTATGGCCATAATCCCAGAAGGTGGTCGCACAGAAACAACACTGAGCATCAGCCAAAGAACATCATATCATAAAAGCATGGTGGTGGCAGCATTATGCTTTGGGGCTGCTTTTATTTAGCTGGGACTGGGGCTTTAGTCAAGGTGGATTCTAAACAAGATAAAGATAAATTTTACTTCTCAGCGTGACAACAACCCAAAGCATAGCTCCACATCAGCAGAATAATAGCATCACCAGAAGAAGATGAAAGTTTCGGAATGGCCCAACCAGAGCCCAGAGCTGAATCCAATCGACAATCTCTTGGGTGGCTTAAAGAGTGCTGTGCCCAGATGATGTCCTTGCACTCTAACAGATTTGTAGTGCTTTTTCTTAGAAGAGTGGGCAAAGATTTGCCAAGTCAAGATGTGCCACAATGATATGTAGATATATATATCTACATATCTTTAGGATTACTATCACTTTTGCTACTAATTTGGCTGTCCAGTTGTGATGGCCTGGTCTTAAGTGAGATGAACATCTGGACAATATTGGGGTGTGACAATCTATCAATCTGTATCTATTTCAGTGTCATGTCTGTTCCAGCATTATCCATGAGTGACTTTGGTGGTGTCATGTGGTGTCAGCTTGTTGCAGTCCTCGAACTTAAGCCTTACTTGCATGCTAGTATTCCTGCTGAAGCACCTAATGATAAAGCAAGGGAAACAGCTGCACCTTTAAAGAGTTTCAGAAGTTTCAAGCTTCAGGAATGACAGTGTGATCCAAGGGGTGTTTTTCTTAAAGATCACTCCAGCAGCATAGTATAATAAATGTAGTCTGTGCCCAGATTCTGAATCTTGGGATGGCAAGAAAACAAAAGATCCAATATTGGACTCAGTGTATCTCTAATTGCTTTGTCTTGCTGGCTTTTTCAGGCATTATGTGTGTAGCTGACCAGTGCCATGGCCTACGTGAGCTGGCACTTAACTACCATCTACTTAGTGACGAGCTGCTGCTGGCATTGTCATCTGAGCGCCACGTGCACCTTGAGCATCTAAGGATTGATGTGGTGAGTGAGAACCCAGGGCAGATGCAGTTCCATACCATCAAGCGCAGCAGCTGGGAGGCCATGGTTCGCCACTCACCCAAGTTCAGCCTTGTCATGTACTTCTTCCTGTACGAGGATGAGTTTGGTCCATTCTTCCGTGATGAGGTGCCTGTAACACATCTCTACTTCGGTCGCTCTGTGAGCAAGGAAGTGCTGGGTCGCGTGGGGATGACGTGCCCTCGCTTGATTGAGCTGGTAGTGTGTGCTAACGGCCTGCGGCCCCTTGATGAGGAGCTGATCCGCATTGCTCAGCGCTGTCAGCATCTGTCGGCCATTGGCCTAGGGGAGTGTGAGGTCTCATGCAGCGCGTTTGTGGAGTTTGTGAAGATGTGCGGCCGTCGCCTCTCCCAACTGTCCATTATGGAGGAGGTGCTAGTGCCTGACCACAAATATGGCCTCGACGACATTCACTGGGAGGTGTCAAAGCACCTAGGCCGTGTCTGGTTTCCTGATATGATGCCCACCTGGTAGGGTGCAGCAAGACCCACTTCTGCAATTGACGTCTTGCCCTACCTGCAACTGACCTCACAAAGGAGTAAATATTCCTTTAGAAATTACACACATTTCACTGAATTTGCAGTATTACTGGGAGGTTTTTAAATAAACTTTTGAAAACATTTCAGCTTTGACCAACTGTCACTACAAATAAAACCCTCCTAACTATGTGAACTCCAGTCTACTTTAGTAATGTTGGAAATTTAATTTGAAGTCAAAAAGTTGTTTTAGCCTCTGTAAATTACTGCCCTTCAGTCATCCTGATTATCTATTATATACTATTAGTATTACTGAGGACGTGACTTTATTCAGTCCTAATGACATTTTGCCAGTAAATCTCTACAATCTAAACACTAAATTACATTGTGATTTGTATTTTTTTGTATAGATGATGGGTGGGTAAACCCCCCCATTGCCACTTCACACATGCATCCAGGTGGACTGACGATGCAAAATTGTCACCAGGAGTGTGTGAATGTGTGTAAGAACAGTGCCTTTGTATAGACTTGTGGCTCATCCACCAATACATTCCAACTATAATAATGGCTATCCAGTCAGAGAGTTTATATGTCTGTTGGAAAACATGCTTTCTGCAGCTTGAAGATGATAATCTAAAAAAAATGTTGTATATATTATTAAATGTTTCGTTTTTGTCTATTTAATAGTCCTCTATAATCCATAAAAGCCTGCTGTATGATATTGGGGCAAAGCAACAAAATATTTTCTCTGATGCATCTTAGCTTTCTTTGTTTGTTCTGCCAAACAGATAAAGCTGTCAGTGTCTCCACTCACAAAATATTGGAATAAAAATGAAACTTAGTTTATCTGGGTTATATCCCTGAAAAAGAAAGCATGCACATGTAGCTTTATTTCAATCTTAAAATGAGCTTACAGCTAATAATTAGCTTTATTTACTGTCCTGACTTCAGTTTTGTCAGGATTCCTGACCTTGTTAACAATTACTAAATTACTAAAAATATGCTTCAAAGCACAAGAATTCAGCTGCAATATGTTGAAAACCATATAAATAAAACATGTGATTTAGTTCAATTTTGAAACAGTGAAACAAAACTGAAACTTTTTGGGCCTGTTAATCAGTGGCATGTCTGGAGGTAGAAGAATGAAGCATATGCTGAAAGGAAGACACCCCGTCTGTAGTGAAGCATGGTGGTGGTTCTGGGATGCTCAGGGGCTGCTTTGCTTTATCTGGCACTGGAAACCTGCAGTGAGTAGAAGGCAAGGTTGAATCAGTCAAGCTCCTTCTGAGAGGAAGTTGCAGTTTGGGTATCATTTATTGGGTAGCATACCTCAAAGATCACCAAGGTTTGGTTTTAAAAAAGGTCCTGCAAGATTCTGGAGTAGCCATCACAGTCTCCTGGCTTGAACCCAATAGAAAATATGATGAAGGTGGTTGCAGCACATAAACCCAAGAATATTAGTGAACTAGAGGCCATGAAAGGGTTGAATAATTATGAGATGGCCCTTTGTGTTGGATTTTAAGAGAGCACTAGTTTTTTTGTATATAGTTGCATTGAGCTATGTAAATTGTTCTTGTTTGGTGTGTTGCAAACAGCGAAAACGTTTTGCTTATAAACCTAAATAGCAACGGGATTTGAATATTTTTGATTGCAAATGTACTGTGAGACATTCAATGTGATCTGTCTGACTGAAAACCTTCACTCTGTATAAAATTCTATTTATGTATAAATGGAAACTTTATTCTCTTTGCTTGGTGTGCCCATTTTTTATGTGTGTGTGTGTGGGGGGGGGGGTCTTATCGTTTGTTTGAGGTGAAAACAAATGTCAATTTATCTACATGAGCAATGCAACAATTTTTAATGTACATAAGATGTTTCAGAATACACACTACAGTCCTTAGCTTCAGACACTGTTGTTATAGTGTTTTAAGAGGACAGCAGGCTGTAATTGGTATAATTTTGTAAAGATTAAATGTTCTGCCACTTCTGTAATGGCAATTAACATTTTTTCCCAGAATCAAAGACTAGAATTTTGAAAATTTGTTTAGTGTATTACAATTAAGTAAACAGGCAGTTAAGCATTAAAAAAATGTGTAATGTCAGTCAAATAAACATGACAAAATAACGTATTTATTCATTTCTGACCAATGGCATTAGCATCAGATGTTGCTGCTTGCCAACATGAGGATTAAATGTGAGGCTGGAGACTCAATCATAGGCTTGATCTAAACATCAGATATGTAAACATTATTTGTTTTAAACATTACAGAACTCTAATGTTGATAATAGAGAAAAACCTGCCAGACCGTAGCCATGTAATTGGCTTAGATGTGTCAAAGTCTACCACTGAGAATATGGAAGGCATACAACTTTATGATAGGTACATCTGAAGAACTAAAAGGACCGGCTGTAGTTGGATCAGAAAGTTTCGGCTGGAGTCTCTGGTTTCCTCTGACCTGCCAATAGCATGAGGACCAGCAACCAAATTTCACATAGACAAGAATCAGTGTGCAAAGGATTGGAGTCCCATCTATGGTGGATTCCTGCCTCATGCCCAGTACAACCATAAAAGCAATCATTAATAAAGCAGTTAGTTACAGTGGATATATAAAAGATAATGATGTGTTAAATTAAATGTTCATAATGAAAATCATAATTGCCTGTGGAATCACCCAGTGGAGTTTCAACCAAGTTATTTATTTTGCAACAAATATGCAAATCACGTGACAAAATTTAGTTTAATAGCTGAACATTCTAGTTTTGCAAAACGTACCTCAAATAAATTATATTATACTATTTTATGCCATATAGTTTTTGTCTCAGCTAAATTAGAGAAATTAAGAAAAAAATTTAAATATTGGCACAAGTCTAAAACGGCAAATTAGATTGTTGAATTATTTGAAATCAAACATGGCCCCAACGACAGAGTTGTCAGTTTAAACAACTTTGAAGAAGAAGTTCCATTCTGGAGATCTGGAGATGTTGGTGGTTCCCAGTCAGTCTAAAATATGGTTAAGGTGTAAACAAAATGGGAAGGTCAGTCTGGACCCCAACCCGAATCACTGGGCAAAAAATGGAACGGTTATAAAAGGAAAACCTATGGGTAGACCAAGGAAGATGTCAAAGCATCAGGCATAGATAACACTAAAACAGCATTTTTGTGACAACACTGTAAGAAACCAGCTTGTAAAACGAATTTACATACAAAAAGAAACAAAAGAAACATAGCTACAAGGGCAGGCCCTCCAGCGATATCACTAAATGAACACGTTGCTCCAGTTAAAAGTGTTTGTTTTTTATTAAGGATGCAAAATATCTCCCATAATTGGTGAATTAGCAACACTGCTAATATGCTCTAAACATGGTTTGTCACACAGCTGTCCAATTGGCTTAATGAAATTAAATGAACAGCCGAATAAAAACCAGCACTAACACCTAAACAAGGTTACATAAGCTAAAGAGAAGCAATTGTGCAATAGCAATAAATTAATGATATAAAATTGCATTTTAGGTAAACAATCAAGAGAGATGGCAATCAATACCTAAACAGTCAATGCACAGGTGAACATTGAAATTTTGAACACTTTTCCTATTTGATCTATAGCAAATAGGTTTGCTGATGATGATGCTATTTGGGGATTTTAATGCATCTGTGAAAGTGAACTATTTGCCCACCGCATTTAACCCATCTGTGCAGTGAAACACACACAGTAATGAACACTAGGTGGCAGTGAACACACTTGCCCGGAGCAGGGGGTAGCTTTAACCATGGCGCCCAGGAAGCAGTTGGGGGCTTAGGTGCTTTGCTCAAGGGTGTTTCATTTCTGCCTTGTCCATTGCGGGGATCAAACCCAGGAGAATCTTCCCACAGAGCAAAAAGCTTTGCTTTAGGAAAAATCCCTGATCTCAGTCTTATTGAAAATTTATGGTGGAAAAGCTCCATCTTATACACAACTTCTTGTGGTGTCTGTGGGTCACTACATTTAAAAAAAATTTTTTTTTGTTATATCCAGTTGGGGTCTGTATTTAAAATAGATATCCTATAAGATTCACTTACAAAATTTATGCTTTTTTATATTAATTTCCTATTTTCAAACAGTCTTGTAGTGAAAATATATATCTTAGCTGTCAGTATTCCTAGTCAGAGTATTCATGTAAAATTCCTATCTAATACTATGGTAGTTATTAATTTTATTGCTAGTAATTGTTCTGTACTTGCTCCTATCTGCTCCTTTTTTGTGGTACAGTGCTTTGTATTTTCTGCCTCCTTCCTGTAATGTAATGTGCAGTAACTCAAATAATCCTCACCTCATCGTTGAGTCACTTCTATCACTTGAGTAATCTATTACCAGCACTACATTATGGACCAGGAATAACTGGACATGATCATGAAAGCCCACATTTGACAGTTGAGTCATGTTAGTCTAAAAGGCAAGAAAACCCATGTTTCATATTATCTTCAAATGTGTAATATTTGTTGAAATTTTATTTAAAAAAGGCTCAGGTCTGGTGTGTGATATGTTGTGTCTGCATGTATGTTAAAAATGACAAAACAGAATACAGTCTGTATAAAAAGGTTGCATGGTGTGAGATGGGTTGATTGTCAACCACATTACGGGTAGCTGATGCTTATATCAAGTTCCTTGTTGGCTTTTTTACTCTATACTGAATTTTACAGAAACCCTGACCACCTCAGAGGTATACAGCTGCAGGATCCAATTTTGGTTAAATAAATATTTTTAGTACCCACATGCACATCTTAAGGATTTCTCAGAAAAGCACCATAAGCACTTAGAAGGCCATCTAATAAACTGTATCTCAGTGGACCATGAATTCCAATCTCCCTCTTTACATTCATGCACATTAATTGTTTTGATTAATTTTATTGTAAATATACACAGAGATACATTTTTATTTCAAATAAAAAACATACTTGATTTTATGAAAATGTTTTTGTTGTTTCTAATGTTTTCTTTTTAATGTAAAAATGATTTAAATGATTGACAGTTATTTTATTTGTATTAAAAATGTGTAACGTATAAATATACGACAAAGTCATTATAATTTGTGGGAATTTTAAGTTTACTTGTTTTGATTACATAAGATTTTTTTACTACATGGCATTTATAGACTCATGACATTTTTTAATGCATCACCCAGTCTAAAATAGATTTCAGATAAACACACCTAATGTTGGGTAAGTATAAAACCACTCATGTAGCCTGGTAAATGTAAAGTCTTGCCTTGTGTTAATTTCAAATAAAGGGTGCCATTGCAAGATAATCACTGGTAGACAATCATCAGGTACCTGTCATCTGTATATTTTTACAGTGCTTGAAAGTATCCTAATGCATGTTGTTGGTTCTTTGCAGATAAAAAAAAGTGCCTTTTGTCTTTGTGACCCACCCACAGTGTTTTTCAGTTGTTTAAAATGTGGATGACGCATCGGGTATAACTGATCAAAACACTTCTGTAAGTTGCTCTCTGTGTCCCACCCACTTTTCACTTGTACAGTGAGAAGATCATAAAATTGTACTAAATCGCTCCCACAGATGTACCTTGAGAGTACAACAGTCATTAGGATACTTTTTGCACCACATTTGTGCATTGCATTTGTATTGTGGATTTTCTAAGACAATCTGTTAAAGTATGTAATAACATACTACAAATCAGTAAATTTGAGTTATATTTAAATGGACATATTATGAAAATTTCCAAAAAGTTAGCATATTTCCTTGGGGTGTTAATGAAATGTGTGTGACATTCTCAGATAGCAGACGATTCTGGGATTAAGGCACTTATGACCCACTTATGGCAATTGTATTCCCAGCTAGCAGTATACTATCAGGCCACATATGGGTGGGTTTTGGGTCATGTGGTGTATTGTAATGGACTCGGGTGATGTCATCAGGGCAGAGTATGGGCCGAAACCTGTAGTAAGAGGTGCAGCTGAATACTTGATAACCAAACTCGGACCATGTCCAGCAAGACCTGTGGGGCCTGCATCTAAAAATAAAAGAGATGGTCCAATACTGGAATTGTCTAGAAAATGATAGAATAATTAAATAAACAGAATACTTTATGGCAGGATCCTTAGGCCTCATACTGCTTAAAACCAATGCAGTGAAATAGGTCTTCCATACTTGTGTCATAGAGACTGGCTGGGGAAGTGACTATGGTGTTAAAGTTTTTAACAAACCAGTGCTACATGTTGGCAAACCAAGGCATCTTTGCAACTCCTTTGATTTTGTGGAAGTGGGCCACTCTAGGATGTCTTGGATTTTGTTTTGGTTCATTGAGATGCCCTCAGAGCCTATAACGTAACACAGGAAAGAGATTGTATATACAAAAAACTCATATTTCTCCACTTACATTGGCATACAGCATAGTATGTCATTGATGTAGACTGTCACATGATGTCTTACCATGTCTGAAAGGATGTTCCTGGTTCTGGATCAGCAGAGGTGTTGAAGAAAGCCCATAAGGCAGATGCTGAACACCATTTTCCACTCATTCCCTTTGTGGATGTGGACCAAGCTGCAGGATCCAAGGATAATGGTATTTGTTTCATTTATCAATACATGGGCAGAGACAGCCCCAATTTTTCTCCATGAAGAAGAATTGTACTAAGGCTGGTGATGTGTATGGGTGAATGTAGCCCTGTTTTGAAAATTGGATTGGATCATTCATAGCAGCCTGTTACACAGTGGATAGGTTCAGTAGTAGGTAAAAGGTCATTTGGTAATCATAGATAATGTAGAAAATCATAACTAGATAATGATACTCTTGGGGGATTGTTTTCTGTGGAAATACTGTGGCTCTCCACCGATGTGAGAGATATGTGAAGCATTGGCATAACATGCCTTTGTTACTCCAAGATATAAGGGGATTGTGTAACCAGACAAATCGTAATAGTACTGGATGTATTGGATATTGGGTAGTGTAAAAGGACATTTTCTTATTGTGCAGTGCTCCTACTCAAAGACTAACATCCCCTGTGATGAGCAATACAGAGAGGTGTCTATGGATCCATGGTAGTCCATGCAGGGGAATCTGGAGACTCTTAGCAGTGCTGTGGTCTAGGAAGTTTCCAGAGTCAGTGAGTGCTAGGAGAACAGAGTCCTTGTCTGACTGCTATATCTTTACAAGCAGAGAAAATATCTGGGACCTAATTAAAGATGGAAGACCTACTGTACAGGGTTTTTGTTGAGCTGGTCCCCTCTCCAAGTAGTGGTTTGAGAGTCTCTCAGCCACCAAGCAGACACAGAAGCAGAGATGTTCTCATCTGTGCCACTTACTTTCCTGAGCGCTGAATTATGTCCTCCTTAGTTACAATAGCTCAGGTTGTGGGCTCACAGATGGTTAAATAAAAGTGAAAGTAAACTATTTGCCTACTGAGCTTGCACACAGAGGAATGTGACCTCAGCATTTAACCCATCTGTGCAGTGAAACACACACACTAGTGAACACACTTGCCCGGAGTGGGGGGCAGCTCCAAACCACAGCACCCTAGGAGCATTTGGAGGAGTTAGGTGCCTTGCTCAAGGGCACCACAGACATGTCTTGCCCTGTGCAGAGATCGAACCTGGGACCTTCTGAGGTGGCTCTTAGCTTTTGGCTATTTTTAGAAGATTATCAAGACAAAGTGGACAGGAGCACCAGTGAAATTTAACCGACTCATGGACAGAATTCCCCTTCTGAAAATTTATATGGTGCAGCTTACTCAGACAATATGATAATTTATTGTAAAGACTGGCGGTGACATCTACAATATCTGAGGGCTGTCATTAGATCCTTGAGGCAGGTGGGGCTTATGTTTAATCCAAAGAATTGTGCAATTGGGCAGGTGGAAATATGGTTTGTGTTGTCCGCACCAAGGCACTAGAACAGTCTAGACAATTAGACGTTGGACATGGTTAAATAATATCTGAAAGCACATTTTCATTACATAACCCTCGAAAATGGTTAAATTCATATTATATATGTGAAAGTATCCGAACAAAATGGCCAGTTTGTTTTTTTGCTATACACTGAAGACATTTGGGTTAAAGGATGAGGTTGAAAAATGAATATGAGATAATATAAGATCAGAATTTCAGGTTTAAATACCTGATATTTACATCGAGATGTGCTAAAAAAACAGAACACCTTTAATGTTAGACCTTTCTATTTTTAAGTGAGCAAAAGTACTGGAGCGGATAGTATTACAGTAAACAGTTTATTTTTGGTTGCATATCTCTTGATTGCAATAACTGCATCAAGCCATCAATGCATCACCACGGTTACGGTTACACTGATTACACTTTTGATGCTTGTTTAAAATGCTTTTTTAAATTCTTTTCCAGGCTTGTACCACAGCTTCTTTTGGTTGTTGTTTGTTTTGGCAAGTTCCTCCTTTCAGTCTTCTCTTCAGCAGGTGAAATGCATGTTAATTAAGTTAAGATTTGAGGATTGACTTAAGTTCTTTATTGTGATTTATTTTGGATCATTTTCTAACTGCATAATGAAATGTCCCCTAATTTGATCAGACACATTTTCCCTTTTAAAAAGAATCAGCTTTCGTAAAATAATTTGATTTTCTTATACTCAGAATCTGCTTTATTCTACAGAGATTTTACACATTTTGTCATACAGTGAGCAAAAACACTTTAAACAGTACTATATGACTACACTGCCCTATTTCTCCATCTAAGGAACCACTGCAAATAATACTCATCTAGATCTAAATCTTTTTTCTACCATTTATATTTGACCAAATGTTTAATGTAGTCACAAACAACTGGAGCTCCACAAAAATGAAGAGCACTATAGTAGAGAAGAGAAAGTGGAAAAAGCAAGGTAAATAAACTTGTATGAATGTTGGTATTTGTGTATCATTTGTGTCATTATGCGAATAACTCTTGTTAGAAAATAATTAGATACTGATTGAAAAATTTGTGTTTTAAAAGGTGTAACCACAAGCTGTGATTCATCAGAACACTAATGTAAAGTGAAATAAATAAAGTAAAATCAATCTAATAATGGTCTATTTATATATCATGGTTATATCCACTTTCCACGAACCATGTGCCATGGTTTTTATATCTCAAACCCTGATGCCTTTATTGAATAGAAAAAAAACTGGCTTTTCTATTCCAGTACTTGTGAAGGGCAGTGTGTTTGTAGGTGTTTTTGTCTAAAGCAGCCGAAAACAGCAACTGGAAAATACTTTATATATAGTTCAATATAGACCACGTTGTATAACATTTTGGCAACAGATATTATTTTAAATGAGCTTTATAAACAAAAATGAGTAACTTGACTGTCTTACAGTTTCTGTCTACTTAACAAAGCAGATGCAACAGCCGGAGAAGTGAAGGGCACTCCACAAAAGTGAAGGGCACTATGATAGAGAAGATAAAGTGGAAAAATGCAAGGTACAAAAAATGTGTGTGAATGTCAACAAAAGCAAAAAAACAAACAAACAAACAAACAAACAAACAAACAAAAAACAGAGTTATGGTCTATAGTCCACTACAGTGGAGAACAGATCATGTCCATGTTGGATATATAGATCAGCTGAGATAACCCAAGCTTTTTGGCTGTTTGAAAACATTACCAACAGTCTAAATATCTGTACACCACAGTTCCCTAGAATTTACTAAAGATTAAAGAAATGTCTCACTGCATAACACTGTAGATTAACTTAAGACAATAACAAATATCTGAGAAGATAGAAATAGGATGTATGAAAGATGAAAGCCTCTGCTTTAATCTGGACATTCCTGTGGACTTTCTTATGGACTGTTCTGCAACGGACAGTTTTTTTTGTTTTTTTTTTTGTGGTGGGTATAGAGAGGGACTTAGACGGATCTGAGGCACTAAAGGCATATTTACTTTCTGAGCCATCCTTTGAGTTATTTAAAAAAAAGCTTGATCCATACCATGCCTTGAGCATTAAATGAGCATTGAATTGGACTGTGGTATAATAATTGAACAATGACCTACAGTGCTACACAGGAGTGCGGTGTGTTCTCCCCGTGCCCGTGTGGGTTTTCGCCAGTTACTCCGGTTTCCTTGTGGTCTTGTGATTAGGGAACCAGTCTTGATCTCCGGAAGGTCCTGGGTTCGATCCCCACTACGGACAAGACACGACTGAAGTGCCCTTGAGCAAGGAACCTAACCCCACAAATGCTCCTCGGGT
The DNA here is from genome assembly GCA_028565595.1 of Duopalatinus emarginatus. NCBI lineage: Eukaryota > Metazoa > Chordata > Actinopteri > Siluriformes > Pimelodidae > Duopalatinus > Duopalatinus emarginatus. Next base: position 70,912 of record JAOVVF010000011.1, read on the forward strand.
GCTGTAGTTTGGGGCTGCCCCCTGCTATAGGCAAGTGCGTTTAGTGCCCCTCTGTGTAGGCAGTACACATAATAGTTTAAAATCTGGATAAAACGCAACACTGACGGACGGAGAGATTAAAACAACGACTGACTGACCGACCGACTGACCTATGGAGAACAAATTGACATCCGATCAAATTCTGCCAGAATTTGACAAAATGATGGTTTTGTATTAGAGGACTTTTTTTTAATTATGATGTATATAATCCATGGTATAATTATGGTATAATTATTTTGACAGTAATGCTGAAGAGTAAAAGAAGTAAAAGAAGCATTGTGATTTCTGTCAGGAAGATTTTTGTTTTGCCATGTTAGACCACATTAACAGCACCAGAGTAAAATCTTCCACACAAGGACATAAAGTGATGGTCAACCATAATGTCACTAGAGTTCTCGGTATAATGTTAGTAAGGATTGGCTGATGGGGTTTTCACCAGTGGAGCAGGGATATGGAAACTGCTGGGCGTTTAGAGAAGAGGCGCGCCCTTATCCGGACATCTTGGCTCAAGCCTTGTACTTCACTTCATCCGGGATTCGAATGCGTAAATGCAGCCATGTTGGCTCTTCATTCTCTGGTTTCGTACATTGAAGAGGGAGGAGCCTGTGGATTTCGGACAGGAGAGTAGCAGCTTCGGAGCAGCCGAGTGGCACTCAGGGAAAGAAGACCGGGAGATAGCCGTATATTTCGGATTTTTTGTTGTTGCGTGGAATACTGCGCTGCATCCTTGAACGCCAGGGCGTGTACTGCACATTCAGAGGGCAGCCATGCGTGTTTCGGGGTCGTAATGTAAGCCAAAAGTGCAGCTAAATCAAGGAGCGTTACATACATACGGCTCCGTAGCCTAGCGTTATATAGTTAGTCTAATTAATCCTGCTAGCTAGCTTTAGACTGTCAACCATTTTCACCAAGCTAGGGTCTCAGGCTAGCTGCTTGTGCAGCCGTGCTAACGGATGTTGCTGCCAACTCGCAGGAAAACCGGTTTCTTTCTCACCGACGACATCATCTTCGGATCAGCGTTTTAATTCGACATTCCCGGTGGCACCGTGGTCAAAGCGGATCAGCGGATTAGAGAGCCAGGCTGCAAGACGAGGAAGGGAGAAGGTGGGGCGGAGGAGTGTCAGCCCCATAACGTAGGTTACATCGTAGAGCAAAGCGAGCTGGCTAGCGATTTAGCCGGGTTCTGTCATTGGCATTCCTGGGAATAATCATCTGCACGGGGAAATATCAGCCTTGAACAGCATCCTGTTTGATTTTTGATTTTTTTCTCCCAGCGCATAACTGAGCTCGCATCCCATCGCATCACCAAACAAAGCTGCAGCCGTCGATTTGATTCCTGTTTCCATCCCAGGATTTTTTTATTTTATTTTTATTTTTTGGACGGATTTCCCCGGAGACAACGTTAGCAAGATAGTAGCCCTGATTCCTGTTGGATCATGGCTGACGACGACGTGCTGTTTGAGGATGTATATGAGCTGTGTGAGGTGATCGGGAAGTGAGTATCCTAACACACACTGTGTTTAACACACTGTTTAATGCGCATATTGTCTTTTTTTCATGTGTCAGGTAATACACTACAACTCAGCCAGGGATCAGGATGGAGGATGAAGATGCCGGTGTACACCGCCTTGTAGCTATATGACATGAAATTGATTAGCCTGCGATATCACACACACACACACACACACACACACACACACACACACACACCATTCAGCTGAAGAACTGTTTGTCATTGTTTTTACATAGCATCACTCCATCTTTCTACAATAGCACTGCCTGGTTTTTATTATATCATATAGCTACATATTTAAATTTAAATCATCAAGTCTATGAATAAATTATTATTTATCATTCAATCTCGTAGATTAATGAGCTATTTTCTGTCAGATGAATTGACATGAGAGACAGAAAGCCTGTGTTTTTTTTTCCACATGTATTTTGAGTGGTGAAAAAGCCCTTGAGATCACCCTCAGTATTACTGATTTACCCTCAGGCCAGGTCTCAAAGACTCATTTTAATGCTAATAAGATTACTAATATTACTCCATAGCAATTATAACCTGCATGCAGAAGATTTCTAAGGATTTTCTTTGGTGTGGTGGATGTGTTTTGTTTCTGTTATACATTTCCTCCAGCTTAAACATGACTGCTTATAATTAATATTATAACTGTTAAATAATCATTAGACAAACCACAGGTTTTCGTCGAGCTGCGTGACATGACCATATAAATATTTATTATCCTTTTATATCAGGATAGCCATAACCCTGCCTGTGGTTGAGGTTGGGGCCAAGTTTCTTGTACATGCTGTGCTAGTATGTCTGTAGACTTTAGCAGAATTGAAAAGGATAAAAAGCATAAAACCAGGTTTTACAAGGATATTATTTTATCACATGGTCTCGGTGAACACTGGCAGAATTCATGATTTACTCTCAGCTTCCTAGTTTCACACACAAATCTAGTAAAACCACAATACCCAGCATGCACTGTGCGAGTACGTAACTCATCCGTCAGTAAACCCTACTGTGATCAATCTGGACCTACAGTGTCTGAAAGGGACATCAGACTGCAAATACAGAAAATGCATGGAAATGCAGAAAGCAGGTGCAACAAACTGGCAAGACAACGCAAGGTAATTCAGAAACAGGTGCAATGTGTATAACACCCTGACCAATTTCCGAACACGCAAGCGGCGTGTAAAATCACGCAGCAAGTTGAGAAAATGTATGTAAGGTCAGTGAGAAGACAGCAATACGCCAGAACAACAACAGGAATAATTTATAGCAATCTAGAAAATAGAAAAGGAAACTAGAAAGTGTGTGTGTGTCTGTGTGTGTGTGTGTGTGTGTGTCTGTGTGTGTGTGTGTGAATTCTGAACATGAGTAAACTCTGTTCACTTGTGTGTAAGGTGACTGTATACATTATCATAGTTTTTTTATTTGAGCTTATATTTGCCAGAAAAACAATATTTTATCTCCAAAGGTCAATGATTACCTATTTTTAAGGAAAATATTTAATATATGTTTAGAAATATTACAATCCTAGCTAGAATTTATGAATATATATTTATTCTGATTAATCACAAAATATTGTTTTTTTTTATTTGTTTTTTTTTATTTGACTTCAGTGCAGTTTTATTGTCTCTATAATGCATGACTGGGCCCAACAGGTCTACTTGTAAGTAAGTAGGGATGTGTGTGTGTGATGGAGAGAGAGAGAGAGAGAGAGAGAGAGAAGAAATATCTTGGCACATGACTTTTGCACTTGCGCACTTGCAAGGTGCACATTTAAGCTCTCAGGATTCACGTTTTCATATGGCAGTCGCAATTGTTCTTGCAAAATTAGTGCAAGCGTGTGTGTGACAGATAGACACACACATTTTCTGTACCCTGCATACAAGCACTCATAACTCGTGAAAATATTAAACCTATTGCTTAACTTTCCATTAGTCTCCTTTTCAGGAGGTGAAATGCTCGATTTGGTTAAGGTCTGGTTATTGACCTGGCCAATTCAAAACCCTTTTCCCTTCAGAAAGTCCTTGGATGCACCTCTCTGTAAATTGGCAGGCAGAATATATCTGTAGGCTTCATTGTTTTGCATCTAACATGACTTTACACCATCAATAACGATTATTGAGCCGATTATAGGAGCAGCCATGCAAGCCCGAGCTATGACATTAGACTTCTGCTGTGGAGCTCCACTGATAAATTTGTTTGTTTTGGATCATGAGCACATCACACAGCTGTCCTGAATACTTGATTATAATCAACTAATTGAGCATAAAGAAAAATCATCCTGTAATCAAATATTTGGGAAGTGGCATTATAGAGAGTGTCAGTAATGTGTGGTGACAAAAAAAGTCATTCAGCTTCATGACAAGAAGTTCAGATGGTTTTTCTGCCTTGGATCTTTAAATCTGATTCAGTAAAATGGTAAGGTTATCTTTTGTTGCTCCCTTAGACCACCAGTTAGATTACTTCCGTCCATATGAGAACACTGCACATATCTCCAAAAGATGTATGAACCCGGTCCAATGGAAAGGCATCCGTCAAAAGATCCATTCTAAAGCTACATTAGACACACTTAAGGTAATGACCAGCTAACATTAGCTAGCTGTCTTTTTCTGTAATAATAGCACTGACCATGCTGTTTCTGTAAAAGAGTGGATAATGAATGAAAGGCAGTCTTGCTGACTGTATTGCTGGGTTTCAGTTCTGTGCATCCCGTCACATGAGTAATGAATGAATCTTTCTAGACTGAGAATATGCAGTCGTCGTTTGATCAGTGAATGAAAGACTTAGACAGAAACACCTGTTCATGAACGAATCTGAGCTGCCACAATTCAGATAAACCATGTGGCGTACACGCACCAAAAAATGTTGTTTTGATGACTAAAATTCATATGAAAGCATATAAAATCATATACATGCATATATACAGCCTGTGCTACACTGTGTGCTTGGCTTAAACAAAACCCCCAACAAAACAGGCAGCACTTTGTTGAAGATTGAGCTTGTAGCAAAGACAGGTTCAGATATCAGATTTCAGAGATATGGAATTCTCTGTTGATTCACCCTGAAGCTTATACTTGATTAACTCATTTAAAGGTAGTAACATTTTATTTTTATTTTTATTGAATTTAAGTTTATTTTTAGTACCTTGTGCAACCATGCTGCTATTATTCTTTATTTAAAAGAAGTCAAATGCTTTACCGCTGTAAAAGCACCAGAGGAATATGACTTGTCTGTGCAGTGAAACACAAAGATAAGGGGGCAGTTATCTGCATTTTGCCAGATCAGTGGGTAACCCTATCCACAGTTTCTGGGGAGCAGTTGAGGGTTATGTACCTTGCCAGATGGCACCGTATTCTGTCTTGTTGGTACAGGTGATTGAACCGGCAACCTTCCAGTCACAAGGCAGGTTCTTTAAAATCGAAGCACAGTTGCCTATTTTATTTGCTATAGGTGGAGTTTTTACTATTTGTGCACAGATGCATATTAGTCCACAAGTTTAATTAATTCTAATGAATAAAAAACTGCAAAAATTTTTTTTTATTTATAATTGCATTATGAATGTTACAAATTGAATTGTTCATAAAGTTAAAAAAAGAAATCTTTAAAATGTACTATTTTTTGCAATATTGTCCTAGATCTAAGCAAGAAAAAGGGCAGAAAATTTCTAAAGAGAAAAGTACTTAGCTTTCCCACTGAGCATGTGATGTATGAAGGATGTTCTATTTACATCTAAACCAGGTCGGTCTGTCTTGGCTTCCAGACAGATGTCAGTTGCGTAATCTTAGTTTCGACCAGCATTTTTATAAGAAATGATGTAAAATAATTATAGACAAGTATTTTGAACTCTGTAACAAGTACTGTGAACTCAGCATGGGCAGCATCTGTCTCGTCAGCGTAACTACACTCACACCTACCTGCTCAGTGAATCCAGACACACATGCACCTCATCAATGAAGAAACAAATGCACACACGAAGCAGAAGTTAGCAGAAATGGGGACTGGAATATAAGTGATATCTGATTGCACACAACTGGTATATTACATTGCTATTCACACGGTCAAATTACAAAATCCAAAGTTATTAAGCAGTACACAAACAGTGTGGCCGGTAACTGTAATAACATCCGAACCTACATTTCAGAGTATAGAAACCCAATAAATGATGTGCCTTAACCTTCAGCTAAAATAACATAGCTTGCAATAATGCAAAACAGACGCACCAATAACATTTAGTGTCAAAGTAAAGATGCACAATGATCTTTCATCTTCTCAATAACCTTTCTGTCGAACTTCACCAATCCATTAATAAATTCACTTTCAGTCGAACTTTTATTGCATTCATGTCGACTTGATAATGTAAACCAAGACTAGAGCTATTCACAGCTATCTGTTGTTTAAAGATCTTATGTAACGGGGCATATCTAGATGTAAATATGAGAATTAAAACTAAAATTGTAACCAAAATGTCTTCAATGTATAGCAAAAACAAAAGCACTGCCTTGTCACTCCAGTACTGTTCTAGAGGACTGTATACAAGTTCAATTTGATCTTATACTTCAACGTTATTTTTTCAGGTCAGTTACTTGTATTAACATTTTCTGGGTGTTGTTGAAATTGCATGTGATGAAATTAATTTTATGTAATTAAAGTGTAACTGAAAGTCAAAGCAAGCCATAAGTCATACAAGTTCTGATTTGAAGTATTGGATGCTCAGTGGCTGTACATAGAATCATACTCTAGTTTTGCATATTTCGGTTTACGTCATTAGTCAAGATGCTGCACACAATTACAGGTGTAAATATCAAAACAGTTTAGAAGTAGGTCATGTTCAGTAGAAATAGGCCTGATAACATATCAGGTCCATTATCGGTGTAATTTGCTCATTGGATATCGAATGGAGACGGCTGATCTGCTTAACATATTCCAGTACACAGCTTGTGCTACAGCTACAGCTTCGGTCTGTAACTGAGTGACCAAATGTCATTAGCTCTTGGTTTGATTAAAATGCCAGTTGTTTGGAGATATTTTAGTCTGGAGATGTAAGACAGCTACTTATAATGTGTTTATTTATCTACAGTTGCTGAGGTGCTGTTCTAATAGAATTGGCAGTCAGCTCCATGAATTTTAGGGCGAATGTCTTAAATGGCAGCATACAAGATCTCTCAATGGTTGAGAATGGCCTTCAAGATTTTAAGATTTTGCCATTTACAATTTAACTTATAAATGCTAACTAGTATAAAAATAAAAAAAATAAGTATAGAACTATAATATACATGTAAACAATTAAAAACAACGGATCCAGTGCAAATAGTGCATGATATAAAATTAGTTTTAAATATAAAGTGGCTGTGTCTGTTTATTGGCCAGAAGGGTCCTTGTGCATTATGTGTCAAAACTCCTCCTCAGCCTCTCAGTCCTGGCCTTAATGTAATTAATTTACTTAATGCTGTTTACTGCGATCTGACAAAAATCACTCACCTAGGTCAATTCTGTTTCTATTCTGTAACATGCCCTCTGATTTCTTTATATCTGAAACACCTTATGTAGCACATTACGTTTGCTCCATTAACAGAATATATTTACTAGGGGTGCTGAAAAGTCCTGGCTATTCTAGATTGATTCAAAATGCCCAAAAATCGTCTTTAAAATACATTTAAGATTTATTTTTGCCGCTCCTACACCCAAGCGTACTCCATAGCGCATTGCGTGTCCACTCGGCCGCCGTACAGCAAGCTAGTTAGCCAGCTCCCTTGCTAACGGATTCCATTAATACAACATTATACAAACTATAAATGCAGTAATGCACTATGGTAAAAGGAAGTCTGTGTTTCCTTTTGTATTAATATATTTTGAGTTATTTGTTCACTGATAGTTTTTTTATTTAAGAAAAAGCCAGACAGCTAAACTAAGCTAATACTGTTAAGTTACAGAATTTTGTGCACAATCCTATTTTTGGTATAAAAAAATTGATACAGTAAGGAACCTAAAAGTGTTGTTTTAAATAAGTATTTTATTTGTTTATTTTGTTTTTTAATCTTGTCAATCACGCAATTTAAACAAAATTTATAGACCATTTAATAGAAAAATCGTTCCTGAATCGAAAATCAATTCTGAATCAAGTTGAAACCCCAAAATTTGGAATCAAATCGAATCGCCGGACACTGAGAGATTCGCACCCCTAATATTTACTTTTGATGAGCTTGGACAAGTCAATTTTTTTTACATACTCTGTATTTTCAGTGTGTCAAACAGCTTATGGCAAATCTCCTTAAATAGGGAGGGAATTAAAGTCAGTCTTCTAGGTTCTGGCTTGACTGAGCCTAGTTCTGGTCACTGAGGAGTCTTAGGCTGGTAAGAAAGATGGTTCATACAGGTTCTTTGTTGATTGAAACTGGCTAAATTTCTGTTATGATCTAACAGAGGTGCCACAGAAAAAAAATGCAAGCTCGAATCCTGATGATGATTATAGATGACCATGATCAGTAGTTCAAGAGAGCAAATTTGGCTGTGCTGTCAGGGAGGGAGGGGTGGCATACTTGATACTGCCCCTTGATGTTGCATTAGCAGCAGTTTAAAAAGATGCAGTCAGCTGGCTTTATGCAGCTTTGAGGAAGCACATGTTTGTTTTGGCTCTCTGTTGTTGGTAGCTGTTATATGATAGGGGACAGATGTCTGATGGGTCGGAAATGTCTAGAAAATGTCAAGAAAATCTGGGAAAATGCTGGGAAAAAACCCCTGCATACCCTTGGTCAGTTATAGATGCCAGTTCGGATTCCCTTTCCGGATGAACCCATACATTAGACATGTTAAGTGGTTATTGGAAAATTAATGAACGAAACCAGTAAAGACAGAACAGAGTTCTCTGCTGGTGATGCCGGCTGTTGCTGCCAATGGGTGTTTCAAACTTTTTTTTGCAATCAGTAGAAGTATTACCACAGAATTTCGTGAAATTACGTTGGCAGAGGCTGTAAACTAATCAACTTGATGTGTTTTGGCTGTGTCAAGTGTCCATCACTTGACTGCTTAAAAATCTTACTGGAAGCATTTGCTGGATTGACCTACTTACAGTGCGGCTGGGTGGACAAAAGACTCTTCAGGCTAGCACACTGTTACTGACGCATAGTTTTCGCTAGATGGCGCTTCTTGAACAAAGCTAACTGTTTGTTAAGGCTCAGCTTGAGTTTGGCCAGTTCTCTCTCAGATAGTATTTTTTTTAATAAGCTAAAGTAGCAAAAAAATAAAACAGCAATGACTATTCTCTACACAGATTTTTTTATTCATTGGAGTGTTGCCATTATCTTAGTTACATTTAAGAGTAAAGCAAATCATTTCTTTTAATTTGACTCATATGCATATACCTATATATGTTATTTAGGGTTATATATCCATGCTTAGACTGAAAGAATTTAAGAAAAGAATGTAAAATCTTTTCAGATTTGTTTATTATTTGTTATTAATGTCAACTGCAGTAGGCTAGTGGTTAAGGAACCCACCCTGGAGGCAGATGATCCCAGGTTTGAGCCCCACTTCTAAAAAGACTCGACTGAAGTGGCCTTGAGCAAGGCACCTAACCCCCAATGGCTCCCCGCCTGCTCTGGAAAGGGGCTGGCCACCACTCTGGGCATGTGTGCTCACTGCCCCTAGTGTGTCTTTACTTTTGTGTATGTGTGTGTTTCGCTGAACAGATGGGTCAAATGCAGAGGTCAGTTCGACTGCACAATGGTCAAAAGAGTAGCTAACTTCACTCCTTTACTTCAAATAACACAATCTTACAAATTTATTAGACTACTTCAGAAAGTGTCATTGTTAGGGTAAAGTTCCCCCAGAACCAAGGTGCTACATAGAGCTACAAACTACACAATACAACATAAAATGCACGCGTGCAATAGCATGTGCAATGACACAAGACAATTTACAATAAATATACAAGACAATTTACAACAACAATAAACAATAAATACAGGGAGGGGACAGTGCAGTTAGCCCACTGGTAGTGGGAGCAGTAAGGTGCAGTAATGTCCATTTTTGGTATAAATGTAAACATTGTAAACATTGCACTCTTACTTAGCAACAAAATACTAATGTTATCCGGTTGGACAGACATTAGCAGTGAGAAAATGTGTGTGTTCATTCCCATCACAGAGTTGTGTACTGATGCTGATTGTTCAGGAGTCTGATAGTTTGGGGAAAAAAACTGTTGCACAGTCTGGATGTGAGGGCCCGGATGCTTTGTTACCTTTTTCCAGAAAGTAGGAGCGTGTGTGAGGGGTGTGTGCATGATCATCCACAATGCTGGTTGCTTTGTAGATGCAGCGGGTAGTGTAAATGTCTGTAATGGTGGGGAGAGAGACACAGATGATCTTCTCAGCTGTTCTCAGCTACCTCATGTGACCCCTTTGCCTTTGCCATTTTCTGATGAGTACACAGCTCCTTTATGAGCTCAAGAATACATGTTCTTCTGCTTATAGTGGTGTACATAATAGTGCTTGTACATAATAATGTGCATTAATTGCAGCCAGGTCTAGTAGGTTGTAAAATATAGCTGCATGCCATTGCCGCCTGCCTCTTTGCACTGAATGCAGCTGTGACATTTGATCTATAATATTCAGTGTAACGTGTTACAGTAATCTGAAGACTTTTTTCAGTAACGAAGTAATGTAAAGCATTACAGTTCAATATTGTGTCTCATTACAGTTACTTGCACACACATTTCCTGAGCTGTTCTCTGCTCTGCTGCAGTTTGTCTCTCCTCTCTGTTTGGGCTGCAGCACCAGCGGGTTGCCAGGTTCGCCAATTATAAGCAACTTTGGGCTTACTTTTCTGTCACTTAAAGTATAATCATTAAAATTCATGGTTTGCGTTTCTAGTGTGTATATGTTTATATCAGATGTCATAGATTTAGTGGTCAAATAAGAAAAAGAGTGTTAAAGATATGCCACTCAACAACAAGTGTTGTACTTGTAAAGTAAGTAATTTTATGTGCTTTATAGACTTTAAACAATTTTACTTTTATAAATATCTGTTTCAAAGCTGTAATAATTAGGAAAGATGCATATTGGTTATAATAATAATAATAATAATAATAATAATAATAGTAATAATAAAAATAATAATCATCATCATTTATTATTGTAAAGTAATATGCATATTTTTAAATTTGGTTTCTTTTTGTTTATATCTGTAAATATAAACTTTGATGAGATTCTTTAACTGATATAATTATTAGGGGTGCGAATCTCTCAGTGTCTGGTGATTTGATTTGATTCCGTTTTTTGGGGCGACGATTTCATTCAGAATTAATTTTTGATTCAGGAAAGATTTTTCTATTCAAATGATCTATAAATTTTGTTTAAATTATGTGACTGACTAGATGAATAGACAATGTAAATAATAAAACATTTATTTAAAACAATATTTTTAGGTTCCTTACCATATCAAATCTTTTTCATCATTTTATATTTATACCAAAAATAGGATTCTGTAACTAAAATAACCAGTATTAGGTTAGCAATTCTGTTTTTGACAAATTTATTGAATATCTCAGGTATCATGGCAGATTCATCGGTGTCAAGGTGAGCAGCCCTTGTTTTCTTGTAATTAAAGTGTAGGTAGCGCATGATATCTCAGAATTTCTGTTAAGACTGTGTCTCTGCAATTAATGAACTTTTTAGACCATTCTTACTTTTGATGATATTCCACACAGTTGATTTAGACAATCCTACTGTTTGACCAAGGGCTATAATAGTTTCATTCTTGTTTTTGAGCCTAATAATAGCTTTTTTTTTTTTACTAGCACAGCTCTGGTCCTCATATTGAACAATGGCAACTAGAAAGACTGTTTGATTAGGATGAGCTGGTTCTGTGCAGGCCAGTTAACTTCTTTTTCTGCACCAAACTTGCCCAACCGTTGACCCTGCTTTGTGAACTGGGGCACAGTCATGCTAAGAAAGAAAATGGCATCCACAAACTGTTCCCACAAAGTTAGAAACATACAGTTGTCCAAAATTTTTGGAAGCATTAAGACCTCTCTTCACTGGAACTAAGGAGCATAGGCTAACCACTGAAAAACAACCCCATAGCATTATTCCTCCACCAGCAAACTTTACAGAAGGCACAATGCATTCAGACCAGTAACTAGTCCATCAGACTGCCAGATAGAGAAGCGTGATTTGTCACTCCTCATAGCGCACTTCCACCGCTCCAGAGTCCAGTGGTGGCGTACCCAACTCCATCTGATGCCTGGCATTGTTGCCTTTCCTTAAATACACAATGTCCATTTAAAAAAAATAAAATAAAATTGGGGTGAAGATTCAGTCACGTTTAAGAGAATGTTTTCACCATGTGAATGGACAGGTGAGACGGTGAACTATTCTTAGGTTACATGCAAGTTTGGGTGTGGTTGGTTTAATGATTACTAGATAGATCCCTAATGGATTGTTTCTAGGCAGTTTGTAGAATATTGATGGTTATCCATGGGTGGAACGAGTGATGAATAAATGACAGTAGCAGAGTGGGGCTCAAAAAGACTTCAGTGCCTTGTTGCCTGCTCTGGGACAGTATTAATGAAATTCTTTCTCTTTGCCAAAGCACAGTACATTACAGCTGTGTTGTTAAACTGAAATTTTAAGTAAATTGCAAAAAAAAAACAATAGGTAGTACATGCAAAATGGTGTCTGTCAGACGAAAAAAAAGAGAAAAAAGCAGAGCGATGAATACAATGAACGGGTTGTTAAATGCTGTCAGTTTGAAACTTTGAAGGATCGTGTAAGTTAGCAGGCAGAAATTATATTTGGTTTAAATGTTAAAAACATTGATAAAATGTTAAAGTGTTGTAGTGCTAATAACGTTAGTAAGCTAATGTTAATAATGTTAACCCAGGTGGTTGGTAGCATGTGTTTGCTTGGTTGCTGTGAACTGTTAAGCAACCTCAAAAAAAGCACTCAGGACATTTAACTAACTAATGACAAGGAAGACTTTGCTGATCAGTATCTATCTAGTGATCTATGGTTGTTAAAACATATCTACACATTTACACATAAAACACATTTACTAAAAGATTAGACAAACAAAATTAAATGAGACAAAAACAATTTGACTTGCCAGTTCTTGTGGTAGCCACTTTTGAGATAGAGAATTTTGGTGGTTTAGAGGGATAAAAGATAAGTGGAAATCAGCACACCTTGTTATTCTTATTCTTTTAGAATAATAATAATAATAGCCAAATGGCTAAAGTTCAGGAACAAAAAAAGTGAACATGAACAAAAACCGCTAAAATGCTTCCATGATATTCCATGTGGTTGCTGAAGTTTAGGTGGTTGCTATGCAAAACTGGATGCTATGTTTGTACGTTTTTGCCAGGCAGTTGCTAGTCTTTCCTTTTGTGGTGTTGCTAAGTAGTTGCTAGGCTAACCCAGCTGGTGGTTAGGGTGTGCTAGGTCATTGCTAGCTATTCCCAGTTAGATGTAAGATTGAAGCTAAATAATTGCTAGGGGTTTTATAGGTGGCTGTAGTGGGCTTTATAGTCCAAGTTGGTTGCTAATAGGGGTGCTGAAAAAAATAAATTCTTTAAAGAATCACAATTCCTTGTCCTGGTGATTGTGAATCGATTCAAAATGCCCAAAAATCGATTTTAAAATGCGTTTAAGTTTTATTTTTTGCTTCACCTACTCCCCAGCGTACTGCATATAGCATTACGTGTCCATTCGGCCACTGTAGGAGAGGGCCGTCTAGGCCACCGTACAGCAAGCTAGTTAGCCAGCTTCCTTGCTAGCAGGCTACATTCTGACAAAATTTTACAAAATTATACGAACTATAAATGCAGTAATGCACTATGACTTTATAGTCTGTATTTTATTTTCACTTGAAGTTTGAGTTTGAGTTATTTGTTCATTGATAGATTTTTTTTTTTTATTTAAGAAAAAGTCAAGCAGCTAAACTAACCTAATACTGGTCATTTAAGTTACAGATTTTTATGCACAATACCATTTTTGGTATAATTATAAAATGATACAGTAAGGATCTTAAAAGTGTTGTTTCATATAAATGTTCTATTTTTTTACATTGTCTTCATCATCTTTGAACCACATAATTTAAACTAAATTTATAAACCATGTAAATAGAAAGATCATTCCTGAATCAAATCGAATCGCCAGACACTGAGAGATTCACGCTCCTAATAGCTTGCATACATTAAAAAGAAATGTCATTTCTCAGAACCATAGTGCATCATAGAGTTCTGCATACTATTATGTGTTGCGCTATAGTGTCAAGGCAAAAATGCAGATTCTTTAATAAGAAATATGAAAAGCAGAGTCCAAAATGCAATGTCCAGAACATGAGCCAGATAACTGGGAACCACAAACACGGCTTGGCACTTGCAGTGTGGCTTTCTAGTATAATACTCCGCATAGAGCAAAACACAGGGCTTAAATACATGATCTAAGGCAAGGTTAACTGATCACAGATGAAACATCTACTCAAAATAATAATACACACAAAACAAGTGGGAAATGCAGTCAATAAGCTGAAGACTGAAAATGGGTGAGATGCGGAGTAACATGGATGGGAATGGCCATCTTGCTTGACCAGCGGGGGTTCTGGGGAGCATGGTTTGCCATGTAGGCGCCTGTTGGGAGCTTGATAGGACTAAATCCTTAACAAATATAGGGCAATGAATACATGAAACAGAACAATAAATAGACAGAAAAACGATAGTTGAGTTTTTATATTGAAATATATAACTGTTTACTTGCTGCCTAATATATCCTATCCATTAACAGGTGTGACTGAAATAAGATTATAAACGTTACCCTTGTCTGTTAGTGGTTTTGTGGGTTTAGTGTTATGGCTGTGTGTGTATATAATTCAAACTGTTTTACTTGATGACAGACGGGTTAACATCTACATTTTATATTAATAAAAGCTATTTATTTATTTATTTATTTGGGGAGGGGTGCACATTTAAATACTGACTGCATTGTTATGGTTGATTTACATTTTTGTTTAACAAATTAGCTGCTCGTGCTTAACTGCTTAGATTTTAGAATTTTTGAGGCTCACAATGCATTTCCCATGTCCCCGGGGTCTAAGTCTAGGGTTTTTATTAACAAACATATCATTAAAGCCAATATGTCTGAGAGTCTGATGAAGGAAGGTCCAGTCGACAGTTGTCATTTATTACCTCTTTTGGTTATTAATAAAAATATTTGGTCTGGCTTTCTAGGCTGATATGTTTTTGTGGAGCTTAAGATTTTACAGTCCACACCAAGACGTGGACGATTGAGCATACTCTGGCTTGGGTCATAGTTATATTCTCACCATAAAACTGGGGTTACCTCATTTACAAAAAAATTATAATATTCTCCAGAGAAACCATCTACTCCTGGGGACTTTTTATTTTTAACTTTGACAATAGCTTCTTTGATTTCTTTTCCTGTAATGTAATGATATTGGCCTCTTGTGCCCTATTCCATTAGATTGAGCTGAAAAGCCAACAGGCGACTTGTTTGTTACCCATTTTGTAATACGTCCTTTTTAGAAACCACAGTGCTTCCTCTGTTTTCCAAATCAAAAGACCATTACAATTTTTTTGTCTCTCTCTTCAAAAACCTTTTGAGTATTAATAAAAAATCTGACATTTTCTGAGGTTTTTTTGATAGTTAATGCTTTATCTATCTAGTCTTTTAATAGCTAATGCAGTTTAAACAACAAATAAGTTAATGTGAACAAAATAAATGTGAACTTTCACAAACCCAAGTGGTTTTCAGTTCACCTGGTCAAGAAATCATGGCTGCTCCTCTGTGGGGATCACACACAGTGTCTGTGCTGCTGTTGTCTGGCTCATGTAACAGTTTTTGCTCACTGTGCTCAATTTACTTCCCAAATATAATTAGGTTCTGTCCATTGAGGTAGAACTTGGAGTTATCATTGTAATGTTGATTGTTTAACACTCCATAAGATGAAAACTGGGCATATGCTGAGGTCACTGCTCCATCGCAGAAGGCTCTGAAAGCACTACTACAACTTCCTCCCATGTTGTTTGGTCTGTGGTCTTTTTATTTGAACTTCCAGTGAGTAGTTGTGGTCAAAATATAAAACTTGACTATATAGGACCTCAGAACTTGATAGATTCTGAGGTTGTTGTGTCTTGACCTGTTCTGCATGTCTTTACATCTAGATGTCAGGTCCATCTTTTGGTTTAGCAGATACCAGTGTTCTCATATCTCCTCCTATTATCCTCCATGGTTTGGTAATTTTAGTAGTCAGTTTTTTTCATTGAGGATTCCAGCTTGGTCTGTTCATGGCCTTATAGATTATTTTTTTTATCCTTATTTCCTCCAGCTCCGGGGTTCAGGGGTAACATATGCTAGCATTAGCTGCATCATTCACAGGAGTTTGGATTTGTTGCTTTGAATTTATTTTTTCTTTTTGTTTCTTTTTGTTTGACTGCTATGTACCTGTCTCCTCAAGCATCTTCGCAAGGTCATTTGCTGTTGTTCTTAGATTGATTTGTATTTTTCACACCAAAGTGTGTTAATCTCTAGGAGACAGAACACATCTTCTGCCGGTATGGTATGATAAATGTGTGGTTTGAACTTGAACAGATGCATGTGGTACCTTTAGGCATTTGGAAATTGCTTCCAAGGATGTACCAGACTTGTACTGGTGGTCCATGATTCTCTTTCTTATATCTTGGGTGATTTCTTTTAATTTTCCCAAGATGTCAAGCAAAGGGGCAAGTTTGAAAGTAGACCTTAAAATACTGCCCCAGGTACACTTCCACTTTACTCAAATGATCTATCAGAAGCTTCTAAAGCCGTGATGTTGCTTTCTGGAATTTTTCAGGTTGTATGCTGCTCTGAATCGTTAATGGTTGATGACCGCTCTATTGTGAAAGAAAAAAGCAAAAAAAACGGTCAGTCTAATCACCATCAACCTCGACAGGACACGGGTATCAGAATCCACCATTTAAAAAAAGTCTTTGAGGGTAGTAGGGTTCACAACATTCTGCACACCACCTACAAACTTCACTACATGTGCAAGGCCAATGAAAAATGAGCCGTTAGATTCGAGATTTAATGTTTTATTCTGCTCCAAATACTCAGAGATAGAATTATGATCCGAATGGAATAGCATTTCTCTATGGCATATTTCATTAACAACGATCTTCCTTGCTCTTGGGTGTCACACAATATAACCCATGCGTAATAACTTTGCTGACAATCAATTACTCTGACTTGGTTACTGGCATGCCTCAAGGTTTTGTAATATGACTGCTTTATGGGGAAATCCCTAAAGGGAATCCCAGCAAAGGGTAGAACCTTTTTTTTAAGGTAAAAGTTAAAAATTTGCAAATACTCTTTACCTTCACCAGTCATGCCTTCTTAATGATCCACATTGAATCAGACTTTAAACAGTGGTTTGTGTTTGGATTGAAAGGACAGTCCCAATGACGAAAATTAAAATGTGCAAAGAACATAAACAGTCAATCTACAATTGCAGCACAGGCCAACATAGGGCTGGGCAATTAATCGAAATATAACCGAAACTGACATTCAGACCTTCATGATCGACATGATCTTGCTCATGTTGGTTATTTCGGTTTTTAAATTTCTCTTAATTCTTTCCCCGCCATGCATGTTCATATACTGTCACTTTACGAATATACTACTGTGTGTCTAGTCACATGACTCGGCACCATCCCGTCTTCAGCAAATGTGACCTTTTACATAGTTTCTTAATTTCAAACTAAGCGTACTTTGATTACCGTTGTTCAAAATATTCAGTAAATGACCGTAAATAGTTTGTGTGTTTCCCTCAATTATTTTTAAATAATAAAGATATACACTGTTTCATTAGAAAAATATCTCAGCTCTAATACGTTAGCACAATCTGTGTTAGTAAACTAGAAACAATAATAATAATTCTTTAATCATAATCGAGGAAAAATGTTCAGTTAATCATGATACTGATTTTTGAGGTCATATCACCCAGCCCTAGGGCAACACAATAAATATTGGCAGTGGGTGTGAATACTTTCCATTTGTGTAGATTTTTTTAATAGAATAAATCCAACTTAGACTTAGATTTGTTCACAAAGCCTATTTTTCATATGTCATACTGGCACAGTAGACATGAATATGGATGATAGGTTGACGATAAATTATGACTAAATTATGACTAAAGCAGAGACTGTGCTGTATTTGCCAGCTTGCAGGTTTCGAAAGATTTTGATGTCATGCTGTTGCAGTTAGTAACAAAGTCCAACAGTCTCTAATTTGCCATGTCTGTGTTTCCCAGGGGGCCATTTAGTGTGGTGCGCAGATGCATTAATCGGGACACAGGACAGCAGTTTGCTGTGAAGATTGTGGATGTGGCCAGTTTCACCTCCAGCCCTGGACTTAGCACAGAAGGTGAGTTTTGTATAGAAAAACACACACGTGTGATGGTTTCAGTATCTATGTCAGGAATTTCTATAGACATAATGATAAATGTCGCTAATGCCTGCTATGCCTAACCCTGACCCTAACCCTAACTTTAACCTCAGAAATCCAAAAGGAAAACCTTTAGCTCTTTTAGTTTTTGCACCCATGCACATATCCTGGGCACTCTGAAACTTGGCTGAATACTGTGAGGACAGTATGATGTCCAATAAAGAAAGGTTAGCTTATATTATGTTAATGTGGCTCAGAACCTTATACACAATGAAAAACCTTAAATTGAGTGATCTTTGCCTTTTCATTTAATAGACTGTAAGTAATTCTCCATTTAAACAACCATACTATTGTGACAAGTGCAGTGAAAATATTAAAGTATATACAACTGCTTATTGTGGTACCTAAAAGCATTTTGGGTGTTCAAACAATATATTTACATATATTCATATCCTAAAAACAGTAATAAAGCTGAATCCCAAATGGCTTCTTTTATATGTGCTCTTTATGGAATTGTGGTGCTTCATCGTATGTCTTAATTGTGACATTCTATCTTTTTCATTCTTGCTCATGTCTCCCCCTCTTGGTATGTGTTGTGCTTGTCATCCTGCTGAACCTACCTGTTTAATTCCTGGTGTGTTTTGTATGTATACCCGCTTGTGTGTCATGTTTCATGTCTTTGAGCCTTATTTCCAAGTTTTCTTTAGTTTCAGTGTCCTAGTGTCTGTTTTTTTCTGTTTGTTACTTGCTGGGTTTGACCCTTTTACAATATTTAAAATTGTTTTCACTGTACACACACACACACACACACACACACACACACATAAATAAGACTTTAAAGTGAAATGTTACATTAAAATGGCAAACACATGTTATGCTAAAAGTACTTGTAAAAAACTTCTGGGACAAGAGAAAATGGGAGTTTATTCATTCACATTCATTCACTACAAATGAAATGAAACTTCCCGTTTAACAGATCTTTCGCCAACACTCAAACTTAGGCTGCGTCCAAAATCTCATACTTCCGTATGGTAGATGTAGTGCGTCCGAGGCTGTGGGTACTGCTCGCTCGCATACTGGAATTGCGTACTGCTTTAAGGGTAAAACAGTGCACACTGCTTCACATTCAGTATGTACTGCTTGAGTACGCAATTTCGGACGCAGCCTTACTCTTACTGAAGCAGCGCGCGACAAGCCTCAA
>JAOVVF010000011.1:90563-102984 GCA_028565595.1 Duopalatinus emarginatus
CCCATACTAGTTAGTATGTGACATGATGTAGTGCGTCCGAATACCTAGTACATAACAGGTAGTATGTGAAAGGTTCCTGGATGTCCTAAGTATGCGATTTCTGACGCAGCCTTACTCTTACTGAAGCAGCGCGCGACAAGCCTCAACATGAACTACGGGTGAATCGCAGCGCTAAATTAGAATTTGCGTTAACGGCACTATTTTTTTTATCGTGATAATTTGAGATCGTGTTAATGCGTTATTATAAATTCCTAGCTTTAAATTGGGTGTATGACCAGACATTGAAGGTTTACCTGACATTTGGGGGGTTGAAGATGCCAAAACATAACAGAAAATGTATATTATTTGAATATAATGAAACTGTATTTAAACGGAATAGTTGTTTTAGAATCAAATGATGCGCATCATTCACTGATTATAATTTCAATCATTCATGATCAATTTTAGTCATAATTTATATTATTCATGCAGCTCATACATGTGTGTATGCGATGGGCATTATCCTGCCACTTTGGCACTGCTTGAGGTTTTGGCCTCGGCAAACTACCATCTGTGAGTGTGTGCCTAATGGGCACAGGCCAACACAAAGACAGTAAGATGGCTGAAGCTCAGGCTGTGCTATTCTGTAATAATTTGTAACAAGCCTGAGACAATAGCCCTTAATCATGAATTAAAAACAGTTTCATCCTAAGTGTTTAATTGATTGTGTGTGTATGTGTGTGTGTCTGTATGTACAATGCAAATTGTAACCATTCTAATGTGTGTATTCTGTCTCAGGAAGTGAGCCAAACTCTCTGTACAACTTGCCAAAAAAGCAGCTTCTTTATTTCTCTGAATTATGCTTATTCTCTAAACACAAGAAGGCACACCACCAGTGAAAATTGCCATTTTCACTGCCAACCATTTTTACAGGTGAATTTTGAAGTGGCAAAAATTTGTAAGCAGCTGCAACTGCTTTGGTAATTAATGAAGAATTATCATTTGCATAAAATCAACTGCATGCGTGACATCTGTCTAACAGCTTCAATTATATAGCTAGATGCAGGACCAAGAGCTGGCAAAGGCACACAACTAGAATTGTATTTGTTTGCTGGTTGTGTCATAGTTTAGTACATTAATGGCTTATAATGAAAAACGGGCAAAAAGACACCAGTTGCCACAAATTGCAAATATAGAAATATCACAAATTGTAGCAATCAAAAACTTTGAGACAAAAAGATATGAGCTGGTTTTCACAAGAATTAAAATACCAGACATTTTTTATATTATGGGAACATTTGCCTGATCCCCAAAATAAGATTTTTTTTTTTAACAAAAATGATAAAATAAAAAGACCTAAAAGGTTTCCTTAACTGAGGTTACTGTTAGATGTAGGGTAAGGAATAGCTGCAATAAAATTAATGTCTATAGAAAGTCCCCACATTAATAGCAAGACAAAGTTTAATTGCTGTTAAGAAGGTCCATGGCTCAGGGCATTAATAAGGCCATGTAATATTCAGACAAACCTCTAATTTGTATTTATATAGTTTTGAAATTGCATTATACATTACAGGTATATGGAAGTTAATATATGTTTGTCAGTCAAGGGCTCATGTTGTTTGCAGCCATTTAGCCTCTTTTACGTCTCCAGGATGATGAAGATGTTTTTGGATATTCAGTCCAGTGTACTAAGGAACTATGGATTCAGTTTTTTGGAATTAGAGAGGATTTTTTTCAGAATGCTTACTTGAACGGCAAATTCAGGCATTCATATAAGCCTGACAATTACTGACTAAAAATCTTTTGACCCTCTAGTAAGGCATTGCAAAATAGAATTAAGGAAAATGGTGTAAAAAGGTGACAGGGGGGATAAAGTGGAAGCATAGATTAAAGACCAGCTTATATGATGCTGTCTCTCGTGTTCAGTCTCGTACTTTGGTCTACTGTGTGATGCAGCAGTCTGAGAGAGGGCTAGAATACATCCTTGCCCCATCTAGTGTCCCTTTAGGAAAGAACAGAATGACGTCAGCCTGTCTGGCTTTAGCACAATGGAGCTGCTGAGGTATGTCAAGCAGCCTGCTACTGTGTGCATACTGAGGAATCACAATCCACACACGTATGCAAAGGTCACTATTGGTTATTTATAATTAATTATTTATAATAAAGAAACGGAAGGTATTATGGCAGTTTAACTGTTAAAATTATGCACATATAATTTTTTTTTCCATTCATCCTCAACTGTGAATTGCCAGTTATTTAAAATTCATATTAACTAAATGAAGTTGTTTAATACAGAACCAAACCACAAACGGAACCAAACCACCATACTAAGCAACATCAAACTGAGCTTGGTTCACATTGGAGACTTGATTCATGGCTCACAGACTGAGTGACTTAGAGGAGGTGATGCAGATGAGACAAGCTGCCCAGAATGATCAGCTCTGATCAATGCAAACTGTTGCACATTCTCAGCGTGGTCGTTGATTTTCTTCCAGATGACAGGGGAGCTTTACGGTTTGTTCCATGTAGGGGTTTCTGTTAACCCCCTGGTGGGTCAGTCTTCAAAAGACAGAAGAGCGTTGCTCTTTCTTCCATGGTTTAGCCAGTCTCCAGGGGACTGCATCTGATCCAAGCACATCCAAGCTTTTGGAGGTGACATAACTGTTTGATGGCCTGTAGTCGAGACATGTCTGACTAATCACATGGTGCATTCTGAAATCAGTTACCGCTGATCAAGCAGTGAAAACAAAAATCTAGCAAACTTTAAAAAAAAAACGATAATCAGTTAAACTGTAAATCAAATTGTGGATAAAGCGTGTTCATTCAAAAGGCAAACTTTCCTATCAGGGTGAACAAATGATTATATATGATGAGATACTTAAACATGAATTAAATAGTGATCATTGCAAATTGACTTGTAGTCTTCTTGTGCTTCTGAGCTCCATTTCTTATTTTTTCTTTGTTGCTGTTACTGTACTGCATTAATCTCTGTGTTTAAATATATAAAACAAGCTTCTTGCTGGGCAGTACTGAAGACTGAGAGAAAAGGTCCTCAACATATATGCTGATGAGTACGCAAAGGTCTTTGTTCATCACAGATTTGTGAGAACTGACACTTTTATATGTGACAAACTTCCTCTCAATTCAACATAAATTAATAAAAACATAAAGAAAATTAAGATTATCTAATAATCATAAGAAAAATATTACCGATAAACTAACTAATCACTGCAAAAACTAAGATGTTTGACAAACCATCAAAAATTAGTTCTTCAGAAGTGATTTGGCATATCAAGTCAATTTCTGACACCTCTGGAATATGAAGTCTCTTGTTTATATGGGGTCTGAGAAGGGATTCATCAGTCCAGAAATCATGAAAAAACAATCCTATCCTTGTTGAGTGTGTCTGTGTTCAGTCAAGAAAAGATAAATAGTTCTGGAAAGTAGTTTTAGTGGACAATTATCATCCTGTGCAAAAAAAGTGGATAACATTACGATCTCTGTTTTTGCTTCTGGAATGTTAAAATGAAAAATAATTCTAAAAAGAAATAAAACAGTTGCTGCGATGCTACAGTGTGAAATTAGCAAACTATCGGTTATCACTTAAGTCAATTAAAGGGATGACAGTAATGTATGTCTTTTTTTTTTCCGGTGCAGATCTGAAGCGTGAGGCCAGTATCTGTCACATGCTGAAGCATCCTCACATTGTAGAACTCCTGGAAACCTACAGCTCAGATGGAATGCTCTACATGGTTTTTGAGTTGTAAGTGTGTGCTCACATGTGCATGCGTGCGTGCCTGTGCCTGACTGTGCGCGCCTGTGCGTGCCTGTGTGCGCCTGTGTGTGTGCGTGTGCGAATGTCTGTCTTGCTTTCGCCAATCGGCATGATGTATGTAAAAATGTTTTTTCTCTAAGTCTTTCTCACTTTTCTGCTTGTAGTATGGATGGTGCAGATCTTTGTTTTGAGATTGTGAAGAGGGCAGATGCAGGTTTTGTCTATAGTGAAGCTGTGGCCAGGTATATAAAATTCATATTCATATAAATAAGTGGCAAATCTCTGTACAGTTTAAAACTCTCTCTATCTCTTTTCATCTTTCTCACCACCCTCAGCCACTACATGCGTCAGATATTAGAAGCACTGCGCTATTGCCATGACAACAATGTTATTCATCGAGATGTCAAGGTAAGACTATTCTTCTGTACTAATCTGTTCACCATGCAATCAATACTGCAGCTCTCAAATATGTTTCTGTTGCTTTAGTGATCCTCATGTTACACATGACTAAGTTTGAATGTGAAAAGATGAATTTACAAGAAGAAAAGTGTCATAATTAAAGAATAGAAGAGAACAAGGCAAACATTTGTTAGAGGATGTGTTAAGTGATGTGGCCCCACATTAAGTATAGCAAAATGGAACCATTTTGATACATTTTAAAATTAAATATTCAATAATAAGCAATAATACACAAGAGAGAGTGCTATATTGTGAGATATTGGCACTGGTGTGCTGCAGTCATAGGCAAATATAGCATGATATATCACGACCCTCAAGTGTATTATTGCGATTATACCACAGTTCCCTTATCAGCATTTATTGATAGATTTTAGGATAAAGAGAATGGAAAAATACGATCGGTTTGTTTATGAACATTCCGCGATGTAAAATAATAGTTTTTTTCAGACCGCCAGCTGCTAAGTCATCTAGCATTGTACAAATGGGTGTCATCGTTATTCAGTTTGAAGTGGACGTGTCCCCTGGATTTTAATTAATCGTTTGGACCCCCCTCACCTTTACATAAATTATTAGTTTACCCAGCTTCGCAAAAGAATTCATTCCACTTGATCAATAGGAGAATACACATACCACTGAAAGTCCAGGTCCAGATTGCCTCCAGCAACTCACCACATGTCAGTCACTGCTCCACACTGGAGGAGGAAGTATCACAAGTAAGCTTTGCCTCATTTAACTTTATTAACCTTATGGCTGCGGTGTTTGGTTTATAAACACTGGTGCCATTGCAGGGTTACGTCTGAATGTAGCGGTGTGATATTTGGAGATATTTTGGAGATATTTCTGTGCCATTATCGTGTAATAACGGCAACCATGAAACGTCTCTCAGCCAATCAGATTTTAGGGTCGGAACTAACTGTGGTATAATAATGTGGTTGCATTAAATGATCTGATATGTACATGAAATAAATTGCCAACTCACCAGCTTCAGCATTAGGCCAAAAAGAAATCATGTTTCTGTTCAGTGCTGGCATTCAACACTTGTTCCATAAATGTTTCATAAACATATGCGTAGAAAAACCTTTGCAATAATAACAATTTTGCAATAGTAACAATAATTTAGGTCAATTTATTATGAGGCTTGGATTATGAGCCACCTTGTCAGTCCATGTGAGTGATCTGTTATTAAAGAACAATTTCTTACAATGAGTACGATAGTACACCTTTGACTATGCAGCCAATAAAACTCTTAAAAATGTGTGTTATTGGAATATTCATTCATCAGACCAGTAAAGAATTGAACAATGCTGTTATATAAAATACGTATTTTTTTAAAACAAAAGAAGACACACCAGGACTAGATGCTGTGGAAAAGATGGCTGTTACATAAGTGAATTTGGTGAAAGGGTTAGCTGAAGTGGGGACTGTTTTTGGTTAGGTGGTCCTGAGAGGGTTAATGTTTACATAAAATTTGCATTGTTTTACATTTATATAGAATCTTAATGTTAATACCTCGTCTCTTTTTTCTTAGACATTATTGCTGCTCCCTCTCACTCTGCCTAACCTCAGCCTGACCCTGTATTTTGTAAACTAGATGTAAAACTTTCATATTGTAAGAAATGAGTCATAGTATAATATCAGTGTAGGACTTAAAGGAGGCTCTCAAACACATTCATGTGCACGTTGTCAGTGGTTATTTAGTTGCTGCTGACAAAACAGTTTAGCTTTGTACATTCCTTTGCAACACTGACCATAACCACATCCTTCTAACTGGATATTTTTGTCACATCGAAGCATCATGTTATGAGGCGTGGTACAACACTGCAAAAAGCTGAGCTAAAATACAAGAAATAAACACATTTCAGGAAAAAACTAGTAATATAATATTATTATTTTTAATACTAGTAAAATTATCTGTCCATGGAGCAGGAAAACTTAACTTGACAAGAAATCTTAAAATAAGTTTAATATACCAGGAAATTATCCTTGCGGTTTTTACTTGTTGAGGCTTTCATATTATTACAGGTCATACAATATGTGGACACCTAGCTATTGCACCCATATGAAGGCATCAACTAAACTGTGGCCACAGTTGTTTTGAAGATCTTTGTTGTTGTAGAATTATAATTTTCACTGGCACTAAGAGGCCAACTCAACCTCATTCCAGTGTGGCAGAATAACAATCCTGGGCAAAAAAAAACCCAATCCTTAAAGACAGTGTTTTAGTGTTGAGGAAGTTCAACATTAAAAGTCTTCACCTCAACCCCACTGAACACATTTGTCATAAATTAAAAACCAGGCTGCATGCTTCTCACCCAACCTGACCTCACTAATGCTGTTTGTAGCTACAGAAGATTGATTAACTCTATATTAATGGCCCATGTTGGGGGTAATGGTTAGGCCTCCACATACTTTTGTTTATTTACAGTTTATCTCTTTGCATAAAGGCAAGTTCATAGATCTTCTTTTGGATATCTGGTCATTAGAATAGTGATGAGCCCGTCACTTCCATGGCGTTTAGCTAGTGTGGCGGTAGAGGCCTGGGACACAGATGTCCGGTGGTTCTCTGTGGTGGAGCTGTTGATGACTGGGTGGTTGCATCCACATAATACTCGGGAAAAAGCCTTTAGTGTGGCCTTGCGCACTGATCCTGATAACACAAAGTACATGAGCGGGTCCAGGCAGCTGTTTAGGGCTGAGAACAGCAACATTACTTCATTGGCATGGTCTATACGACGGCGCATCTCACAGGGGGTCTCAGTAAGTTGAGATTTCACATACACTCCCCTGAAGGCATGGTAGGGCACAAAGCAGATGGTAAACAGGAAAAGCACCACAAAGGACTTCTTAGCAGCACGGGAATAGTGCCCTGCATTGGGCAGGTCTGGCTTGTTATGGGATGCTTGCAAAAGGCGCCAGGCAATCCTTCCATATGACACCACCAGAAGCAAGAAGACCAACCAGAAAACGGCCACCATAAATAAGTTAAAATACGCCTTATTACGTGCCTGTGTTCGAGACTTGTACTGGAAGCACTTCCCCTGCTCCTCGTTACCCTCAGACAGAGCAATCATAGGCACAACAGCTGCCAGTGAGGCTGTCCACAGTACACTACATGCCACCACACTCCATCTGTTCCCTTTCATCCAGCGGTGGCAGCAGGATGCCCGTGTTCCTGGCAAACCATGTATCTTGACATAGCGGTCCAGGCTGATAAGACCCAGCAGGGTAATGCTTACATACATGTTCATATAGAAGAAGTTGCCCACAAGCTTGCACATGCTGGACCCTAAGGGCCAGTAGTTGCCCAGCACATGGTAGAGAATGCGAAAAGGCAGGCAGGCTACAAGCACTAGGTCAGCCAGAGCTACATTGATGAGGAAGATGCGGACCGAGTTGTGGCGTGAGTGAAGAAAGATGAAAACCCAGAGGGCCAGGAGGTTTCCTGTCAAGCCAAACAGGAAGATGAGAGAATAGAGTATGGCAAAAGGCACACGCTGGGCTTCTCCATCCAAAGAGCATGAATAATTGTTTTCTGAGGCTGTGGGGTAGATGAAAGAGCTGTTTGACAGCATGCTTGGTTGGTTAGCAATGGTCATTTGTCCTCATCTATGCATTTGTCCTCTTTTTGGTACACTGAGTATTTGTGTATATTCAGGCGGCTTATAATGTGGGCCCTGTAGAAAAAGGAAAAAGGTTTTTAGTTTACATTGGCAAGCAGTGATTGCTAATAGAGAAAAAGTAAAGGACAGTTACAGTGACTTTCTTATGCTGTGTGTTAGCCTTAAATCCAAATGGCCAAAATTGCCAACTACACATTTCTAATTCATTCTTCTGTTTAAATGCTTCCTGTCTCCCCAATTTAGGTTTTCCATCCATCCGTCCATTTATTCATTTATTCATTTTTATTTGTACATTTCATTTTTGTACGCTCATTTTGGTGTCTGGAGAGTTTACCAATCTGCAGACTTTGAAACAAGACATCCTAGTGGATTTTGTATTAGCTTAATAAGAAAACATGGATTCAGCAAGCCATCCAAATGTTGTGTCCTACTGTCCAACGACTTTAGTCTTTTAATAGGAAGACTTTCTTTGACCTTCTTCTCAAAATATAGTGGTTTCTATGTTTCACTATGCTCCAGTTAGCGATCACATTAGATGTATACAGAGCCCGAGTGCAAAAAACCACACTCGGGCCCTTAGCTCATTGGTTTATGATGCAGATGACAAGTAGTACTTTAATCTATACATTACTACTAGCCATTTCCTGTTTTATATTGTGAACCATGTTGAAATCTGGTTATGCTGCACAACTGCACATTGTATACGGTTAAATTAAGTTAATTTCAAACTACTACATAAACATTTGGCTGTAGATAAACGAAACTGTATCTGTTTTGACCTCCTCTGAGGCTTAATATCTTCATCAGTTGTCAGATAAATCTATGTATTGTCTATGTAGGTCTCAGGTCTAAAGAAGTCTTGGTAAATAGATCCGTGATGTGAGTCTTTTTAAAATTTTTACATTCAAATATTCTAACTTTTGGGTAACTTGAATAAACACATTTATGCAGTTAGACCCAAGTGACCTTACATCATGTATGCCTCTAAATAAATTAATCCTCAAGTCAACTGCTAGAAAAGATATTTAGTTTTTTACCATCAGAGCCAGGATACCAACACATTCAAAATATTTCAAGATGATGCACACACAAAATTAATGCATTCTTATTGTCTGCTTAAAGCAGCTGTAGTCACTTATTTTAGCCCTTAAAATAAGAGACAAGTACATTCTTTGTACAGTGCAATGGCAATTTATAAAAGTCTTCAAACGAAATCATAATCTTCAAAGGGAGAACAGTCCCAAAAACATAGTCTCAAAAAGTCCCAGCTAATGTGTGTTTATGACTGGTAAAGATTGAGGGGAAAAATGCTTTATGAGTAGTTGAAAGAATTCTGAGAGCTGAAACTGGCCCTAGACATGAAACAAGACAATGATCTAAAACATAAATGCAAATTCATATTACAGTGGCCTAGACAAAGCAAAATAGTGCCGTGATGGTCAAATTAATAACCCAGTAGAATTGATGTCATAAGACCTAAAGTGAACCTAACACTGTTTCTAAAAAATTGTAAATGTTAAAATTAATATTTTTATAATAAAAAAAAAAATACATATAGTAAAGGCTGATATTCATTCACATTGCTGTTAAAGTTAAAAAAAAAGTTAATAAAAATGCTGTAAAGTTAAAAAAAAAAACAAAAACATTACCCTCCACCAGAAAAAGTCTTCAGTCTTTTTTCAGCCACCGTTTTGTTTCTTAATTATCTTTTGCCCTCTTGCTCTTTTTTCTTGTCACAATTCTGTGATCAGTGCTGTATGCAATCTACCGTAGTTTCTCTTGCTGTACTGTCAGCCCTTCTTCCTTTTTCACCGTTTGCAAACGCAATGCATGTCACTAGCTTCTCACTTTGTTGGGGTTGCATATAAAGGAACAACCACAAAAGAAAGAAAAGACCCCATAAAGTTTCAGTTCATTAGCCATGATAAGAAAAAAAAGATTTTTGAATATGTTTATCTAGTTAAATAAAACTGAAATAATAAAGAATAAAAGTAACATGTTAAAAACAAATATAATACAATATATTATGTTACTTATATAGAGTGAATATTAAGATTTATTTAGAACAATATTGACATTGGTATACTTCAAAAAACTTGCCCTTAAGCTAAAACTATAAACTAAACTACATTGTTCAGAAATACATGTTTAAGCAGTTCTTGTGTACAGGTAATAACTGTTCTTACCTGAATGTGTATTACTGTCTATAACAGAATAATGAAGTTAAAATTAAATAATTATTTACTTTACAAAAGTAAGTATATTTGAACTCTCTTACCCTTTCACCTATTAACAGAATGAAAGGATTAGGACAGGTCGGCTGCTCAGCAGTTCTAATGACAGTTGTGTGTTATTCCTGTTTTGTGTTCTTTCATTTACAAGTATCCATGCTATAGACTGGTGACCTGTCAGAAGTATTTTCCCTTCAATGAGAAAGCACCCAGCACCAGCCAGTAGTAGGATTTAGTAGTTTAGTAGGATAAGTGAGTGAGAGGATTGACAGTTGAAGTCTGATGCTGTTCATTCTTAATGTGAAGTCCAAAGGGTTGTTCATTGCCAGTCACCAAGTCATCATTAAGATGAAACACCAGAACAAATCCTCCCTCAACTAAAGAAGTACAGAATGCCCAGCACTGGACAGGACAAGAACAGGTTATAGTCTGCCAAAAGTATCCATCTTTGGCTATCTATCAGCGAGTGCAGTTCTGAAATAACATCTTATGGCCAGATGAGACACAGGTTACTTCTGTCAAAATAAAATGAAAAGAAGAATATGGAAAATGGAAGGAACTGCTTATGATACAAAACATAGCACCTCATCTTATGGTGGGCATATATGGCTGCCAATGAAACTTGTCCACTTATTGACTGATGGGAATGTTAAAAAGGCAGAAGGATGAGTTCTAAAGTGTATAGGGCTTTATTATCTTCTCAGATTCAGCCAAATGCTTTAAAACCCATTAGACAGTGCTTTATTGTGTGGATATACAATGACATGAAGTGTACTTTGAAAACAATCCAACATATTTTTAAGAAAGAATGTTCTGCACTGGCTGAGTCTGTCTTCAAACCTGAGTGATGAGTATGCATTTCACTTGCTAAGGGCCAGGAATAAGCAGGAACCGAAAACAGCTGCAGTAGAGGTCTTGTAGAGGATCACCAGGGAAGAAAGCCAGGCATCTGCTCCTGTCTGTGGGTTCCAGACTGTGCAGCTTTGGCTGCAAAAGATTATTTGGCAAATATTAAAAATGGCAATTTAATTTATGATTCATTTATGTTATGTTAGTTTGTCAAATTAAACTTACAAAGTTAAATATACAAAGTGCTGTAATGTAATGTACACTATTGACCTTATTGTGATGCAAAAACTCTTAAATTACAGTTCATTTTTAATTGTAGCTTCACTAAATTATGGAAGGCTGTTAAAATAATAGCATTTTGAATGCCTGAAAATTATGGACCTGACTGTATTTGTACCTAGGCTGCATACATATGTGCACACAGCTGCTAAGACATTGTGCTGTCCACTGGATCATACCTACTTTCTTCCGTTGGTTTAAATATTTTTGAGCAAAGCTAACTACTGTTTATGGCTCTTATTTCTCTGTCATCAAAGAAAACTGGTCAGAGAAGGAGAATGAAAATATGCACATGACTTAGTATTTAATATTTCATGGTTAAGGTTGTAGAAGGCATTATATTACATTTATGCTGCATAGTATTCATCCTTCTCAGCAGTTCTTGTCACTTCACTCTTCATCTTTACCTTTCTAAATTGCTGCTTTATTTTTAAAGCCTCACTGTGTGCTCCTGGCATCTAAAGAGAACTCTGCTCCTGTCAAGCTGGGTGGTTTTGGGGTGGCCATTCAGCTCGGGGAGTCCGGCTTGGTGGCAGGAGGTATGTATGTGTATGCTGGATAAAAATTATTCATGAATTACCCACCGCCCAATTGTTATTATTAAGTATAACTTTTTAAAGTATTTTAAATTTATTTCTCTTTCTGTGTGGGTAGGGCGAGTAGGGACGCCTCACTTCATGGCCCCTGAAGTGGTTAAGAGGGAGCCATATGGAAAACCAGTGGATGTGTGGGGCTGTGGTGTCATCCTCTTCATCCTGCTCAGTGGCTGCCTTCCTTTCTATGGCACAAAGGAGCGCCTGTTCGAGGGCATTATTAAAGGCAAATACAAGGTAATGCCTTTTTGGAGTTTTTATTCAAATTAAAAACATGGTGTTAAGAATGTGTCAGCTAAAATTTTATATATATATATATATATATATATATATATATATATATTTGACTGCCTTATTTCTCTCTTTCCTTTTTAAGAAGTAATACACATACCCAGCAGTGACAAAGCTCTGTCCTCTGTTTTGGTGGTCTATGCTCTGTCAGGAGTCCAGATGCTAGAAGGCAATGCCTTTACATGCCTCTTCAGACATGATCTTATGCCCCTCTGCCCAAAACAGCTGTATAATGTGTCTTTATGGATATGACATTTACATTTACATGTACGGCATTTGGCAGACGCCCTTATCCAGAGCGACTTACAAGAGTGCTTAGTTAAATTCTTGGAGTATCTGAAACTA
>JAOVVF010000011.1:103490-120988 GCA_028565595.1 Duopalatinus emarginatus
CGTTTGAAGACAGAAAGTGACTCTGCTGTACGGACATCAAGGGGTAGTTCATTCCACCACCTAGGTGCCAGAACAGAAAAGAGTCTGGATGTTTGGACCGTTTTTGTTAGGCAATGGCCAAGATTTGAGGCTGGGTCATTATGACACATTATCCAAATCCACTACATTTTTTTTACAGATATTTTTTAAAAATACAAATACTGATTGTACTTTATTGTATATAACTATGGCATATACTGTGAACAACATATAGTAATGACTATAGTCATATAGTCATATTTGTATTAATACAAGAATCTTACAGTAGTAGATAAGAACTAATGAGTCACATTATGGTTCACTTTCATGAATGTTATCATAAAATGTGTTTTAGGAATATCTAGGAATTTAGGAATACTGGATGTCTTTTGTCAGATCATGTATAACTGAAAATAGTCTGTTGTGAATTTTAGGGATGTATAATGCTTATAAAAGGTGAATATACTATAATAAGGTAGTCTTAACTGCCAAGTCTCACAGAAGTTTGTTTGCATGTTTACATTAGATGAACCCTCGGCAGTGGAGCCATATCTCAGAGAGTGCAAAAGACTTAGTCCGGCGCATGCTGATGCTGGACCCCGCTGAGAGGATTACCGTCTATGAAGCCCTCAACCACCCTTGGCTAAAAGTAAAGTATAGAAATATATGAGACAATATAAAACTAATCCTAAATGTAATGTAATGTGTATATGTAATATAATTATAATTTTTTAATAAAGGCAGAATTTATCATTTTGGGGTTTTTTTCATTTCATTTGTTTTTTTTGTGGTTTGATTTTTATAAAATTTAAACATGCTTTGTGCTTCTTCTTATTACAAAGGAGAGGGATCGCTACGCCTACAAGGTCCACCTTCCTGAGACTGTGGAGCAGCTGAGGAAGTTCAATGCCAGGAGAAAGCTGAAGGTTCAGCATTTACTGATTATTACCTTAAATGGGATACCTGTTTACTATTTATTTAACTGATCATGTTACATTTACATAACCTTTTTCATTCATCTGACCATCCAGTATAAAAAGGAAAAAATGAGAAAAATCAGGATAAATGTATAAAAACAATATATGATTTTAAAAAGATAGTTTCTGATTAAAGGGCTAAAGTTTACAAATCAGTGTTACCACTGAAGTGCATTACTACAAGAGCAATCAAGTGCAAAAACGTTGTAGAGCATCCAAGGATGGTTACAGATTGCTGCTGATTTTAGGTCAGTGAGTATAAAGTTCTTCTGTTAGACTCAGCTCTTGTTTGTGGTCTCATCAAAACAAGTGACAGATTTCAAAAACAAGTACAGTCAGTTCAACCCTTAGGAACGCTTGGCAAGCGTGTTTTTGATTATCAGTCTGTGTAAAGGTGAATAGATGTGGTTTGATGAGGCACTGTTTGCCTGGTTTTTGGTAGGGGAAATGTCAGACCCCAGGATACCCTGGGTTTCAGTTAATTTGAATTGAAGATTTATTCATTGATGTATGATTTGATGCCAATGTGAGCCCTTAAAGTGAAAAATCCTTTTAATAAAAATCTTTTTCGTTGGTAGGGAGCCGTCCTGGCTGCTGTATCCAGCCATAAATTCAACTCTTTCTATGGTGACCCCCCAGAGGAACTTCATGATTTCACAGAGGACCCCACGTCCTCAGGTAGGACACTAATCCCACCTCTGTTACCCAAACATCAGGTACCTCTGGTCTTACCATGCATAATTAGCACTGCTGTTATAGTCATCCTTTAAGCTCATTTAAGTTCTTCTGAACTCTCAAATAAGCAGTTCATTGAGACACATGTGACATTCTGTATAATCTAAAGTGGGAAGAAACCTCCCCACACAATTTCTGAGCATTACAATACAGTCCTCATCCCTGACTGCAATATTCACTTTTCAAATTTTAAGAAAAACAGAAGCCACTCATTCGCTGTATAAATTTTGCCTACAATGCATCTTCTTTTATAGTAACCAGAGCCAAAAGCCGTATGGTGAGGAACAAGTGTGACACACATTGTGTAATAGCTTCCACTTCCCTGTCTCAAAAGCCAAATATTTACATCCTGCTGGAGACAAATCCGATACATTGGTGGAGTTAAACAAGTACTGCAGACTGTTTCTCAGCTGATACCAAACTAGCATTTAATAATCATCAAACCTGGGATGAGGGTTTATACCTGGTTACATTGTTCCCTGGACAATTATCTGAAACAAAAAAATTAATTCTATTTGGATCAAAACATATCAAAAAATGTACAAATCATATTTAAATATTTTTGTACCATCATATGTTTAGTTAATATTAAGCAGTTAAGGAGCTTCATATGGCTCTCATCCTATGTTGGATTCATGTTGTGGGTCAGCATTATATATTTTTATGTACAGTATTAAAGGCTTTCGA
This sequence comes from Duopalatinus emarginatus, assembly GCA_028565595.1. Taxonomy (NCBI): domain Eukaryota; kingdom Metazoa; phylum Chordata; class Actinopteri; order Siluriformes; family Pimelodidae; genus Duopalatinus; species Duopalatinus emarginatus. The sequence goes on from JAOVVF010000011.1 coordinate 105,908, forward strand.
CGTTGTTCTTTTTTTTCTTCGTCTGTGTCTTTCTTTGGTCTTCTTTGTTTGGTCACGCTCTTTTTCATTTTTTTAATGGTTGTGTTTCTGATGTGTGATTCTCTTTCCTCTCTTATTTTCAAACTGATTTGTTCTAATGCTGCCTTCCCTGTAGGATTGCTTGCTGCAGAAAGTAGGTATACCATGAATTTAGAGAACACCCTTTCCCCGGTCTTACTTGTGTTCCTCTTTCACTTCAATGCTTACTCCAGCCATTATTTCATCCGAGCAGCTCTCTAATGCTGAGACTCAGCATTTAACTGCATGTGTGATTAACAGTGACTCTGTAATGTCATTATTAATAAATGTTCTTCCGGTTCTTATTATTTAATCGTAGTTGTAACATCTATATGCGTTTTGAGACACATTTTCATGCTAACATTGTATTCTGAGCTTGTCTGAACTTGCATGTGGGATTATAAAAAAACACTGAATGTTTCTTTGTGGCCTTGTCAGCTTTTGCTTTATTTTTTATTTGTCTTGTCATGTGTGTGAAAGCTTAAAGCTGCCACTTAACAGTTGCACGCATATGATGTGTTCGGGTGTGTGTGTTTGTATGTGTGTTTGTTTGTAGGGGCGGTTTCTCAGGTTCTGGATAGTCTAGAAGAGATCCATGCACTGACTGACTGCAGTGAAAAAGATTTGGATTTCCTGCACAGCGTTTTCCAGGACCAACATTTACACACACTGTTGGATGTAAGGACCGTGCATATGCAACTTACACATGACACATCTTTATTTATTTGCTTACTTAACGTTGTGCACTCACTTATCGTTGTGCATTTTAGTGCGGCATCAAACCCAGTCAGGAAATCAGTTTTGATTCTTATCGTATCTCGTTTACTTTTTTGTAATAAATAAGCTGCAGTGTGACATTCTTTATATAAAGTTACTTTAAATAAAGTAACTTTTCTCGCGTGCGTGTTTGCTTGGAGATTATCTATGATTATCTCTTTATTCCAATCACACACTTAATAGCTGATTAATCATTTTGAGTCTAATTGGACAATGCTGTAGGCACTATAAATAAATACATGTGAACCGAGCCAGACACAGACAGGAGGAAGATGTGTGAGTCATATAGAAAACAGCTTTTTTTTTTCACAGCTCCTCCTCAAAAAAAACCACACACCCAGTATGCACGCTTACATAAGTTTACTTTAAGAGGAGGGGTTTATAAACTTTTTTGCACCAGGGACCAATTGAACTTTAAGCTAAATTCCACAAAACTCCATAGCACATTGGGATGTGTGGCTAGTCAATGACGTAGTGGAGGAAAATCTGCAAGAAAGCTAAGTGTATTTTAAGCATGGTTCTAATGTATGTGTGTGTGTGTGTGTGTGTGAGTGTGTGTGTGTGTGTGTTGGGGCGCAGGTGCAACACACAGACAGTGAACATAAAGGCAGGAAGTGAACCGCAACACTAGATCTTTTTGCACCTCTTTTTGCACCTATTAGCTCAGATCAGTCGTTTAGTTGACACTGAACACTTCAGGGGAAATTAAGCCAGTCAAAAAAAAATACAACAAGCATAAGAGAAAATTAAATCTAATAGCTGAGGAATGAGATCAAGGTTCAGAAGAGCTAAAGCTGACCATGGAGCTAAACACCAGCTAGCTCATTAGAGCGAAAATGTGAAGAATGGGTGGGCCTGGTTTATCAAAATAGTTGTAGTTCTTTAGATTTGTGGGTGCTTTGAACACACTAGGCCCTCATCTGCCAATCCAAAACGCTTAGGAAAAGACTGAAGGCATTATGGTTGTCTAGCTTGACCTACAAGTCCATCTTTCACAATCTGTTCCAAGTAGAAACAAACCACTACCATATCCACATTACATTGTAGACCTCATCAAGACCATGATCACCAGATCCTGCAAAGATATTAGGTTGCAACTTCATAACATAAAGGAAGTCGTGGAAAAAGACATTGAATTAGCATGTACAGCACCCCCATACAGTTCCTCATGGGAATGAACCTGATTATTACAGCAGCTGGAAAATTAGCCAGAAGACCAAGAACAGCCTAAGGAGTCTAGCGGAAATCACACCAATCACAAGATTTGAAAATTACCACTCCAACATGTTTAGGCAAGATGGGTCCTGAAGCAGCTGTATTAATGATTTTCTTTAAGCCTATAAAATCAAGCAGTCTGGTGATAAGAAAGGAGAAGTGACTAACAGGTCCAAGCTTCCGGTTCAACAAGAGGTAATTCCATCAATCATGGAAAACCCAATCATGGGTAAATGTAATGATGAAACCCTCCTACATAAAAAGCCCAGGATACAAATAAAGGACTGGCTGAGAAAAATAGATACATGTGGCTTGCCAGGAAAATACAAGGCACAGATTTACCAGCAGGACCTGCTACTGAGATTGATGTGGCTGCTGGCATTGCCAGTATAATGATCGAGCAAATAGAGAGGAAAATCAACAAGCACTTTTATAGGTGCCTGGAAATCTCTCTACTCCTCACATTAATTGGGCTGTACATAAGATCTGGTCAGCTGCAGCTTCCCTAATCCTCTCTTATGGAGAAGTACAAAATAGCAAAGTACAGGATAATCATGGCCTTAAAGACTGTCAAAGATGATCACGTCATGGAAGCCGGTACAACAAAAGCATCTGGGCAGAAGTCGACAGGCCACTGGCAGATCTAATCAGAAACCTTTGCACAGGAAGACAGGGCCTCAGTATATCACACTTTCAACAGTGGGTGCAGGCCAATTTAAGGGATTGAAGAATCATGGAGCAGGCAGAGTGCCAGGGCTGTTAACTCGGGGCCTCAAAGAGCCTAGACAAGGTGGGAAGCATTGAATGGACTGACCTTTAAAATCTGGAGCTGTTCCACATATCTGTCCTGTTCAGAGCAGTCTATGACACATTGCCAACACTGCACAGGTGAGAATCATGAGGCCCCATTGTGCAAGCTGGGGGGCAGGAGAGTAACTGGTGCACATCCTGTCAGGTCCTGTTTGGTGCAAAACAGTACTGACCAAGAAAGGTACGGCTTCTCAAATATATATTGGAGAAGAAAAACACCAAGGCAAAGCATTACACACTGTTGGCTTTTTCAAGGAGAGATTAAGGCCTTCAGCCAGAAGTACAGCCAGGCCTGGCCTACTGCAGTTGGACTGAGGATGATAGATGAGCATTGGGAAGTTCCTACCTGGAAATGAAGCTCCAGCTCAGACAGTGTGACAACTAAAGGGAAGAAAATGCTAATAGTGGAGTACTATAAGAGATTGGCTATGAAGAAGCACTGAATCAGAAAACCAGCTAGAGCCAACAGCAACGACTGGCTGACATGGCTTTTCGAGTGGCGGTTCCTTCCCATGAACTGAAAGAGGCAGTGTTGAGATATTGCCAGACGAGGAGTATCCTATTCTACTTGAAGTGAAAGAGTCTCTCTCTCTCTCTCTCTCTCTCTCTTTCTCTTTCTCTCTCTCTCTCTCTCTCTCTCTTTCTCTTTCTCTCTCTCTCTCTCTCTCTCTCTTTCTCTCTCTTTCTCTCTCTCTCTCCCCTTCTCTCTCTCTTTCTTTCTCTCTCTCTCTCTCTCTCTCTCTGTCTCACTTTCTCTCTCTCACTCTCTCTTTCTCTCTCTCTTTCTCTCCCCCATCTCTCTTTCTCTCTCTCTCTCTCTCTCTCTCTCAACATAGAGACTGCAGGGACAAAGACTGGCAGACCTGGCTGCTTCCATTGGAGTCTGGTGGTCAGGGATTGCCTGCACAATCAGTGTGCTCCTCTCAAAGCTCCTGACGGAATTAAGAGGCTAAAGAAATAGCAACCTGGGAGAATCTGCAGAAATGCGTATTGGCTCTAGCATAAAAGGGAAAAGATGAGCTGACAGTCAGGAAGAGTGGGGCACTGATTTGGCCACCACTGTCAAACCACTGTCATGGTTAATGGTCAAGGCATTTGATGAGGTGTGGGCAGTGCCTGATGACATCTCCTCTCCATAGCTACACTAAGCATAGATGTGCATTCTAGGGATGTATTGAAAATCTGATTTGTAAATCCCACGGCTGTAACTAATTCTCCATCACCCTCAAAGCTAGAATTTCACAGAACTACCTACTATATAAATAATAAGGGTACCTAAGACAATTGCAGAATGCTGTGTATATTCAAATATTTCCTATGATTAAAAAGAAAAAAAGAAACATTAAAACTCACAAAAATTTTAATGCGAATGAAGAAATACAGAAAATGATACGATAAATGAAGATTAAAAATATTTTTGTTTTTGATGACATGATTTGTCTGTTGCAGCTTTACGATAAGATCAACACAAGATCTTCACCACAGATCAGAAATCCACCCAGCGATGCAGTTCAAAGAGCCAAAGAGGTGTTGGAGACAATCTCCTGTTACCCAGAGAACATGGAGGCTAAAGAGTTGAGGCGGATTCTCACACAGCCTCACTTTATGGTGAGTTACTGAGAAAACTGTCAAAGCAAACTACATGCCAGTGGATATTCATTATAGCATTTATAATAATGTATAATATAGAATACGATAAAGTAATATATGTAAAATCTTAGCAATCTGCTGAGAGGCGCTGTTGCAATATTATCAATAGTAGAAGTATTTATACTGTTTTACTTGAAATGAAAGACATTCTCAACATAGACAGAGCCATATTGTGCATTTAGAATTGAAATGTTTTTATGTTGCATGATTACTCAATGTAATTGAGTCCTCCTAGTCCTTGAATTATTTCTGTTTTTTAATGTTGTGATTGATCCATGTTCTCCTTGTTCACACCTATGTGGAGATATTTTCAATTCAAGTACAAGCATGGGTATGTGGGATGTATTTTGTTCGTAGGTATATATTATAGCTGGATTATTGCACATATTTTTCAACATACATCCACTAATCACTTTTTTAGAAACATCTGTACACATTCTTTTGTTCATGCAGTTAGCAGGAATATGTTGGTCAGCAGTGCAGTGCAGCAAAACTTGAGAATAGAGAAACAATGATATCCTGGTGACTTGGACCGTAGCATGGATGTTGATGTCAGACAGTTTAGAAAGATCAGAAAATAATTGCCAGACAGGTTTGCGCTCACCCAAAGGGTAACTCATATAGCTCGTTTTCACAACCACATTGAGCAAGCAAAGCATCTCAAAATGCTTTTAAAATCCAAGTGCAAAAAGCTATTGTTATTTGCAAGACAGTTATGTCATATCATACACGTGTGCTCTTAATTTTTAGGCAAAATACTTTAACTTTTTAGCTTTGTGTTTTAACACCCACATGTACATGCAGATGCACGCAACACTCGTTCAGCTCTTTCTCGAGCTAAATGGCGGAAGTGCAAGTTACCAACGAGTGATCCACCCATTGGCATCTTTTTACACAGTGGAGCCACTAAAACAGGGCATGATCCGAACACAATGTGAAAGGGTGCCGCACTTGACATTGGATTAAGCACTCCTTTTCTATCAAGACAAAAGCGGGCAAGACAAAAGCAGGCCCCCACACAAAGCTTCTTTAATTCGAGAGAATGCCAACTCAGATGGCTTCATCCACTGGACCAGATTGGGTGCTCCAGTTTTAGTGAAGTCAGTCAGCTGGTGATGGCCAAAAATAGGCAGCCAACCCCAGCAACTGACTCACCTTCTGATTTTTGAAGGCTGTCGCAGTAATTTAGGGATGCCCCTGCCCATGCCCCAAGTGAAAGTCCAGATACTGTACCTCTACTCACCATACCTGGTCCATGAGGTGGCACAGGAGCTCTGAATACCCTAAACGATGGTCTGATGCACTAATGTAACCCAAGTAGAGTGGTGAATGTAGTTTTTCACAAAACAATGGGATATCCTATGGTTAAATTTGTTGTTGAATAAACGCCAGCTTGGCCAATCCAATCGAGCAGTTCATCAATGCGAGCTGTAAATAAAATAAATCCCCCTGTGAGTCTTCTTTCCCTTCCCAAAGGCCAGGATTCTACATAGCGGTTTTAGTTAGGGTGGCATTTTGATCAAAGTATGTCACAAACATTTTTTTATTAAAACCATAGGGACCTGTGTTAACCTTTGGAAAAGAGTATAATATGTCACCTTTTTTAAGTATTAGGTAAGCATGCTTTGAGGCAGTTTGTGATTTACATGCTACTGTCTCCAGTGCCCATGCCTAGTGCGTAAAAAGAGGTAGAGCTCGTACTCAATATTATACAAAAACAATGTGATACACTTGAGAAACTTCCATCTTCCCAACATGTTGTGTCAGAACATTTTGTCCTAAGCTTACCCAGCAGTGCAGTGCAGGTGGTGAAGTGTTTCAGGTCAGGTAGGTAGACAGGAAGCCAGGTATCTACAGGAAGCCAGTGGAGGGAGCATAGCAATAGGGTGGTATGGGAGAATATGGGAAGGATGAAAAAGAAGCAGAAACACAAGTGCCTACTTCTTTGTTGTGTTTAAAACTAGAATGTTCTTGAGATTTAGGAAGTAGATAAAAATGCCACTATACACATGTGTTTTGTGTGTGAAAGAGCCTTTACATGACAAATAAAATATTTTTGTCGCTTAAAGGTAAAATACTATATGCCACAACTAGTTAGCAATAGTTTGATGTGTTGTTTTTCTGTAACAGGCATTGCTGCAGACACACGATGTTGTGGCCCATGAAGTGTACAGTGACGAGGCACTGAGGGTCACCCCCCCTCCAACCTCACCTTACCTCAATGGAGATTCGCCTGAGAGTGTCAATGGAGATATGGACCTTGAGAATGTCACCCGTGTTCGGCTAGTGCAATTCCAGAAGAACACAGATGAACCTATGGTATATACACACACACACACACACACACACACATTATTAAATTTATAATATTTCACATGATTTAAATTTTAGAGCATTTAGCAGGCACTCTAATCTAGAGCAACTTACTAGAAATGAGCTATACAGTATCAATTATAAAACATACCAAAATCCAAAACCTAAACCTGTACGGACATCTAGGGGAAGCTCATTTAACCACCTTGGTGCCAGGACAGAGAAGAGTCTGGATGTTTGTCTCCCATGTGTGTTGTATGATGGAGGGTCAACTCGGGCCGCACTTGAAGCACAGAGGGCTTGGGGTACATATCTGGCATTGACCATTACCATCAGGTAGGGAGGAGGCTTTGTAGACCAGCGTCAGGGTTTTATATCTGATTCAGGCGGCTACAGGAAGCCAGTAAAGGCTATGCAGCAAAAGTGTGACATGTCTGAACTTTTGAACATGTCTAAAGGTTAAAGACAAATCAAGCTGCTGCATTTTGAATCAGCTGCAGGGACCTGATGGCACACATGGGAGTTGCACTAGTCTAGTCTTGAGATGTCAAGAGACTAGTACCTGGGCAGCATCCCTCGAGAGAAATTGTTGAATTCTCTGAATGTTGTAAAGGAGAAATCTGCATGACTGGGCCAGGTTGGCAACATGAACAGCAAAAGAGAGCTGTTTGCCAACAACAACTCCAAGACTATGTACCTCTGTAGCTGGAGTGAGAAAAGTGTTCTCAAAGATAATTGAGAGATCATGAAGACAACAGTTACTCCTGTTATATAGAGCAGCTCTGTCTTGCTGGGGTTGTGCTTGAGGTGGTGGGCAGCCATCTACAAAGCAATATCTGCTAGACATGCTAAGAAATGGAAAGGATGAGCTGTAAGAAGAGATGACATCTCCCGGTGAGTGAGTGTAGAGTAAGAATAGAAGGGGACCTAGCACTGAGCCTTGTGGAATACCAGTGGAGAGTTTGGTAGAGTGGAGTGGAGAGAGGGGGCGGGGCAAAGGCATGAGGAACAGATGAAGTGAAGGTTGCGATGGGTGCTAGAGGTGTGTGTGGCAGCTGGTGTTGAGCAGAAAGGGAGAGAACGAGATGGTAAAAGACAGAAAGTGATGATCGGAGCAGTGAAGAGGGGCTACTTCAAGTCCCATCAGTGAAGTGGGTCTGGTAAAGACCAAGTCCAGGATGTTACCTGCTCTGTGTGTTGGTTAAAGCTAAGACCAAGTGAAGATAACAAAAAAGACAGGATGACTGCAGCTTGTTTGATGGCAAGTTGAAGTCTCCAGAAAAGGATGAGTAACCTCATTAACAGGGAAGAGTATCTAGCTCCTCTATGAACTGACCTAGAGCACAGAGAGGATAATAGACATCAATTATGTAAAGAGTAGATTGGAAGCACACAGTAACAGCATGGAATTCAAAGGTGGAAATGGAAAGCTGTTGAAAAAAGAGAGGGGTAAAGCGCCGTTGTTTTGACATGAACAAACCAGTGCCACCACCCTAGATGAGAGAGCAGTCAGAGTTCTCAGGAATGATCCATGTCTCTGTCAGGACCAGAAAGTTGAGAGACTGAGCTGAGGCAAGGGCAGTGATGAAGTCTGCTCTCTGTACTGCAGACTAGCAATTCCAGAGACCACCAGTCACCACAGTGTGCCAAAAGTGGATAGGTGGGTAGGGCTCACCTGTGGGACAGGTAATATTAGGGGTCAGGTGCTGTTTGGTTTGTATAGTGGCCAGAGGTGGGGGCCTTGTTGTTCTGATCCTCGGCTGCTGAAACTGTAGGTTCATAGAATGTAACCTCTTTTGTGTGAAAGGAGTCTGTGTTGGTGACTGTTATATAATTGTTAAATTAAATGTCTCCTGTCATCACATCAATGATAATAAAGTCCAATTTTTAAAACAGTTTTTAAAATCCGTTTATTATAGGTTTTAGATTATGTGGGGTGTCTGCTTGTAAAGGTTCTGTGTGTGAACTGTTACTGTGAAAACAATAATGCAGGGGTGTCATAAAATCCAATTTACTGCATCACATGCCTTAGTAAAATGTTGCTGTGCCCCACTAAAGTCTGGATTGCTGAGCAGAACAACAGGACAACGTCATACAAATTTACTGCAGGCACTACATTTTCCATAACACCCCAGTGTCTTTCCAAAAGCTTGAACAGCAAGTAATGGCCATCTTTAATATTTAAAAAGGAAGTCAGTCACTCAACAGACAAGGTCATTATGTCACATAGCTACATTGTTTGGTTAGAGGCACTTGTATAACCTACCCAAAATACATATTAGACCACTTAAGCAAAGCAAACATATTCAACAGCTAAGCAGAGGATATTGATCATAATAATATTTTTTAAAAACTTCGGTCACTTCTTGGACCAAGCCTACAGCTATCCAAAGGGTCGTCGATTTAAGATTGTTTGTGCTTATTGTTGGATGCGACATGTCTGTTCTTCATCAGGTGACATGTAGGTTGGGGAGAATATTTTACATTTTCAAATTAGAAATCCATTTTGTCTTACAAAGGTATGTGATACATCTTATATCAACCCTAACTTCAACCTTTTCTGAATCCCCACGGCCAATCAAATGCGTTCACCTTTCCCAGGTCAGACAAGTGGTACAGTCTATACAGACATACAGCAAGAGCCAAGATCTGAATAAGTGATGAGTGACATCATTTGATAAGTGATCAGGGACATCATTTGATCTACAACTAGCCAACAATTCAAAGTTGCCAAACAGTATGCAGTCATTGTGGTCTGTAACTGTAATCACTATTAAAATACCAATGCTTTCCATGCCTTAACCTACAGCCAAAATAACACCGCTTGTAATAATGCAAAAGAGACTCATCAGTGACATTTCTTGCTTGAAAAGAAAAGCTGCACGGTGATGTTTCACCTGGGTGTCCAACAATCCATGTGTGAATTCATTTTTTATTTAACTTAAATTTTAACAGACTGCAATACTATTATCATATGTAATAAGTATTATAAAACAGTATGAGTTATAATAATACTGAAATATAGAAATATACATTCATTATGTCATGCACTGCTCCACAGTGGTCTCTGGTGGGGCCCCACTGGCCTCTAAACAAATGACACCCCTGCAAACCACGGTGGTATAAGTGAACTAATACCTGACAGACTTTATTATAATTAAGATAAAGTTGTCACTTTTTTATTATGTTTTGTTTAATTAATTATGTTTTACTCAACGTTAACTTAAATTATTATGAAAAATGATTAGAATATAATTGTTTTTTATAGGGCATCACTCTAAAGATGAATGATCTGAACCACTGCATCGTAGCTCGTATTATGCACGGAGGAATGATCCACAGGCAAGGTACTGCTGTCTGTCATTTCTCTTCCAGATAATGAAGCTCACTATTTGATACACCATAGGAAGAGATGCTGGATGTATGTTCATTGCATATGTGTCAATTACAGGAACTCTGCATGTGGGTGATGAAATTCGTGAGATTAATGGCATCAGTGTAGCCAATCAGACAGTTGAGCAGCTTCAAAAAATGCTGGTATGTGGAAAACATACTCAGGGAATTAATGACCTTGTGTAAAATGCTTTTTCCTTTGAAGATTTTCCTTTTATTAAGAAGTAATATTAAGATGAATCAACGGTTGCACTTACTTTAGTGTTTAAGAACAAGTGCAAAGAATCAAATCCTTATAAATAATGTTTTATTATATACAGAGGGAAATGCGTGGGAGTATAACATTCAAGATTGTACCAAGTTATCGCAGCCAGTCCCTGTCTTGTGAAGTAAGTGTCTCTATGAAAATAATAATAATAATAATAATAATAATAGTTAATGTAGTTTCACCTGTATTCTTCTGCCATATCCAGTTTAGTAAATTGCTTTGTGTTTTATTTGTCATATTGATAAATACTTTGTCTTCTCATAGAAGGACTCGCCTGACCTGACCAGACATTCACCTGCCAATGGCCATGCCAGTGTCACCAGCTCAATTTTGGCAAGTGATTCTTTAAGATTTCTGTTTAAGTTGTATTATGGTATATGAAGTGGTCTTGGAAAGTATTGGAGTCTGTATTAAATATTAAGTATTAGAAAAATATTTGTTTCTGAGTCTCATCAACTGGATAGCACTTGCTGCTGCGGATGTCCCCGCGTAAATAGCCTATAGATCACAATGATGTATATACTTAGGGGTGCTCTTGCACTAGGCAGTCTGTACCGTGCTCAAGCACGTTTTACACCCAAAGTCTGCTTCGTTTGACCAGTGTGATCTTTCCGTACTTTTTATTCTCTTGAAAAGGTGAGCTCTAACCATGCTGGAGCATGGAAAAAAAACTCTAGATTACGAGAATATTACAAGAAAAGTGGTAACAGTATGAGAAAAAATCATGCAGTATGCTATTTAGTGAATAAAATCACAATATTACAAGAGTAAATAATGTAGAGTATACAGTGTTTAATATTATTTACAGTAACATTGCAAAACATGGTTATATTGCTGATTTGTGTAATTTATTTGTTCATGTGTTTTCAAGAGCATTGTGAAGCAGTAATGTTAGTAATGCGATCAACTAACTGTGAGTGGTATTATTAACATTGCGTGTTAAAGAAAGTTCCAGAACACATACAGTTCCACAAAGGGACTGCAGTTGAGGCAGAGTGTAGGTGAATTTAACACACTGTGCCCCCCCAACACTCAGCGACGAGTGTTGGGGGGGCACAGTGTGTTAAATTCACCTACACTCTGCCTCAACTGCAAAGTTCCAAACCTCCTCTGGCATTAACATCAGCACAAAAACTGTGCAGTGGGAGCTTCATGACATGGATTTCTATAGCTGAGTATCTGTATGCAAGCCTTACATCAAGCCTTATGACCACTGGACTCTGGAGCAGTGGAAATGTGTTCTGTGGAGTGACAAATTAAGCTTCTCTATCTGGCAGTCTGATCAAGGATCTTTGGAGCCAGGAGAATGTTAAATGCCTGACTGCATTGTGCCCTCTTCTGTTCCAGCATGACTGTGCCCCAGTGCACAAAGCAAGGTCCATAAAGGCATGGTTGAGTGAGTTCGGTGTGGAAGAACTTGACTGGCCCACACAGCGCCCTGACCCTCAACCCTGTTAAGCACCTCTGGGATGAACTACATTGAAGGTTACCAGCCAGGTCCTCTTGTATAACATTAGCATCTTGTTACACTGGCTTGCTTGGTTGATGACCTAGTTTCCTACAGCTCCAGCACACCGATCACCCATTTGCCTCTTCCTCTGAAACAGCATTGGTGGTTGGCCTCTGGTGGTTGGTGGTTGGTGTTTGGTTAGCTCCACACGCCTAGCTTCATTGAAATCTAGTTGGATATTTGGGGCTGAAAGCCAAACATACCACCTCAGCTCACAGGGGATGAGCATGCTCACGAACCAGTCATACACCAGCTCTTCTCATTCCATGTCTGGATATGGTGGGTGCTGTTTGTACCCTGATTTTCTCTCTGTGCAGATGCTGATGGCCTAGAATGCACAGCTTGACTGCTGGAACTTGTCCAAAATGCCACTGTAGTGCCTCTGTCAATGCTGCAAGTCACCATACTCTTTGGACATGAGATCGCTGATTGCTTGCAGGGCTTTTCCTTTAAGTTTCAGACATGGCTGTGTTGCTTTCTTGAACGCTGTCCACTAGTTGTAGCCAGTGACCACACGTAGCTGGGTGACGGCTCCTTCTTTTCAAACTGATGCTTATGTAATGTCAAGTGGCGATGTAACACACTCAGAATAAAACACTCCTGACCAGATCTTTATGCATGAGTTCAAAGATGATTGATGTGGGACTACCTGGCTAATTTTGCTCTTTGGACTCCTAGTTGTTGATGGCTATGGCGCACTGTCTGTATTCATACTTGTGGTCTCTCTGTGGTATTGGCAAAGCTTTTCTGTAGCACCGATTATGTGGCAGCAGTAGCAGCATGTCAAGTGGTTTGTCCTTTCAACCATATACAGTGTATAACAGTACACAGTGAAACAAAACAACTTTCTTCCTGGACTAAGGTGCTACATAAAACAACTCGCCTACACAAGACTACTCATCTATACAAGACTGCTTGTGGACAGTCAATACTTGGGAGGGAAGACATTGCAGGTCCTCTGCAGAATTTGGTGAGGCCACTAGGTTTTCTTGTTTATGGAGCTGGTGTTGAGAGACCAGCTGAGATTCTCTGCCAAATGAACACCAAGAAATTTGATGCTCTGTTTCCACAGTGGAGTCATCAGTGTTTAGTGGAGGGTAATCACACCATCTCTTAAGCTCCATGTTTAGAGACACGTTTTTGATTCCACACCAGTAATGGACTTTACGTTCTTTTTGATAAGACCCACCATAGTCGTATCATCTGTGAACTTGATGTCTGTAGCTTAAGCATAAACACCTGGAGGGGTGGTTTGAGCCGACAGAAAGGCGACAGTAGAATAACCATTCACAACTATGGTGAGCAGAAAAACATATTAGAATTTACAACACATCAAACATTAAGGTAAGTTGAGGCATAGAAATCTGAGGCTGCAGTATGCACAGGCTCACCAAAACTGATAAATCTTGATTTCCACTAAAGTACTTTGGTGCTAACAGAAAAAATCCATGCACTTATCCTGTATTGTGTCAACAATAACTGCTGGTGAAGGTGTAGTAATGGTGTGGGGAATGGTCCGTTAATACCGGCCATTGCTTGAATGCCTCTTTCCATAGCCACAATTTACCCATCTTCTAATGGCTCCTTCCAGCATGATAATACCCTAAACCAAAAGTCATCTTAAACTGGTTTTATTAACATTTCAATGGGTTTAGTGTTGTTACCACAGATCTACTGTAAAGAGCAGTAAATGGCAACAAACTAAACAAGTATTTGATATGAAAATTATTTGTCTTTAACAATCAGAATCAAAAATACTTTATTGTTCCCAGAGAGAAATTTCAGTTGTTACAGTTGCACACCTTTATACAAAGAATAAACATTATTATATGCTTACAATAAAAGTGGCTAAGATGATAAATATGGAACTGAATACTGAATAACGCAGTTCAAATTATTATTGCACCTCTGAGTTATTGCACACATAAGAACTTGCACAGATTAACCATAGTGTTACCCATTAAGGGAGGAGTTATAGAGTTTGATGGCTACAGGCAGGAATGACCTCATGTGGGGCTCTGTGGTGCATTTCGGAGGGATGAGTCTTGCACTAAATGTGCGCCTGTGTCTCATGATGATGTTGTAGAGTGGGTGGGAGCCACTGTCCATAATGTCCTGCAGCTTAGACAGCATCCTCCTCTCCGACACTGCCATCAGTGAGTCCAGCTCCACTCCCACAGCATCACCATCCTTGTGGATCAATTTGTTGAATCTGTTGGCATCTGCCACCCTCAGCCTGCTGCCCCAGCATGCAACAGCATAGAGGATAGCGCTCTCCGCCACAGACTCATAGAAAACCCTGAGCATAGTCCGGCAGATGTTGAAGGACCTCAGGCGCTTCAAAAAATGGAGACGACTTTGTCCCTTTCTGTATAAGGCATCAGTGTTCTTAGCCCAGTCCAGTTTATTGTCTTTGTATACTCCCAGATACTTGTAGTCCTCCACAGTGTCCACACTGACCCCCCCCCCCAGACACAGGGATTACCGGTGCCTTGTCCCTCCTCAGGTCCACCACCAGTTCCTTTGTCTTTGTAGGGTTGAGCTCTAGATGGTTCAGCTCACACCATGCAACAGTCCTTTACCGTCGCCTGGTACTCGTTCGCATCACCCCTGCTGATGCGTCTGCTAGTAGTCTAATTCACACATTATAGAGTTTTATAAAACAAAAAAGCTTTTTTTTTTTTAATCTTGAAAAACTCCTGGAAGCTTTGACTGTTACACCTGCTTGATTTTGCAGCCATTTCCTGACAGTTTTCTTGTTTAATGGTCTATTGTGTGATATGTTAATTTATCATTTTTAGAAATAGTCTGTGTAAGTATAAATAATTAAATTAAACAAATAACAAAACCTTTTTTTATTATTATAATATAAAATTAGGGTGCCTAAGACCTTTACAAAGTACTATATATCTCTGCGAATTTGGTCTGTGTAGAGATTGTTTGACTTGACTTGGTTGTAGACATTCTAAAGAAATTAAGGCAAACAGGACCACAGTTCAGTGTAGGGTATCTTCAATTCAGTTCAATTCAATTTTATTTGTATAGCGCTTTTAACAATGAACATTGTCTCAAAGCAGCTTTACAGAAA
>JAOVVF010000011.1:128476-144296 GCA_028565595.1 Duopalatinus emarginatus
ATATATATATATATATATATATATCATACTATGTATTCTGTCAAGCTTAAAAGTAGGTATCCTAAGTGCTCCCCAGGTGCTACGGATACGTAGCTGCCCACCACTCTGGGCATGTGTCCTCACTGCCCCCTAGTGTTCACTAGTGTGTATGTGTGTGTTTCACTACACTGATAGGTTAAATGTGGGGAATTCCGCATGCATGCATAGTGGACTTCTCTGTCCACATCCCAGTCTATGGAGTGCACGAAGCATGACAGGATTATACTGTGTCTAGCTTTACAATTTCTTTGTACCCGACTGGTACATAGAAAAGGAAGGAATCTGCAGAAGGACATGGTCCATCACACTTGACAGGGATTCAGCCTTCGTGCTGCCATCAGGTACTCCAGATTGCAATGAACACTTGTCTTGCTCCCTCAAGCCAGTGTCTCCACTCCTTCAGGGCTGACTTAATGGCGAGCAACTCTCTTGGGCAATGATGTAACATAAAAACTTGACAACAGAACATGAAACTTACTCTTTTCGCTTTTAATATAAAGCTGATTTTGAAGCAGACAAGACCGTATCACCCATACAGGTTGCACATGTTGGTCCATTGTGTCTTAAAAATAAAAAAATCTAAATATTACTAATATAGGCCAAGACCAATTTCCCTATCATATGGCAATTTTTAATGTCTAGAGAAGGTGCTAAAGACTGTTTTCATTAGTCTCCCTTGTGAATTCGGATCAGGTTATATGCACTCCGGAGACCCAGTTTGGCCTCTCTTTCTCTGTCTCTTTCACCTTGGTGGGACCCAGTTGCATTGGCTCGAGAGCAGCAGCACTACGACACTGGAAACTTGGGTAGTAGACATAGGCAACACAGATTATTAAGACATATTGCCAAATTGATTAAGCTATCCATGGTAGCAGAATCATCTCTGCATGCAAGTTTGGTGAGCACCTTCATGTTCAGACCTCATTCCATCTGCTCTTGGTTGCTCGGGTTCTGAAATCAAGAGCATACTTAGCTACACAATGCTTTTCCTGTTTAAGACACAAGCTCACTGCTTCTTCTGCTTTCATTACCATGATTGAACACTAGTTTAGAAAGTATCTCACCTTCTTGTTTCCAGACCACCATAGCCCATTTCAAGGCCCTCCCAGTTAGTGGGCCAATGACCTGAGTGATCCTGGCACAGTCAGACAGCTCTTCTTGTTTAGTGAAATATAAGAAGCACTTCTTGGTACTTCTTAATCCCTGGTACTCGGCTGGCTCCCCGGAATACCACTCGCAGCGTACCAGCTGGTAGCGTGAGCCGAATCAGAAATCAGTATCAGGATGTGGTAGCAACCTGGGTGAGCTGCTGTACCTGAGAGTTGATTTGCTAGGCGCTGATGGTGTTCACCAGCACGCATCCCCTGGCTGTCAGATGTTTCACACCTGCTGTGTCCATAATATGGGCAGAGTATTCTGTTATGAGATGAAGTGTACAGACACTGGTCAAGACAGGGGGTAAACACAAATGTAAAAAAAGTCCTGTATATAATTTGTTAGCCCAGAAAGTTCAGAAAGAAATAGTAGCATAATGGGCTAATATGAGGGTTGTTTTTTTTTTTTTGTTTTTTTTTTTGTATTTATCTGTAATCTTATGTTAAATTGTTTATTTTTCTTAAAATGGACAATTTAAATGTAAATATTTTGCTAGTATATTGTGTTGGTTTTAATATATCGTTAGCACAAAATATGCATATTGTCACTTCATGCTTTCAGGTAATTTCAGGTTCACTGTGTATGTGTCTTTTAGGCGTGTGGCCTGCTTAGCAATGGAGAAAACCAAGCAGGAGCAGCAGGCAAGTTGTACCTGGTTTGGCAAGAAGAAGAAACAGTACAAAGACAAATACCTAGCTAAGCACAATGCAGGTAGGTAAAGCTGAACATACTGGCTTCATACCTTTTTTGTATGGTAGTTTAGCTGCTCAATACCACCAGTAACATATGAATGGTTTCATAAAAGATTAAATGGCAGAATGTGTAATTTCATCTACATCTGTTGCGCAACTATTCTAGTGAGTATGCAAAAGTGTCTGCAAAAAAAACATGATTCTCTAAAAAGTCTAAAAAAAAAAAAAAAGTCATGTGCTACATTTCAAACTACTCATTACTAATTTGTAAATTACTATGGAAGGAAGTGTTGGATTAAAAGTTTAAAAGTTATAGCAAAAGTTATAGTTTAAAAGTTTTTCTCTTCTGTTGGGCCCCTGAGCAAGGCTCTTAATGGTCCAGTGGTGCTGTAACATGGCTGACCCTGTACTCTGGGGGGAAAAAAGGAATTATAATGTATAGTTGTCAAAAAAAGCTTCTGTCTTTTTCTTAAACAAAGTATGCTAATATGAAGTTTCTTATGTAGCGATGGTAAAACTGAAATCTGTACCTGCTGGGTCATTTATTCAGTAATCCTGCTTTTATGACTTTGTGTACAGTAGGTTTAGAAACTGTTCAGACCCCTGGAGTTTTTGCACAATTCAATGTGTTAAAATGTTTCATGTAGCTAATTATTCAGAGCTTTTGCTTAAACACTATAAATTGGTCTAAGGGCCTCCTGTTTGCTTTGAGATTAATAGAATGTGATTTAGAAAGGCACACAGCTTGTGTAAAAGGCCAATGTCTGACTAAAATAGATCTGCACAAGCATAAAAAACCATCTCTAAAATTTCAAATATCCACAGGAGCGCAGTGAGCTCCATCATTTTATAAAGAGAAGAAATTTGGAACTACCAAGACAATCTTTAGAAGATGCCAGTTTATCAATGTGCCCCATCCAGTCTGATTGAGGTTGAGAGCATCTGCCAGGAAGAATAGGGTCTGAATACTTATTTAAATGAGATTTTTTTATTTGTAATACATTTTAAAAATATCTCATCAATATTGTTTATAGGTAAAGGTAAAAGTTCATTTAAACCAATTAAATAATAGTCTGCAAAAATGGAGGGATCTGAATACTCTCAAACCTACAGTATGTAACCTACACACTGCATTGCATACGTATTCACCTCCTGTTGTACCTTTTTTGTGCACATGCTGGAACTAAAATGCACTTATCTAGGATTTGATGTCATTAAACTAAATAAAAATGTACAGTCGCCACTGAAAGTGATGGAATGGAAAGGCAGGTTTTTTTTGTTTTGTTTTGTTTTCTGCTATACTCTGAAGACGTTGGGTTTGACATCAAATGAACTATATAAGATGATAGCTTAAAATCAGGTTACATTTCCTGATATTTAAATCTAGATGTGTTAAAAAATCTTAAACAAGGATAAACCAACATAAAAAGGATAAAAAAAGAAATCTGTAAAAAAAAAAAAGCAAGAAATGAAAGACATGAAAATTTATCAGCACCATTTGCATAAATATGGAACAATACCAAATAATTGAGTGTCCTGAAGAAGAAAGAAAAACAGTGGTGAGCAGCCAGACACTGAACAGGTTGGCCACAGACACATCATTTGCTGACATAAACGTTGTGAGAGCTATAAAGAAAAAGCCAAAAAATCATCAGCCACACCCTCCAGTGAGCAAGGGTGAAGATATCATTTTACATTTACAGCATTTGGCAGATGCCTTTAGCCAGAGCTACTTACATTTATCTCATCTTTATACAACTAAGCATTTGAGAGTTAAGACCCCTGCACCAGGGCCCAGCTGTGGTAGCTTGGTGGGTATTTAAACATGCAATCTTCTGAGCAGTTGTCCAACTTCTAAAAGCCCCTGTATTACAATCCTCCATTGTGGTTGAGGAAGTGTCATAGATTGGACTTGCATGGCTGCTCCCTGAAACAGGACACTTACACATGGTGAGGCCTTCTGCTGTTGTAGACCATCTGCCCCAAACTTCAATGTGTTGAGTTTTCTGAGATTCTTTTCTGGTTGTAAAGAGTGCATATTTTTTGGGGTTACCATATCTGACTTAAAGGCACCACAAATCTGACCATTCTCCTCTTTTTTTTTAAACCATACTTTGTGAATTTTAGAAATGCAGTGGCAAACCCATTAATGCATTATGTATTACTCTAATTAGCATCATTTTGTTTGTTTGTCTACAGTAGGCCAATAACAATACACAGTGCAAATAAATTGCTGTAACCTCTTATTGTAATATTTGGTAATGCTGCAATTTTACAACTTCTTTAAGCTTTCTTTCCACACATTAAGAATATGACAGTCTGATTCAAAGCTGCATTATAAGTCTGAAGGTATGCCAGATATTAGACCAGCACACCCATATGTGAGCCTTCCCCAAACCATTGCTAAAAGCCACAAATGTTTATAATTTCTTTGTGCTGTACATGCTTTAATGGAGATAGAAAAAATGGAATGGCCCAAACCATGACCTCAACCCCACTGAACAATTTTGGGATGGATTGGAACTTCGACTACATGCTAGACCTTCTCATTTAACATCAGAGTCCAGCTTTACTAAAGCTGTTATTGAGCACAATTGATCACAGCCTGTTCCAGAATTAGTGCAAAGCCGCTCAGCGAAGTGGAGACGGTTATTGCACATTCAAGTCTGTTATCAGTCCATGTACTTTTGGCCACATAAAGTAGTGTCTTCAAGGACCCACCAAACAAATAAAAAAACATCACCCATAGTGGTGATCTCATTAAAATGAGTTTAACAAGCTCCACAGGGATGGTCAAAGATTTATCAGCAGCTCTGGTAAAATTTGCAGCCATGACATTA
Organism: Duopalatinus emarginatus; assembly: GCA_028565595.1. Lineage (NCBI taxonomy): Eukaryota > Metazoa > Chordata > Actinopteri > Siluriformes > Pimelodidae > Duopalatinus > Duopalatinus emarginatus. The sequence goes on from JAOVVF010000011.1 coordinate 133,203, forward strand.
ATGTTTGTTCCCTCATCTACTGTATCAGAGAAACAATGAAAGATTTCACTCTGTCCAAAGTTTTTAAATCTTATTGTTTTCATTTGGAACTTGCATTCAGAATCTATCTTATGTTTCTCGAACAAAGGTATTTTCTATTGCGTAGTGCTTTGTATCGCATGGCTAGGAAACTGTGCCATGGCACATGGACCTCTAGATGATAAACTAGTGACTGGATTTGTGTATCAGTAATTGTCAAGTAGATGAAGCAGAGGTTGTACTGTACTGTCCCCCCTCCCCCCAATGTTCATCTCCGCTCAAGTAGTGTACCAAACCATCAGATGTGCTGTTTCATGGCCATTTTTTGCGCCCCTGCTATAGAGACTGTTGTGCATGAAAATTATCTTTTTTCAAAAGAAAAAAAAACTTAAACTAGGCCATCGGCTACCAACAACCATGCCACAGTCTAAAAAATCAAACATTTTTTCCTCACATTCAGTTTGATGTGAACATTAACTGAAACTCTTGACCTGTATCTGCATGGCCCTACTGACACATGAGTGACTGATTGTATAACTGCATGACTGCATGAATGATCAGGTCTACTTTTTTATTTTATTTCCCTCTAAAACATTGAAATCAGAGGCTTTTATATACACTGTGTGTGTGTGTGTGTGTATTTATATGTAGTCTCCACAGTTATTGGCAGTTCTTTTTTGAATTAGCTTAAACTGACCCTGAAAAAATAAACATGTAAAAAAAATAACTTAACAACAAATAATTATTTTTAACAAAAAGACATGGGAAAGGTGAAATGTAATATGATCTTACTGAGTTACACTATATAGCTACTGTCCTGGAAATTCCCAGCTCCAATCAACTGAAATTGTGACAAACTTACCTGGATGAGGAGCCAACTTTATTTTGCCGTCCACAGTAAGGAGGATGGTAAGAGAGACAAAAAGTCTCCAGGAATTACTGATGGAGAGTTACAGAAAAAAAAGCATTTTTGTTAGCATTAAGTCTCATATTATCAGGCACCAGTTGGTAAAGACTTTCCAGTAATAAAGCGTTCCGGTCATCTTTCCAAAAATGTAAGCTTCTGAAGATACTTTTGTGACTTTGACTGGAAATCTTATTATAGTGGAGAATTTTGTGGTTTGTTTGTTTGTTTTTTATATATCTATATTTAACGTGAACAAATATATTGGAAACAACAACCTTCACAGAGTAGAGTTGAAGGTATCACAATCCACCATACAGAAAAAGACATAAAGAAGAGGAGGAAAAAGGGACAAGATGCAAACTACTGAAAAGCAGTCAGAATCAGACCAGTCCAGACAAGAAGAATCAGTCCAGATTGGATTTCACAAAGAAATGATACTGAAACCAAGAAACCTCTAATAAAATGATGGAGTGGCCAAATTGAGGAGACCAAAAGGATCTTCTCATGATCCAAAACATAATTGGGAGAAAAGGTGGATGGATTAGAACTGTCAATCACCAGACTTCAACCAAACTCCATCTGCATTTTACCTACTGGATTCCAGTCTCCTAGTCTAAAGGGAGAAACTCCCCAAAATTCCTCAAACTGAAAGAAGTTGCAGTACAAGCCTACAAAAAGCAATGCACCCTTTAAAGGATGTCAGTGGGTTGCAGGCCTGACACAGTTATGGCAAGCAAAGGACATGCAAAGATATTTGAAGATATTTGTTCCAGTAGTTTTGCTCACCAAATCTGGTGATCTGCCACCAAAGTTGGCATGTTCTAAATTGCGTAACACATCTAGATGTGAATAAACCCACATGTTTTCATTGTATAGCGAAACAAAATGACTAACCTATGTTTCTTTGCTAATAGTTTGATGTGACTAAATGTGCATGGCTTTGTGGTTGTGCTGTCCTCTCCAGCAGTGTGCTTCTTATTGTGTGTCTGTTTCTTTTGCGCCTGCAACTAACAGCAGCAGGCAGTGTTGCCATGGCAGCACAGTTATATTGTCTATTTAACCAATTTTGATGCCCCACTCCTCTTACCCTGTCCATTTTTCATGCTTTCTCTCCTTAATGGCCTTCTTGCATGTAAGTACAACAACAAACTAATGCCTCCGTTTTTGTTCGTATGTAATGTTTAACCTAATTGTTGTATAATTTAAAGGAAAAGCAGGGGTAGACACATCATAACTTTATTAGCTAGCAGTGTTTTGGTCGGCTAGAAACTTAATTTACGTAGTATCACTGTGAATTAACTTTAATCCTACATACCAAATGAAAGCTTTTTTTTTATTATAGATAAACCTACTTGTCCAGATAAAAAAGTATTTTCTCAGACATGAAATCTAAGTGCCTGGGCTAGTGATTTGTCCACCCCTGGTAAGAATGGTCAGCGATTTGCGCATCTTACAGGAAAGACAACAACGCAAGTGTTTATTAGCCCCCACCCTTTTTATTCCTCTGTGGACTGTTTTATGTTATTATGACAAGCAAAAGGATGCCAAACGCTTTAACCACGTTTTCTTATAGGAATCCACATTTTTTTCCTCATGTAGCGTCTGCTGTGTACAGAAGATACATGCACTAATTTGTCTAGGTGTTATGTATAAACACATATGTAGTATGCAGGTTTATTTAGCAATAAATTTTGTAACTCCACTGGAACAGGGTGGAATAAAAGGTATTTATCTTTAGACTGTGACGTATTTTTAAAAGCGAATGGATGTTGTCTAAAAGTTCTATAATACTAAAGATTACTTTACTCTTTGCACTACTGCATATTCACATACCTCCACATTACATCATTAAGGAATTAATGACTATCAGGCTAAATAACTCATATTTTATAAATCAGTTCCAATTATTATATACCATACAATCCAATATTATTTCTAATATATTTTTTTCTAATATATAAGATTTTTTTTTCATGTGTAAGCCGAAGTATACAAAGAAGATTATTTTTATCTCACTGTTATTAAACCATATTCTCTTACTGCTTCAGCATTGTATCAAATAGTCCTACATCTTCTCACCCCTCTGTTCTCCTGCAGTATTCGACCAACTAGATCTTGTCACTTATGAAGAAGTTGTGAAGTTGTCTGCTTTCAAGAGAAAAACACTGGTCTTATTAGGTATGTGGCATTGTGACATTTCCTGTACATTGGCTGTTTCGGCTGTGCTCCTGTTATAACAGGTTTTCTACTGCAGGTGCCCATGGCGTCGGCAGGCGACACATCAAGAATACACTTATTGCAAAGCAACCAAACAGATATGCTTACCCCATCCCACGTAAGTAGTATACTTTAAAGAATACCTATGTAGATGTTTGATATGTTATTTTGTTATATATTATATATACTATATATAACATATAGATGTTATATATATTATATATACCTTATTTTTAAAATAAGGTTGAGCAACATTGTGACGACAGAAAGATTTTTCAGTGCATCCAGTAGTTTGATTAATTTGCCCATTGTGAAACCCAAGATTGAATTTGTTTGATGTATTTTCTACACATTCTTGTTTTGGACAGTCCCTCCTAGGGCACACATTCTGTAATCAGACACTCCGTGTGAGCACTGATAGAATATATTCACTAAATCAGAGTATAAACAGCTTTCTGTTCACTAATGGATCTTCCCTCAAACTCGCCCAGACACAACCAGACCTCCTAAAAAGGATGAAGAAAACGGCAAGAATTACTACTTTGTGTCACATGACCAGATGATGCAGGACATCTCAAACAATGAGTACCTAGAGTATGGAAGCCATGAGGATGCTATGTATGGCACACGTCTAGAGACCATCCGAAAGATCCATGAGCAGAGCATGATCTCTATTTTGGATGTCGAGCCACAGGTATCAGACTGATCTTTGTTTGACTAATTGTTGTGGTATTGTGTTGCTTTTGCTAGTTATGTGTTACTGATAATTCTGTGGGTTTTTTTTGGACAGGCACTGAAAGTTTTGCGGACAGCTGAATTTGCTCCGTATGTCGTTTTCATCGCTGCACCTACTGTCACCCCGGGTATGAATGAGGTAAGCACATAACCCGAAAATATTCTTTCTCACAAATAGTACACATACCACTATGTGTGTTTCATCTCCTTCCTTTTTGTTTAAATTTAATCCAGTTTTCTGTCTGCTTTCAGCTGGATTGATTATTTTTTATAATAATAAGATCTAGTCTGTAAAGCTTCAGGGCATTCTGTACTCTATTGAGGCTCATTGCATGTTGCATGTGTCAATCATTTTGCATGTTGCTTCTATGTGACTCTTTTCTTTGGCATCTCCGCACTGCGCTTAGTTCCCACGGTGGTGCAGAAAACTGACTGTAAGTACATGATATGCAGGCTGTGTCAGTGCTGTTTTAGAACTACAATATTTGGAGAAAAGTATTGGGACAAACCTCTTAATCGTTGAATTTGGGTGTTTTGTTCAGTCCCATTGCCATACGTGTAAAATATCAGGCACCTAACCATACAGTCTGCTTTTACAAACATTTCTAAATATATACTGTAATATGAATCCACTGTTGCAACTAGTCAGTTTGTGAAATTGATTCTGTCCTAAATATTCCACGACTAACTCTGTGTGGTATTATTGAAATGTGGAAGTGTTCAGGAACCACAGCAAATCAGCCACAAAGTGTCAAAACATGTAAAGTTACAGAGCAGGGTCACCAAGTGCTGAGGCACGTAGTGCTAAAAGTCACCAATGGTCTTCAAAACCTCCTCTGCCATTAACATCAGCACAAAAACTGTGCACTGTGAGCTTCATGGCATGGATTGTTTATGGCCAAGCAGCTGTATGAAAGCCTTGCATTACCAAGCACAATGGCAGACGTAAGACGGAGTGGTGTAAAGCATGCCGAAGCATGAATCACACTTTTCTATCTGGCGGTCTGATGGATGAGTGTGGGTTTGGTGAATGCCAGGAGAACATTGTCTGTCTGACTGCATTGTGCCAAATGTATGCCTTCATCTTTGTGGGAAAGGTTTGAGGAAGGTCCTTTTTCTGTTCCAGCATGACTGCCTTAATGCACAAACCAAGAACTATAAAGGCATGGTTGGGTGAGTTTGGTGTGGATGAACTTAACAGGCCCACAAAGAACCCTGACCACAACCCTATCAAACAGCTTTATGGTGTCCTAGAATGGAGATTGCGAGTCAGGCCAACATCAGTGTCTGACCTTATAAATACTCTTCTGGATAAATGGCCAAAAAATCCCACAGACATGATTCAAAATCGTGTACGAAGCCTTCCCATAAAAGTGGAAGTTTTTGTAGATGCAGAGGCAGGACCGAGTCCATATTAATGCCTATGGATTTAGAATAGGATGTCATAAAAGCTCCTATAGGTGTAATGTGTAGGTGTCCCAATACTTTTGTCCATATAGTGTGTGTGTGTATGTGCAGTATATATTATACATGCACACACATATACACTACTGTGCTGAAGTTTTAGGTTTTATTTTGTTATAGATGTTTATTTTGTTCAGTATAAAACATTTTCAAACATTGCTTAAAAAAAAGAACTTACAGGAAAATGTTTTACAGATTGTGTAAATCTAATATCCTTATAAAAATGCACAAACTGTACTTGCACTCAAGAAAAAAAGCTAAGTGTAGTCACACCTAATATTGACATTTTTATTCTGTTTTACTGATAATTTGTGAATGGATTTCAGATTTTTGTCTTTTTTCTTTTGACAATTACCCCTGAGTGACTGAGCTGCCTTATTAGCATTTTAGCATTTATCATCTATTCAAAGGCTTGAACCCCCAAAAAGTAATCCAAAATACAGCTAATATTTAAATAATGATTAAATGATGAATACATTTCACTTGAGTGGCTAAACATTACCCTGGTGTTCTCCTTATTATAGCAGTTAACTCCCTTGATATTAGAAAATCTCTGTGTATGGTGGGCAGGATGGACTGACATCAGCTTCAGTCTACTTCTAGTGAAGTTCGTGTATCACCTGTTCTAGACAGTCTTCTCAAGGTTGTGGTGTTGCTTGTGTATCTTTTCCTACAACAATTTCCAGTCAACAACTTCTCATTAATATGCTTTGATCCACCACTCTGTAAACAGCCAGCAATGACCTTCTTGTGGAGAATGTTGATGATTGTCTTTTTGACATCTGTCTTCCCTATGATTGTGCGTGTGCTGAACTAATACAGAAGATATACTGTTTAAACAGTAATTTATTAAATTCAAAATACAAATTATTCTAACAAGTAAAAATACTAGATTTCTAATTTTCATGAGCAGCATGCTATAGAAAAGTAAAACACTGAAGTATGTCATTTACATTAAACTAATATAAAATATGACAGTTAATAATTTTAAATGAAATTATAAACAAACACAAACTTTTTCAAGCATGTCTCAAGTGTCCCGGGAGCCACATAATACAGTTGTGTTAAGTCCATGCAAATAAATATTCCAAAAAAAAGGAAATGATGCCGTCTTAGTCCTTAATACAATACACTCACTGTTAACACAATACACTCACTGTTCACTGGACATTGTAAATATTATATCATATTTAACATTCTACATATTTATTTTGTATTCAGTTAAATGTTTATCCATTCTACATATTTATTCTGTATCTACCGTTACTATTTTTTTATCCATATACCCTCATTTATTGCATTATTTATTACTCTGTGTCACTTGCACTATGCTCATTTTCAATTATGCAACTTTTCATATTTGCACTCAGATATTGCACATTACTTTTTCATATCTGCACAATTTTTACATTTGCACAGTTTTTACATTTGCACGTTTGCACTCTGCACATTGCTACTATTTGCACTTCTGGTAGATGCTAACTGCATTTCGTTGCCTTGTACTTGTACCGAGAAATGACAATAAAGTTGAATCTATCTATCTATCTATCTATCTATCTATCTATCTATCTATCTATCTATCTATCTATCTAATCCAGGAGAGCAAAGCAAACAGCAACTCATTGTCCAATTCTAATAAATGTTCAACATTTAAAACATAAGAAGTCCTTCTGCATGTAAATTTGTATATGCTTGACTTACATTGATTCTTCTTTCTCTCTTGTCCTGTATCAGGATGAGTCTCTGCAAAGGTTGCAGAAAGAATCTGAGGCCCTGCAGAAGTCCTACGCTCACTACTTCGACATGACCATCATCAACAATGAAATCGATGAAACCATCCGGCTACTGGAAGAAGCCATTGATGTAGTGGCTACCACCTCTCAGTGGGTGCCTGTTTCCTGGGTCTACTAGCACCCTTATAGGCCACATTTTTCCACTTGCTAATCCTCTTCCACAAAAAAAAAGAAAAGAAAAGAAAAGAAACTACACGCATTCATCTAACAGACTCACAAACCATTAGTCCATGTGTTGATATCATCGAGACCCTCCTGTGGGACTGCAAAAGCATAGTGCTGTACATATCTACACATATAAATATATAAATATTAATATAAAAAGAATAAATATGGTCCTGTACTTATAGCTAGGGGTTGGACATTTTGTACTTTGTTTTTTGAACAGCATCTCAGAGCAATGATGAGCACAGTAAGGTGGTCAGTGATTGGTTGGGGGGTGTTGTGTGACATATAAGGGTTTGAGAGGAGGTGTCCACACGCAGATCTGAACCTTGGGCACGGCCTGATTAGCCGGATGAGGAACCTTGTTCCATGTCTCACCCCACCAGTCCAACTCAGTTCACATGTCACATTTCCTGGACATGTTTACAGTGGCATGTCTATGGGCAGTCAATAAGCACAGTTGGCTTGAGTGCGCCAAACTTCTATATTATTTATTTTTCAAAGGCACTGGACTGAAGGTGACTTTAGCCTGTGCTGGTCTCTTACCCTTTCTTGTTAATTCCTCTGCTTGTTTAGCACTCTTATTTTGCACAATGGACAATAGAGGAGATGGGTGCTCTCTCTCTCTCTCTCTCTCTCTCTCTCTCTCTCTTTCATTCCTCCTTGTTTCTTTCCAAGTGAATAATTCAGAATGGTTTAAGGGTGCAGTTGTGCTTGGTGTTGCCAGTATTATATTTGTCTCATCTCCTGAAAAACAACAACAAAAAAAGATTATTGTCAAAAAAAAAGTTTTGGGGGAAACAGACACCTATGCACTTCCCTGTAACTCTGGAATGCTGGTTAACCCTCTGAGTGGACAACCTTTTTCATGGCTTGTCAAGTGATGTGTATGTAAATTTTGTCTTTGAATTTTATTTGTCATGTGGGTAGGGGGAAAGAGACTTTCCTGGATCTGCCATTTCAGAAAATGTGTTGTCTTAAGAGTATTATTGTTTAATGTTTATTCCAGGAAGATGGAGCCAGAAGGGATTTTAGTGTCTACCTGTTTCCATGGTACAGATATTCTTCTGAAATGAAGAATTGTTGTGTGCATAGACATAAATGAGTGTGACACTCTTCATTTCATATTTCCCTTGTGTAAATTTCTCTGAAAATACGTTACTCTTCAGTATGGCTTTTGTAAATAGATTTCCTTTCATGTGTTGGGGAAAAGTAAACTGCCTTTGAATTCATGCAAAATTTGTTATTCTTTGGCTCTTTCTACAGCCTGTCAATAATTGTTTTCTTTTGCAGGTTCATCAGTTTAGGATCAGTTATCATCAATACCCAGGCTATGGATATGGTATCATATTTAAAAAAATGATTAATTTCTTTGGCCAACATATCCGTACATTTTTTGGAAATTCAGTTTATGCTAGCAGATGGTGACATATTTCCATATAGTATTGCTGATTCTTGTGTGATGGTGTGAATCAACATTTCTGCAGCATAAAATAAAAAGTGGAAAAGAGAAACTTAAAAATGAAAATTTTCCATATGCCGCAATGCATGATGGCCTATTTAACATTTATATCGTCTACAAATTCTGCATAATTTTAACCGGAAACAACACTGCCATAATATCAGGGGTGGTAAATTCTTCAGTAATTGTGCCATTGTACCATTGCTATACTTAGGTATTAAGTTTTAGCTTATTCATGCCAAAATATTCACTTCAATTGAGTATTATTAAAATTAACTACTTGTTCTCCTTCTTAATTACATTTTAAATATTGTTAGAAATACATTGCATTTTAATTGTTAGAAACCTTGCATATAGAGTGATATGTCAATCAAATGGGCGGTTTGTCATCTAGTCATGTCATGTTAGCATGTTAGTTTAGATAGATAAACCTCTTAACTGGCTATATTTATCTCATTGCCCTCTTTTCTTTGCTAATGCCAGGTTAGTGTATCATCAATTCCAGCTGCAAATCATCAGCTTCAGATTAAATACTTTTAACTTGAGTATGTTTGGCTGGATACTTGCCATATTAATTAAAAAACAATATCTATACTTTCACCTAAGTTTACCTTCTGAGTACATTGTCCACCCCTAATAAATTTACAATCCCTGACTTACGGAGTCACCACATTCCGAGGATGTTTGAGGATGTATTTTACTTCTTCCTGAAAGATACCTAAACTGCAGGAATTAGATTTAATTGGTGGCCTTTTTTCCAAATCAGGAAAAAAAAAATCACAATTAGTCCATTAATGCTCTTACTCTGGCTCTTATGACAGCATGAAGCATGGACTGATAAAACAAAATTAATCATCAAGCTGAATGCTACTTTCTCAAATAGCAGTTGACAGATCAGCTTTGCAGGATGGAGCTATTATTTTTCACAGTAAGTTTTATATTGATTTATATTGGCTTGCAGTCTAGGCTGTTTGCTGGGCATGTCCATGGCCAGATGTATCCTGATAAATGACATCACTGAACTCTCAATATTTTATATTGATGGAATGAGAAAAGTATCAAAAATATCAATATACACATGTGCAATAATTGTTGATTAACTATCACCATCTCCTCTGTTGCTTTACCTGACATGCAACCCCACATCATAAAGGAATAGTGGAATTAGATTAGGTTTGTTTAGGCACTTTATACTTTTTTATTAGAATGGCACACGACAGAAGTCCCTGCATCATCTCTCTAGCCAGTGCAGATTTATGATTCCTCACCGAATATCACATTCAACCAATACTTTCAGATGGTATGTATACTGTATATATACAATTCTGATTAAGAATCATAACATAAAAAGTCTGCACACCCCTGTTAAAATGCCAGGTTTTGTGAAGTTAAATAATTTTAGTTTTATTTCAGACTTTAATGTGACCTATAATCTGTGCAACTCAATTGAAAAACAAACTGAAATTTTTAGAAAGTGAAAATTAAAAAAATAAAATAATGTAAAAAATAAATACAAATAAATAAAATAATGTGGTTGCATAAATATGCACACCACATTTAGGCCATTATGAAGTTCAGCTGTTCTAGTATTCTAGTATTTTCCTGACATTTACTTAGTTGCACCTTACAGCAAAGGTCATGGTCCTAAAAGTGCTAAACAAAAACATGTGTAACACTTTAGGGAAAATAGTTTTAGATGTAGATTGTAAAAATGTCAAGGCATGTCAGACTACATCAGAGGGCCTGAAAACACCTCGGACTCCAGAGGGTTAAAAGCATCAAAGAAATGTATCATTCAGGAGAAAAGCACATTTTTTTAAGGCATTAGATAGTCCATGAAGAACGTCATTAACAAGTGGATAAAATATGTCAGAGTGACATCACAAAGAACTGGATGTTCCTCTAAAATTGATGAAAGGACAAGAACAAAACTTGTCCAGGAAGATGCCAAGCTTAAACAAGCTGCAAGGATTTCTGGCAAATACTGGTTGTCTACTACATGTGACAAAAATCTACCATACTCTTCATATGTCTGGGCTGTGGGGTAGGGTAGTAAGACAAAAGCCTTTTCCTACAAAAAAAAAAAAAACATCCAAGCTTGGCTGCATTTGCAAGAATCTACACGCAATCTGCCAAAAACTTGTGGAAAATTTGTTATCGTCTGATAAGAGCAAGATTTTGGCCAGTTTTGTCACAAAAACTTCAGGCCTCTGCCAAAGATAGATAGATAGATAGATTCAACTTTATTGTCATTGATCGGTACAAGTACAAGGCAACGAAATGCAGTTAGCATCTACCAGAAGTGCAAATAGTAGCAAAGTACAGAGTGCAAA
>JAOVVF010000011.1:144396-157340 GCA_028565595.1 Duopalatinus emarginatus
TTATTTAGAAAAAAACTCAATTTATTAGAAGCTAAAGAACACATCTTAACCAGGGGTGCCAATAATTATGGAGGGCATATATATATATATATATATATGTATAAACCATTAGTGCTTGTTATTCAGTTGGTTTCACCTGCTTCACTGCAAACGCAAAGGAGTCACAACAGGTGCACTTGAGAGGCAACAGCAAGATAATCCCCAAGACATTTATAAGTACCATTCCAAGAAAGTTTACTGTGTTTCCCATCACAGTGTCAATAGCATGAAGGAGATACTAGGATGTGGGCTATTAAATGAGGAAAGCTGGACAAACCAGCAGCAGGATTGGTATCTGATACTATGTGCGAGCTGGAAAATGAGGAGCATTGTCAGAGCTTAACAAAATGACTACTGGCGTGCATGTTTCTGACCAAACTGTCAGAAACAGACTCCATGAGGGTGGCATGAGGACCCGACATCCTGTAGTGGGACCTGAGCTCACAGCCCAGTACTGACATTTACCAAAGAACACCGTAATTACCAGGCCCGCCACTGGTGTAGCATTCTTTTCACAGATAAGAGCAGGTTCGCAGTGAGCATGTGTGCCAGACGTGAAGGAGTCTGGAAATGCCATGGTGAATGCTATGCTGCTTACAACGTCATCCAGTACAACTGGTTTGGTGGTGGGTCAGTGATGGTACAGTGCCCTGTAAAGTTTTTCATCACTTATCATATCTTTAATTCTAGGGAGACCATCTAAAACATTAGAAATGTACTCCCCAAAATACGCGAGAAAATTAATTCTGAATATCCCATTGTTTCTTCTTTTTCATGTCTCACAGAAATCATAGCCAAGTTTTTGCAAAGAACAATCACTGCGAACTAATCCCTTGAAGCTATGAAGTGTTCAAACCAAAAAGTAGAGTTTCAACTTTCCTCTGGCATTGACATCAGCACAAAAATTGTATGTAACAGTAGCATTATGACATAGATTTTCATATCTAAGCTGCATGCAAGTTTTACCTCACAAAGTGCAAATGACGGATGGAGTGGTGTAAAGCATGCCCCCTTAAAAAGTGTTCTGTGGAGTGACGAATCACGCTTTTCTATCTGGCAGTCTGATGGACAAGTCTGGGTTTGGCGATTACCTGGAGATTGTTACCTGTCTGTCTACATTCTGCTAACTCTGATCGTTTTTCAGGTTTTGCCTAGACTTCTTAGTTCCAGGGAAATCTAAAAATGTCAGCACACCAAGACGACATTTTAGACAGTTTGAAAGACTTTGACTGACACGCACAGAGCACTGATCTACAGAATGATCCTCAACATCCATTTTTAAGGAACCTCTTACAGACAAGACAAAAATATTAAGGCATTAAGTAATATATGTACATGCAATAGTTGTAGATGTTCCACATGCAAATTCACACAGCCACAAACATTTTTGGCAGACACTGATCCAATTATAGACACAAGCTATAAGGGAAGGAGAAAACCTGTTAGGCCATATAAACACATGGCAATTACAGCATGTGACTAACATTGTCACTTTATATGGGCATTTCCTTACTTTTGAGAAACAAACATGCATACTATACTTACACTTTATTAGGAACACCTGTACACCTACACATCATCCAATGCCAAATGTGGCAATGCATCATAGGAATACAGATAATGTTTACATCAGCAATTAGAATAGGGGAAATCATGTGATCTCTATGTAGTGTGACTTGGTGTTTTCTTGGTTTGAGTATTTGCTGATCTAGGATTTCCATGCACAACAACCTCTATAGCTTACTGAGAATGGTGCAATAGAGGAAAAAACATCCAGTCATCGGCAGTACTGTGGATGGAAATGTCTGATTTGATGAGGAAGGTCAATGAATAATGGCTTGACTCAGGGGCGGTTCTAGACCAAAATTACTAGGAGGGTCGAGGTAGGGCCAGTGTTTTTTCAGGGAGGCACATCTAAGGACAAAACACAGCAATATTTAAACATTCAAAATGTTTACTTTAGTTAATTATAAAACAAAACAAAACACATTGAGCATTGTCTGTACAATGACACCTTTTTAATTGATGCATTCATCTCGTTTTTTCATGTACAGTAATAAAATAAAATAAAAAGGAAAAATAATGACTAATTATTACTCTATTGATCACATGAGGAAAATTAGATCTCTGCCTTTAACCCAACGGTGAATGTGTGAAATACACACAGCACACAGTGAAGTGTACTAGCCTTAACACTACCCCAGCACAGTCGGCTACTTATTGTTTGTGGACTTTTAAGAAAGATAAAGCAACTTGGTGAACATGACATCATGTTCACGGACTCCCATGGCTTTGCTAATTAACAAACATAACAAGACCATGGCAAGGTGTGATTAAGTGCAATAAAGTGTATTTATTATCGTAGTGAACAACAACAGTAAAGCGTGGATATGTGCAAACACTGACGTAACGAAAATGAATGATTTTCCTGACTTTCACCTTTCTGCAGTAGTCCTTACAGGTGTATCCCTGTTGTCTTTTGCGTTCACGCTGCTAGTGGTATTTCAGTTGCAGGTAACAGTGTGTGTGTAGCGCTTTAAGAAGTCCGTGTAAAACGCTCTGTCAGTTCCGATCTTCCAGCCAACGCACGTTGCCGTAAGAAATTAATAAAACGTATTATCTGTTCAGCACAGGGGCCACAACGGGGGCCAGGAGCAATTTTACAGTGGCACTGGCCCCTCTTGGCCCCTGTCTAGAACCGCCTATGGCTTGACTAGTTCGAGCTGACAGAAAGGCTACAGATACCTATTCTCTACAATTCTGGTGAACAGAAGAGTCTCAGAAAGCGCATGTCAACAATCCAGACTAGTAAAAGTGGTACAATGTTGTTTGGAACGATTTCTTGACAATCTTTGCTCCTGTTAATTGTAATCATCACCTCTGTTTTCAAAAGTTAAATGAACAACTTAACATCATTACAAATATTATTGTTAATTGTTGCTAATAATTGCTTTCAAATACTTTGCAGTCAGTTACTGCCTCAAGGCTGGAACTATGGAAGTTACAGAATTGTGATTTTCCTTTGAGGTGTAGCGTTTTTAGTTGCAACTTGCTTGTGGGTCTTTCTGTCTTTGGTTTTGTCTTCAGTAAGTAAAACCCATGTGCAATTAGGTTGACTGACTGATTGTTTGACAGCATTTAATAAATTAGCCTCAATAAATTCCTGGGTTGCTTTCACATCCCACAAATTCGATCACAGTCATATCAATAAACACCAGTTCTGTTGGCTGCTGAACATGCATAGACCATACACCTGCCTCTACCATGTTTTGACAGATAAATCTGTATGCTTTGGGAAATGTCTCTTAAATTTAAATTTAGATTTTACCAGTGTTATGCCTACCTCCCCCAGAGTGCTTTTGGCCTGGACAGATGTGCAGGGCGTTTTCTTCACCAAGGAAATAATTTTCACTTTATCTTTCATTTTAATTGTTTTTTTATGGCCTTTAGGTGTTGCTGTTGCTTGCTTTAATACAGTACCACATTGATTTTTATTTTATTTTTTTCAGCCTAATGATAGCCTCTGTCACTTTTATCAATAACTTTTTGGGTTGCATATTGACAGCTGCCATTAACATCTACCAAATGCAAATTCAACACTTAAAAATTGATTCTAAACCTTTTATTCTTTTAAACTGTCATAAAATAGTGAATCGCATATGGCCATAAAACAGCTTATCAGCCAGTTGTTTAATTACTTTTGGGCCAAGTAAATTGGATGGACTGTAAAAATGGGTAAAATTCCTAAATGGGTAATGCAATATTTTTCTTAAACCTTTTAATTTAAAGCTGAATGTTATCTCTTTCATCACAGCATGATTGTTATACTTTAAGAATTTAAAAAATAGCAAAGGCTGTCACTGTCCACATACTTATAGTTCTGACTCTTTTGAGGATTTTTGCCCATTAAACTTTTTAAAAGACAGGTTTTGGTATTATACATTGTATATTATGACAGTTATGTTAATTATGTTTTATTTTATATAATGTGTGCTGTCATGCTAAGGGCATAAAAATAGCGGTATTACAAGGTAGACAAACAGAAGTGGCTTGAATTTTTGTCACATATTCCAGCTCGTTAGGAAGTTGGGGTCAGTGCACAGAGTCAGCCAGGATACAGTGACCCCGGAGCAAAGAGGGTTAATGGCCCCACTGTGGCAGTTATTTTAGTGGGCATGAATAACTTCCTGTAACAGTGCTTTTCACAGCAGAGCTGAAGATGCCTCTGACTAAAATCACTCTTCTGCCTGTCCAATAGATTGTGTAAGGGGTGTTGTATTTTCTGTTATTTTGTGCAGCATCCTATTCCCCACAGCTGTCTCTAGGGGCTCTAGAGTAGTTCAAAGTCGTACAAAGCACCCTTAAGTCGCAGACTTGGAACTTTGACTAGACAGCTATGAAGAAAATTGATGCAAGACTGATGCAACATCTTGTTGCACACTTTAAAGGACCAAAGGTTTGTCAAGAGGTACTGGTCCAATTGTACTGGTCAGAGGTATACAAGGTGAAAATGAAAGGTGAGATTACAGTCCCCTGTGGTACTCCGCTTACCACTCACTCAGATACTCGTCCAGTTAATCACACAAACTGTGGTCCGCCTGTCAAGCAGTCAATAATCCAAGAGGTTACAGAGGCATCCAGTTGCATGCTTTGGAGCTTTCCCTGCAGCATGTAGGGCTGACGGGTGTTAAAGGCACTTGAAAATAAAATAAAAAACAAATACATGATCCATACAGTTTTGTCTGGTTTGTCTAGGGGTAAGCTCGCTAAAGCACCTAGATGATGACATCTTTAAATCCAAGATCAGGATGGTAAGCAAAGAGAGGTGTATTAACAGAGAAAGTATTACTAATGTGGAGGGACGGGTGGATGAGACTGTGTAGAAAGCCATGTTGGGGCTGTATTGAAGTTTGATGGATGCTGATTGGGTTGTGTGGGGATCCACAAGTTTAGGTTTAACCTAAATTTCTGTTCTTAACATGGTGTGCTAATGATTACTAACAAAGCCCCAGGGGTTTCCTATAAAGAGTAGCTTTGTGTCAGAGGCCTCGGGTGTCCATGTTTTGCATTGTTACACTAACAGCTATTTAGGATATATGTTTCTACAGAAGGCGAGTAGACTCTTCCGTAATGTAATTTGATGTGTCTGGTGTCTTCAATATGAATATTTATTTGATCCCCTGTGATCATTACAGCCAACTCTGTCATGAGTTAAATATATACCACGATGCAGTGGAAAGTCATGCACTTTGATTTTATCATGTGACGAACAGCAGACTTTGACTATGTGATGCCAGTGTTTTGCTTTTGTCACTGTCACTAAAGGGAAATTTATTTCTGACAAGATCAAAACCTAATGTAAAGAACAGAGTATTCAATATACAGGTTGAGTCAAAACTCAGGACTCGTTTTATTTCAGAAACGAGAGGATTTTTTTTTTTTTATGTCCGGAACCTTGAAAGCCACCATATTGGATCAAGGCAAGTTTTTCCAATGGGATGGTGTTCATGTGCCCTGAGACTTTTGACTCACCCTGTATGCATGTTTTCTTTTCCAAGCAACTAGCTGTTGAAAAATGGGGGGTGAGGGATGGCATCTGATATTATGGGTATAATATGTAAGACATAATAGTAATATCTGAATCTCTTTTTCTCAGCTACTGGGACCATGAAGTGGCGATGGCAGCTAAAGAACTGAGAACTCCTAAACTTACCAAAGCCATTATCAAGTGTTATTGGAAGTCATATACCATCTTGGGCATATTTACCCTTATTGAGGTAAACTTTAAAGCTACTTTTAGTGTTTGGGCCCCAAACTTTGCTTAAAACTTTTTCAACACATTCAGGCAGGTCTACTGTTTGTTTCCCCCAGTTATTGTTATTTTAGCTGCCTACCATGGCATGTTTTATTTGAAATTATTTATTGAATATGAGCTCAAAATTTGCACATTTGCTGGATAACACTAATAAAAGACTTTCAGCTTTGATTAAAGGGTAAACAGTACAGGAATTGCAACTCTTTATTTGTTGCC
The DNA here is from genome assembly GCA_028565595.1 of Duopalatinus emarginatus. NCBI lineage: Eukaryota > Metazoa > Chordata > Actinopteri > Siluriformes > Pimelodidae > Duopalatinus > Duopalatinus emarginatus. The sequence continues at coordinate 150,467 of JAOVVF010000011.1, forward strand.
CCCCACTTTTTAAGTAAATAAATGTAATTGGACAAGCTATACATATATACACACACAAACACACAAACACACACACACACACACACATTGCCTTGGTGGTTAGTGGGAGGTTAGAATAAAGCTGTTAGAACAGCAATAGAACAGTCACCACCTGTAACCCGTGTGAACTCTGGCAGATCTCGTGGCACTTGTGGTCTTTGCTGCAGTACACCCCTCACATTTTTGTAAATATTTTATTGTATCTTATTTATTGGACAACACTGATGATATGACACTTTGATACAATGTAAAGCAGTCAGTGTACAGCTTGTATCACAGTGTAAATTTGCTGTGCCCTCAAAATAACTCAACACGCAGCCATTAATGTCTAAACCACTGGCAACAAAAGTGAGCACACCCCAAGTAAAAATGGCCAAATTGTGCCCAATTAGCCATTTTTCCACCCCTATGTCATGTGACTTGTTAGTGTTACAAGGTCTCAGGTGTGAAAGGGGAGCAGGTGTGTTAAATTTGGTGGTTATTAAATTTGGTGTTTATATAAATAAGGAAAACAGGTTTCCTTGTTTGTCAGTGATTACCACAATCCTGTTATGTTAACTGCTGACAGGCTAGAAAGTTGCATCCAATGATTTGCTTTGAGGTGAAATGTCTAAGATGGCTTATGACGCAACTAAATTTGGCTTAGCAAACTGTGCATATTACTTTCGATTTCTCCAAAGACCCACCAGGGAACTTTTTAAAGTAAAACTTTCTGCCTATAACCTTTGCCAGGATGACCCGTTTTGGTGACACACCTTGTCAGCCACCAAACCAAGTAAACACTTATTTGTGTTAATTGTGTACATTTTTTTGTGTACATGTTATATTGTAATGATTAGAAAAAAATAACGTGTATTTTAACAGCGTTAATATATATAAAAAAAAAAATTACATACACAGAATTGTCAGCAGTTCTGCCCCTTTGGGGACCTACCAAGTATTACACTGGTGTACCTCCAGTGTTGATAACCTTGAGATCTAGTGACTTAGGTGGGAATGGCAAAACCCCAGAAAAAAAAGGCTTGAATTATGTCACTTTGTGTATTGAATATATAATGTGACCATTTACATTTTTAAATTGTGACCAAAGATGAACTTTTAAAGATTTTCTTACTTTTCTGAGATCATCATTTATCTTGATATCTCACTTTTATCTGATGAATCTTCAATATTTTGTTGGTCATCCAGAAACATTTATTACAGACATAGTGTCAGAGTTGCTGCCTTTAATGGGATATAGCAACATCAGTGTCAAAACCTACAATAACCTGGTTGCAGTAGTGAGCACATTAATATAATAGGTGACGATGGGAAATACAAAACAAAACATCCAAACCTGTCCACATTATACCAAGATATATTATGGTCTGATAACACCATGATGCATCTGATCACCCAAAAAACACAATTTTAACTCTGCAGCATGATTGTAGATGCATCATGGGGCTGCTTAACTTGTCTGTGCTTTGTTGGTGTACTCTTACCCACAACCTTATAATACAGTTAGCTACTAGTTGAGGGGTGTTGAGTCAAGTCAAATTTATTTATACATCGTTTTTTACAATGTAGATTGTCCCAAAGCAGGGTGTGTCTGCTTATGCAGCCATGTTATTGTATTTATTCTATTGTATTTAAATTGTTTTCACTCCAAAAACCTTTTTTGTTTCCTGAAACATTGTTCATTGTGGGACCTGACCATCACACTGATATATGGTCCCTCCCCAAACCATGAAGTTTGAAGTACACAGTTGTCTGTAATGACTCTGTATGTTATAGTGTTTTGAATGACCTTTTAATGGCGACCTGGCATTGACATGTGATCAGATCGCAGCCTATCATAGCTATTCTCACCTAGCATTATGCGTACATTTTCAGTAACAATGGCTGAATCAATGAAAAGCATCAGCTTCCACATCTACTGTTATAGCATCTTTATAGATCTCACTGACTGAGAGCTCTACAGTATTTCCAAATAATTACATATATTCCAGCTAGAGAATTTAGCTAGTCTATTAGTTGATCCTTTGTCACTATCTAAGACACATCAAGACACATTCATACTACAAATGTGATCATATGTGCATGTAGCCCACCTCCGAATGTAATCGTGATCAGATAGCACTGTATATTTGTGGTTTATTTAACATTTAAAGATGGCTGTAATTCCTCGACTGTTTGCCCATTGGTATATAAATACATTCAGCAAAGCACTTCATTTTAACTGCAATACACAGATGGCTAAAATAGACATTTCCTTCTCCAGCCATTCTGAGCCTCCGACATTGTAACAATGTTTATTTGAATAAGAATTATCAGGTATTATTGTTTGGTATTATATTGTTCTATACAGCTTTTCTGTCTCCATCTTTACAGGAAGTTATTAAGTTGGCGCAACCAGTGTTTTTGGGCAAGCTTATTCAATACTTTGAGAACTATGATCCCAATAACATGGATGCACTGTATGAGGCCTATGGCTACGCTGCTGGGGTGTCTCTTTCCACGCTGGGCCTCACATTAATGCACCACCTATATTTCTTCCATGTCCAGAGAGCAGGCATGAGATTTCGCATCGCTATGTGCCACATGATTTACAAAAAGGTCTGTTTTTGTATTGTGCATCTGGGTAACCTCATTCTACAGTAATATTTTCTATTCTAAATAATTGCTTGACTTGTTAGCTTATTTATTTGTTAAACATGATGCTGTAAAGGAGTCTTTTAAACTTTTTTTTTCCTCTCAGGCATTGTGCCTTAATAGTGTCGCTATGGGACAGACCACCACTGGACAGACTGTCAACCTTTTATCTAATGATGTCCACAGATTTGATGAGGTATGTAAACTTCAAAAACTGGCACTTCTAAACTATAAATAAATATAAATACTTAATTTGAGATTTATTGCTAACTAGCCAGTCTAAAAGTGGTGCATTCTTTTAGAGCTGGTCTAAACTATGATGCTTGGTGTGTAGGTAATTGGGGCAAGCACATTGGTACTTGTTGTGTTTGTTAAGCTGCTTCTAACCACTAGGTCACGGCTGCCCCCAGGTTATAAAGGGAAGGTTATGTGGGGTGTAGTCATAAGTAGGTGAAATTATGGGTCATGTCTTTGTTAAAAAGTGTATATTTGATGATGACCTGATCACTTGAAAAAAAACAGGGCTACCACTGGCCAGTCTAAATTCAAAAGGGATTTAACCGGGTAAACATTAAGTCATTGTCATTAAAAAAGTTAGTAAATAAAAGCCCTTGGTAAATGATGCAGACTTGGCTCAAGGCTCAATTTGGCCTTTGGGGAGCACTATTCTTGCACTCAAATGTAAGATATGTCTTAAAATATTTTCCCCATGCTTTGTTTCCTTATCCCTTAATAATGCGGCTTTTGACTCTTCCAAGTTTTGCAGGTTACTTACTTAGCAATCTCTGAAGCTGCTTTAAAAAAAAAAAATAAGCCAGGGATTTTGTACAGGACTGTAGGTGCCCTTTTGCGGCTGATTCAATTCAATACAAAAGTTAACACATGCTTTGGTGGCTGGTAAGGGTTTTTTTTTTACTGTTGACTCTATTGGATTAGGTTTTGTTTGTCTTCCTGTGTTTTGTCTTTTTATACTTAAACATTTACAACAGTTTAGGGCTGTCCTGAGATCCTAGGCAGAACTCAAACCCAAAGGCATATTTTAATAGAACAGAACCGATTGCAGCCTGTCTGAGACACGACTGGGTGAGGCAGTTCCAGGCATTGGCCGCCTATTATAGGTGGTCTGTGCCAAAGTTTTGCCTGCTGATTGACCTCACTAATAAGTGAGTATCAGCCTTCTCCTCTCAATTCGCAAGAGAAGCTTGACCCCAGTGCCACACTATACTGCTTTTTTTTTTTTTTTTTTTTCCCTAATTTTTCAGTAATTTGGTCGGTTAGTTTTGTTGTTCTTATATTTATGCATTCTAATTCTAATGCAGAATTTTTTGGAAGAGCACTTGTTTTTGTTTTTATTCCAGGATACAAGTGCAGGCTATGTGCGCCAAAATAATCTCTATAAAGCTTCAATTAAAATACTATTAACAGTCCGCATGAGAAACATTTAACTTGTTTAGTGTATTAAGTGCATGATTTTATATTCATTCTTCCTCCATTACTAGTAATAGTAATATATTATTTGTGATATATTTGTGACATTAGTTAGCTCTCTGACTGAGAGGATTGCAGCATTAGATTTGTGTATCCAGACTCTAGAGAGAGCAGCAAGAGTAAGAGTCTGCATGTCTTATTCTGAGTTAGCAATCCCATAACTCTTCTCTTACCCATGGAAGAACCACTTCTTTTCTGCTTCATGTGCCCGACAGGTTAGTGCTTCTCAATGAACCACCTTATTGACCTCTCAATGACCTTAAGTCTGAAATTGCTATGGTTATAAGAGCATCTATCTTATGGCATGCTAAATTGGTCATCAGGGCACCAAAAGCATTTAATTAACAGAAAACTAGATCATGCTGAATGCACAGGCAGTACTCTTGATCTGAAGCCTGAAATATAAATATCTTATTTCAAAATAAGATAATGCATATATCATGGCTAAAATATGCAGATCAGGTGATAATGCATAGAGTCTCTCTACTCTCTGGACAATAAATTAAGATCACACATGCACCTAAAAACAGATTACTCAGAAATAGAAAGTAATGGTGTCAAATTAAGTTGATAGTATTTCAAAGAGCATTAAAGGGGAGCCTCTTGAAGTGTAGAAAATCGTTTTGTACTGCTAGATCAACAATTCTTTCCCCGGCACTGGCTATGTACTTAATTTTTTAACTAGCAGTAACCTGAGCTTGACCCCTTTTAGCTGTCCAACCATGTGCCAGACCTCCCCTGTCAAACCTCCTCTTTATCTCCAAGACCTTAAAAAATGTTGTAGCACAGTAGTTGTGTACATACCACATTGAAATAAAAGTGATGAAATTTACCAGTCAGGATTTGGACCTCATAACACAGAGATAGCGCTGGTTAAAGTGGTAAATGATCTACTTACTTCTAGCCTCTGATCAGATCAGTTGTGTCTCCTTGCAGTTCCATCAGCATCGGCATTGGCTACAGTGACATTGGCTCAGTAAAGTTAAGGAATGTGTAAAGGGTATTAGACACCTGGTTGCTGAGTTATTTTCTTACAGAAAATTCTCATAAGACAGAAGTAGTTGTATTTGGACCACAAGCAGCTAGAAGTAAGCTTTCTGATTATGTAGTAACTCTGGATGGCTTTTGCATCTTGGTGTTACTTGGTGGTTGGTCTAGTTACTCCAGTCTTTTGGTTGATGCACGTATAGGAAATATTACTAGGAATGCTATCTTTCATTGCAGATATTGCAAGGGTAAAAAAGTAAAATGTTGTTACACAATGCAGAAAAAGTAGTTCATGCTTATATTACTTCTAGATTAGATTATTGAATGGTTTGCTGTCTGGAATTTCTGATAGGTGCATGAACATGTTCCAGTTAATCCAGAATACAGCAGTTACTAGAGTCAGATATGGCCATGTCACACAAATTTTATCCACACTCCATTGGCTCTCAGTCAAAATGCAGATTAATTATAAACTACATCTATTGACCTATAAAACACTAAACAGCCTTGCACTGCAGAACCCGAATGAACTTATAGATTCTTGTGATCTGTGTTAAAAGGTGCAGGCTCTTTCCTGATTTCTTGAATAATAGCAGCTACAACAGGGGCAGATATTTCCCTAACAAAGCCTTAGTTATAGAACAGCCTTACAGTTAGTGTTTTGGATTCAGTTTTCCCACCTGCAAAAAATAATTTTTATCATAGGTACACTTCAACAGAATCTAAGAAAAAAATCCAGAAAATCACACTGTATTGTTTTAAAATAATTAATAAGCATTTATTGCATGATATAAATATTTGATACAATAGAAAAACAGAACCAAGTTTGCACACACCGCAGCAGGGATTTTGGCCTCTCCCACTCCTCCATACAGATCTTCTCCATATCTTTCAGGTTTTGGGGCTGTCGCTGGGCAACATTGAGTTTCAGCTCTCTTCAAAGATTTTCTATTCAGGAGTTCAGGTCTGGAGACTGGCCAGGTCACTCCAGGACCTTGAAATGCTTCTTACCGAGGCCACTCCATAGTTGCCCTGGCTATGTGTTTCTGGACATTGTCATGTTGGTAGACCAACCATGACCCATCTTCAATACTCTTATTGAGGGAAGGAGGTTGTTGGCCAAAATCTTGTGATACATGACCCTATCCATCCTCCCTTCAATATGGTGCAGTCGTCCTGTCCACTTTACATCTTTCTTCCTCCTCCAAACACGGCGAGTGGAGTTGATACCAAAAAGTTGGAGTTGATATTTTGGTCTATATATATTTTGACCACATGACCTTCTCCCATGCCTCCTCTGGATCATCCAGATGGTCATTGGTGAGCTGGACATGGGCCTGTACATGTGGTGGCATGAGCAGGGGGCCCTTGCATGCTCCGCAGGATTTTAAACCATGTAGGCATAGTGTGTTACTTATGGTACGTTTTGAAAATGGACCACCAAGCTCTCGTCAGGTCATTGGTCCTCCTGTGTAGTTCTGGGCTAACTCCTGACCTTTCTCAGAATCATCCTTACCCCACAAGGCGAGAACTTGCATGGAGCCCCAGATCAAGATCCCCGTGATCAAATAAATTTGTCCCTCGTGATCAGCTTGGCCTTATAACCCTTCCCAATTGCTTCTCTGGGGGCGTTGTTTATGTCCTTTTTTTCTTGGCATGATTTAGAGAAATATTGGTGCTCCAGAACACGTCAGTATTCTAAAAGTTTATATATATATATATATAT
>JAOVVF010000011.1:157440-171753 GCA_028565595.1 Duopalatinus emarginatus
TATATACACACACACACAATTGTTTTTCTAACCCATATAAGTAGAAATGTAGAAGGAGGGTGTACATTCTTTTCTCTGTGACTTCTTTCTTCAGGTGACAATTTTCCTGCACTTCCTGTGGGCGGGGCCACTGCAAGCTGCAGCTGTTATTGGCCTTCTTTGGCAGGAGATTGGACCTTCGTGCTTGGCGGGTATGGCAGTTCTAATTTTTCTGCTGCCACTACAATCCCTGTTTGGAAAACTTTTCTCTAAACTCAGGTGTGTAAACACACAAACACGGTCTCTTCCACGTGAGTTTTGGAAAAAAATGGACGCAGCTTTCTAGTCTAAAAACATTCAGAGGTACTAAACAATTCATTTAAAAGGGCACACCTGAGCAACAGGAAACACTAATCAGGCCCATAACCCATCCTTATCAGGGACATTGGCTGTGTCCAAAATGGCATACTCCCATATTAGTCAGTATGCGACACAATGTAGTGCGTCCGAATACCTAGTCTAGTACGTATCCAGTAGTATGCAAAAGGTTCCTGGATGTCCTATTAGGTCAGGAGAGATTTGCTCCACCAGCACACTATCCAAGCCAGAGATATCCCATAATTCACTGCAAGCAAACTGGGAGCTCATTTTATTAGTAAATGACATGGAATGAGTTTATGATTATCTATGTAGGCTGAGCTGAGGTAACATTTCTAATTAGAAATAAAATTTTAAGGGAATTAAATAGAAATAATGGTGTGTCTTGGGTCAGAGTTTGTTGGTAAGATGGCGGATCAAGTGCGTCCGAGGTGGTCCAAGTGTACCTGAGCGTGCTGATTTTTGTCCATGCTATGGCATGTTGAAGCAGTCATTTGTGGTAAAGGGGCCTCAGCTAATTTGTAATTTGTATATAAATGAACGTGCTTGTCAGATGTTAGACATTTTTGTATTGTACATCCCCTTTGTTTGATTTTATGATAATTTGAGAGACTGCATTTCTGAGCTATAAACTATGATTAAAAGTAAAAAAAAAAATATTTATTATTATCAATTTAATTAAATAAAAAAAAAGACCTTAACAACATTCTAAATTTTTTAGATGCACCTGCAATGATAAATGGATATTGGGCCTCATTTATCAATTTTTTAGCAAAGTTGGGTGTAAATCCTTGTGTAAGCCAAACCAAACAATTTATACATATTCCACATTAATGTAACATTTGGCACAAAAGCAGGCCATGCTTCATAGGAAGTCAACACACACCACACTACTAGATCAGTATACTCTCTGTCTTATCATCAGTCATTTAATATTTGTAAGGTGTTTCATAGCTCTAGAAGATGTTTTGGCAAACATACCAACTGAGGTATGTGGATTTCTTTTATACAGTGGCAGTTTGGCTCGCTTTCTTTCTCATATGTAATATGAAAAAGTTCATTACATTTCGTAAATTAACATAAAACATTATGTTTGTGTGTGTGTAACTAAAGTACACGCACAATTTAAACTTGTGTACAGTGTAATCTGAGTATAAAGGTGCATTAACTTATTTTTTTTTAGATTACAGTCAACTTTATTGTCATTGTGCAGAGTACAGGTACAGGGCTAATTAAATGCAGCTAGCATCTAACCAGAAATGCAAAATACAGTATTACTACCATTATTATTTACAGATAAAGTGCAGGGAATGAGTAAGAGAATAATGCTTAGAGAATGTGTACATTATATACAACAGAGATAAGTAGGGTTATTATTTATAGTATAAATATTGTATGAGAATAAATATGCCTGTATATGTTTGTGGATGGATAGATGTATGTATATACATAGTATATACAAATAACGTTATTTGAAACCGGTCAATCTTGGTTTGCATTTGTTTTGTTTTGCATAAATTTATTCTCAGAAAGAATGTGTAAAATACAGAAAATGAAATAATTTTTATGAATACTAAATATATTGTGTAAATGCTGGTAAAAATCCAAGTTGTGTAAATCTTTAATGATATAGCGTTCTGATCTCATGTTTATGTTGTCTTACTTAAAACAAATAATCATTCCTTTTCTCCCTCTTGTCTGTGTCTTTCTATATTCAGGAATAAGACAGCAGTTCTTACTGACAGCAGAATACGCACAATGAACGAAGTGGTGTGTGGAATACGAATTATTAAGATGTATGCATGGGAAAAGCCATTTACATCACTGATCAATGACATCAGAAAGTAAGCGACAAAGGAATTTATGTCTTTTTGTCTTTTTGCTTTCTGTAATATTTTGGGAATGACAGTTTTGTCCTTTAAGTGACTATATACTATAAAAATGAATCTGAACATGTCAACAACATGTTGCCAATAAAAATATACCTAGAAGTGGTAGATTGTTGTTTAAAACAAGACATTCTGTTGTTTAAAGCCAATTGCGAGAATTTAAAAACAGATCTGAAACTCTGAAATTGTAGTATTAGAGCTAGGTGTGCCAGATTTAAGCTAATTACTGAGAGTACATTTGGCATTTTTTTAAAAACATGATGTCTTCCTGCCAGCAAAGGTGCCTATGACCTTGTAATATCAATAAGGAGTTCACTGTAGTGAATTACAAATTCTCTTCTCTGTTTTTTTTTCATCCTGTTTCTTTGTTATTTTATTCGTTCCAGGCATGAAAAACTTTTTTTTTACCCTCTGCACAGGTGGCACCAACAGTGGCATCTAGACCCATTAGTTTAGACAGTTCAGGCATTGCCTTATTGGGCCCTTTTATGAAGGCATTAGGCATTTTATGAAACTAATTGTATCAAATGTATTTTGGGATGAATAGATCACTGTGTCACTATAAAAATGCTGCAGTTAAACTTTAAATTTTTAGCCAATGCCAAGAGTCTAATTATTCACAACTAAATGCTACATAAAATATGTTGGAAGCACCAAGTGATTTGGCCCTATTATTGTCATGAATAGAATCATGCGGCACTTTATAGACCTGATGACATTTTTTCCTCCTAATGAGTATTTTATCTTGGTCTTCTGTCAATGTAGCAGCTTTAGTGTACATCATTGAAATGAATCAAGCACTTGCATGAGGTATTCTATGCACCTTTTGCAAAAGGAGCCCACCCAGTGCACCAATAAAGGCTTTTCTTTTGGTGATGAACTGAACACTCGGCTACACAAATGTAAACAACGTCTGTGCATATCGCCCACATCGGAAAATAGAATAGTTTCTGAATAGTGCCCTGATGACAGTGACTAAGAGCTGTGACTGACAGCTTTTGTATTCATTATATTATACAGTAAACAAAAATGAATGCTGCAAATGCTCTGCAAGTCAGCTGTCATGTTGTGCACACACCTGTGCTACCTCTGTCGTTTTTCTGAACTATCTGAATGGTTTGTCAATACTACCCCCTAGGTATGCCACCTGCCCTCTTAGATCCCCAAATGAGCAGTTCCATCAGCCTGTCACTTCAGATTATGGCGACTCCGTTATGTCGACTCACATTCTTCATATCACTAAATGGGCACTGGTAGCTCAGTGGTTAAGACGTTGGACTTCTGAAGATTGGGGTTTGAATCCCACCACCACCAAGCTGCCAATGTTGGGCCCTTGAACAAGGCCCTTAACCCTCAACTGCTCAGTTGTATAAATGTGATAAAGAGTGTCTGCCAAATGCCGTAAATGTAAATCTGTGCACCATGTTTGCAATGTATCTTTAGTAGACAAGGCCAGCAGTTGGTTTTTTAGGCTGCCACTGAGATATGGTTATAATACCTTGTGGTGTTGAACACACCCTAACCTATTAACTGTATTCCAACAAGTGAAATGTTGGATTTATGCTTCTCTATACAAGCACAGGCCATATTATTGTATGCGTATTATTATATTACAGCCTTGATGATACTGAGCTAATTATATCTTAGAAATCCCTAACCTGAATCTGCTGTATAACATGCTTTTGGCCTGCTGTGGCTGTAGTATGATTTTTTAGCCTGAGAAATTTAATTGCAAAGTAAGCATTACTTTATATTTATTTAAGCATTATGGTCCTTTTCTGAAGTTTGGATTTAAGGTGTTGGAATTGTATAGGCTCTGAGAATGAATACAGAATCAATACATGTAAAAACAATTTTATTGATATTACAATGCATTTGAAATTGTTAAAGAATTTACTTATGTGTGTATAATGGCATTTACCATATTTCCTCTTTACAGGAAGGAGATTTCAAAAATCATGAGTAGCTCATACCTACGTGGTCTTAACATGGCCTCCTTCTTTGCTGCTAACAAGGTTATTGCATTTGTGACATTCACTGTATATGTGTTGCTGGGGAACACAATCACAGCCAGCCGTGTGTTTATGGCTGTCTCCCTGTATACTGCCGTCCGCCTCACTGTGACGTTCTTCTTCCCTGCTGCTATTGAAAAAGTGTCTGAGGCCAGCATCAGCATCCGTAGGATCAAGGTACAGTTTCCCCATCCTTAATTTACAGATGCTGCTAAATATGCATTAGTTAGACATATTTTTTTCCCTAACCTTCTCTCTTTTTCTTAAGCACTGTAATAAATCAACAGACATGGTTTTTGGCAGACTGTAATTTGAGGAATGTTACTCGTTTTGGGATTTGGCTTAGTGAAAAAATGTTTTAGTCAGCAATAATACACACATACACACAGACTCTACTTGTCATAAAATTCCAGTTCTAGCAAAAGTTTATTACACTGCAATTTTTCAGGAATTTAACTTTTGACACAAAGAAAAGAAGAAAGGCCATTTTCAGCAGTGCACTTTTTCAAATCCTAAATAAATCTAATACTATATTAGCTGCTTTAACTCTTGGCTACATGCTAACTGCTAAGCCCTGTGTTACAAGATGTTTTCTGGATCAGTTAAGACTGAGCTGAATCATTACACATTATGCATCTTGGCCAACTCTTGCATGGAATTAGACTCAGCCCAGTACAGATAAAACACATGACCCCCTAAAGACCAGATTAAGACACTGTGCAGCACCAGCCCCTAGCAACCGAATACTTTATTAAATTTAGGTCGGGTAACATTCAAATATATTTTGGACACAGGGTCAAGAAGTGCAGTAGACATCTGCAACAAGACTTGTTTGTTCTGAAGTAAGAGGAAAAAGCTATAGAATATTTTACTATGACATTCAACAAGGAAACGAACGCACACACGTGAGCACAAAAAAACACACACACACACACACACACTAATGAAAGGGTTGCTATGTTTGAGGAGCCTGATAAACCCCTTGTGATCATTTACCTCTCTGGAGAATAAGCAAAATCCCACTGACTGTAATGTGTACTCTACTGCACCCCAAAGGATGGCTGGTGTATCTCTGTTACCTTTAGGAAGCTGGACAACAAATAGCTTAAGTTTAATATTAGCAAACCAGGACCAAACATAATACTATGGAGCAATAATAACAGGATACAATTAATTTGGGCCCAGTGAGCTATCCAGTTATCCAGAGAGTCTCCACAGCTATGGTTTCTTTGGGAACTATTTCCAAAAATAGTTATATATCTTAATTTTTTGAATTTCAGTTACTAAATATTTATTTCTTTTTTTATTGAGCTTCTGTATAAGCGATGTCACGCTCACTGTTCCGCTGTTATACTGACCATCAATGCAGCTGTGATTATCTACAGCCTGATATTCCATATAACACCACAACATGATATTTAAATGTAATTATTATGAAATAATGACTGCCTTGTACTTATTTATAAACATTAATTTAATTGTCAATCTTAAATCAGTATACATAATGCTCCTTATTTATAAAGGTTGTGTAGAAGTAATTGAGTGCACTGAATAATGTATAAACAAATGTCCATTTAATTTATGAAACTGCTGTATGCCACAGATCACTGTTTGTTTTTTATGCGCTAATAATAAATCAATTTCATTTGCATGGAAACAACTCCAATAAACAACTTGAATAAATGTGGTCAACGGCTTACCCATAAGACAAGAAAAAAAATCATTTTTTTTATTTACATCACACATCACAGTGTCTGTCTAGGTGCTATAATAATAAAAGCGTTCAATGCTTTTATTATTATTTTATTTACTAGACAGACAGTGTGATGTAAATTTAAAAAATAGTTTTTTTTTTCTTGTCTTATGGGTAAGCCATTGAAAGCTAACCCTGTTATTGATCTGTTTTTTAGAAGTTCCTTTTGCTGGATGAGTTGGTTAAACACAATGTGGCCGTTCCTCAAGAAAAGAAAGAAGTGTCTGTACAGATCCAGGATCTCATTTGCTACTGGGACAAGGTAAATCACATTTTAACTTTTCTGTATGTAACCACAGCCAGTGATTAACGCTCCACCTTTTACACAGAGTCTGGAAGTTCCAACACTACAAAACATTTCCTTCAATGTGAAGATGGGCCAGCTGCTTACTGTTATTGGCCCTGTTGGCTCAGGGAAGGTCTGTAACTAAGTCATCTTTCTTTGCCTTCTGTTTTCCAGATGACAAGCATTTCCCCTTGTCCCTTGTGTTACGTTTACATTACTTTCTTTGTATTTTTCACTCTTAGTCTTCTCTGCTCAGTACCATTCTGGGAGAGCTGCCACCAGACAAAGGAGTAGTGAAGGTTACAGGAAATCTGACCTATGCATCACAGCAGCCCTGGGTGTATCCAGGGACCATTCGCAGCAACATCCTGTTTGGAATGGAGCTACAGCCACAAAAATATGAAAAAGTTCTGAAGGCCTGTGCCCTTAAGAAGGTACGATCCCTCTCTGGCATGAATGTCTATACTTTAATTGTGCTCAATGTGTTAGACTATGAGTGAAGTATTCTGTCTGAGCTCCTTCACTTTTGTTAATTATGAGAAAAATACAGTCTCTTAACTGTGTGACCAGAAATAGTGCTGTTGCCTAGTTTTTCTTACTGGTGTATAATATAACATAATGCATAATATAATGTAGCATATAGTGTTGTATAGCCCCATTCCTCTGCATATGTGGTAGGACATGGACTTACTCCCTGAGGGTGATCTGACTGTGATTGGGGACCGAGGGGCTACTCTTAGCGGAGGTCAGAAGGCTCGAGTTAACCTGGCCAGGTATGATTGTAGGTTTTTTGTCACAGTTAAGTAAGCTATATGTATATAATGTGGAGAGAATGAGTCTAAAGCAATACTTTGTGTAGTGTTTTTTGTGTGTTTACGTAAACTTTTTATTTAAGGACTAGATGTGCTTTATAATATCAAACCTTAAACCTTTGCTGTGTGTGGCTTCTCAGAAATAAAAATACTTGCAGTAGTTAGTTAAGTTGGTACAATGGATGTAAAAAGTCTACAAAGGGATTATTAACCCTTAAGAAAAATGAACCCTTTAGAGTTAGCACCACCACAAGTGGAAACCTTTTGTTCTAGCAACATAAAAAAACATCGTCCAAAATCTTTAGCAGTCTATTTTATAATATATGTATTAATAGAAAGTGCCTCAGTGTCTGAGCCAAAAACTCAACCCATGAGTCATCAACCCAGCCATTTGCAAACAGATTTACTCATGTGATATTAGAATGGTAATTCAGCAGTTATTATTGCATCATTACAAGGCAAAAAAGTATTAAAATGAGCAATTACACAAAGTCACACTTGCTTATCTCTACTCTTGATGCCTTGTGGCAGATCCAGAAAAGCCTTGCCTGGATAGTGAAGTTGACTGCAAAAGCAGTGAGGACACCGGAAACAACACTGCCATTTTAAGCTTTGCTTCTGTCTCCTTAAAGATGTCTGTGATCTTTTCTTTGCAAAATCTTTTGCAATGAACAGCATCAACAATTGTGACGCTACGTTTGTGACGCATATGTTTTAACAGATGATTTAAAAGTGATTCACAGATGAGCGAATCTTTGCAAATAGGCTAAAACCGCTCTTATCAGTGCAGACGGCTGTAGTAATGTTCGTACATCACTCATAACCAATTCTTGTATGTTCGTTGTCATATAAGACTTCTGTAGCATAATATTGCATAATATCATATCAGGTGTGTTGCTGTAGGCTATTGTAAATGATATGTATAAGGAAAAAAAGCACAGTATCAGCCCAGTCAGCAATAACTGAAGTGACATGACAGAGAGGAAGTGATAGCTTCTTCGCTACCATCACTGTGGTTTTCTCCTGTAAGGAAGTCTGGTGTGCAGCTGACTACAGGTGATGGTCTCAGTCCTCTAGACATCCGTTATCTTTCAGTGGTAACCGTCTGCTGAAACACTATGAGCTTGGCATCCTGATTAATTGATAGTTCTTTCATTCATTTTTATTTATTATATATTTACTTTTTGATTTATTATTTATTCACATTTGTCACAGCATACTTTTGGTGCTAATAGTTAGTGTTAGTATTTTTACTTATGTTACTTATATTATTTGATAATATATCCTTTTTCTTATAAATGCACAATTTCAGACTGATGCAGCTCTTATTTTTTGTTGTTTGCAAATTCTTACCCAGTAGATATTAAGAGCTTTGCATGGAATCTTAAAAAAAAGCATGAGAGTTCTAATATGGTAACTATGTTGCATCTGTGATATTGTTTGCTCATTTGTCCTTTGTGTTATCTGTGTTTGCTTTACTCATGCATCTACCCTGTCTACTTTACATGCACAGTGGTTTGTTTGCTCACCAGTCAAGGCTTCTTGTGTTAAAGGCTTCTCATACAATACACAGACGTTTTAGAGAATGGCTAAATAATATTGTATTTTTTAAAAAAAATACATACACAAATTGGATTGGAATCATAATGTATCATCCAAATCACTTTAATAAAGGTATAATTCTTTTATGAAATAATAAAAATTTAAAAGACATACTTTGAGATGATGCTGTTGTATATTGTACATGGTTTGTTGTGTTGCTTCTGCACTCGCAGGTGTAGTGAATAATATTTATTTTCTCATTACTCTTGTGGGATTGTGCATTGCAGCTTGCTTTATCAGGAAACAGGGCTACGTAGCAGGAAACTGGTCAGTTCTGGTCATTGAAAGTGCACATTAGCATTGTCTTTTTAATCACTTCGAGCTGTTTTGCTAGTATGAGACAGACCCACACGGTATTAGGCAGGTAGATTCAATGTTGTGGCTGATCAGTGTATATTGTTCAACTTCTTTTGTGTATACACAGTGGTCAAGATTAATAGAAATACACATGTACTACCAAGTACAAACACAAGTCTGTGAAATTCTCTGATAAAGATACTATACAAGATGTCTTTGTTTGTAGGGCTGTATATCAAGATGCTGATATCTACCTGTTGGATGATCCCTTAAGTGCAGTTGATGCAGAAGTGGGGCGGCATCTGTTGGATCAGTAAGGTTTTTTTTTCCCCCATGGCCGTACACGCCCCCTCCCTGGTTGACTTAAAAAAAAAAATTCTTTATTTACTCTGCAGCTGTATCTGTGGCGTCCTGAAGAATAAACTGAGGATCCTAGTGACTCACCAATTGCAGTACCTGAAAGCAGCTGATCATATACTGGTTTTGAAAGAGGTGTGTCTATACTACATTTCTATCTTGACATGGAATGGCTTTGTTTTATAAGCAACCTATGTAAGGATCTGCCGATGATGTGAATAGTTTTGCTATAACAGTATTCTGTGTGTCTGTGCATAGAAGAGCAATGATCTTAAATGATCACACATTTATTTTAAGAGAGAGAATTTGCCTGAGTTAAAAGGTGTTCTGACACAGGAAGTCTCCACTTCTCATGGTTTCTTGTGAATGAATTGCCAGTCTGCATCATTTTTAATATGGCAGGAAAAAAAAGACTTTTGCATAGTAACCATAGTGACAACAATGACGCCTACAGCTAACATTTCTCATTAGGCTACCACAAACATCTGACCCTCTTTCCATTGCATCAGTATAATATAAATAAAGGTCCTATATTCTGTATAGGTGAATGTGTCAGATTTATAAATCTCTACCTGAATGTATTTAAAATGAATAGTTGTTCATTGATGGACAACTGAATATAAAAAACTTGTTGTTGCTTCTTGTGAAAGTCAATACACACATAAATAGTTTCACAGAATACATACACTTCATATTGGAAACATACTGTATCATCCAAATCACGTTTATTAAAAGTATTATACTTTTATCAGATAAAATAAAAATTCAAAAGACATATTTTTAACTGTCTTTGTCTAAGAGATGATGCTATTGTATAATGTAAGGTTCTCCCTCACCAACACTATTCTCTCAATTGCAGGGTCACATAGTGGCACAGGGCACGTACACAGAGCTTCTACATTCAGGTGTGGACTTTACATCTCTGTTAAAGAAGGATGAGGAGGAAGAGCAGACAGGAGGGCTCAGGACTTTAGAGTCTTGTCGCATCCGAACCCTTTCACAGAACTCTGTTTGCTCAGGGACCTCATCAGTATTGTCCGAAAAAGATGAAGCAGATCAGCTGCCCGTATGTGTGTCATTTATTGTGATTTGTCCTTTTATGTGTAAGAAATGGTGTACGATCGTTGGTGCCATCTGGTGGTAATGGTGTCATCTGGTAGTAATTTCACTCTCGCTCCTCACATTGACATTTACTCTCATGTCTGTATTGATATTTTTAGGGAGAACTTGTTATGACTCTGGCAGACGAGAGTCGCTCCGAAGGGACAATAGGAATCCGCTTGTATTTGAAATACTTAACTGCTGGAGTCAATACACTCCTGCTGCTTGGGCTTGTTCTGCTCAACCTGCTTGCACAGGTACAATATGACCACTAGGTTAGCACAGTTTTATCAATTATGCATTTAATAGTTTAAGTTTATTTTTCTTTCAATTGCCAGATATCCTATATTCTTCAAGACTGGTGGCTTGCATACTGGTGAGTAGAGTATTTAAATCTGGTCATTCCAAAGAGTAATTTCATCCAGTTCTTGTACTTGTTCTTATCCACTTTTTGTAGGCCTTTATGTTTGGTGGACCAGGAACTAACTAGCTATGTGCTCTAAAAGACTTTGACTGACCTGTTGATCTGAATCAACAGGGCTACAGAACAGGAGAAGCTGAATGTGCTAAACCAAAATCTTACCTCAACCAATAACAATACCATCAGCCTTAATCAAACTGTTACACATCAGCTGTCTATTGAGTTCTACCTGGGCATTTATTCAGGTACAGTCAAGCACCAGTATGACAAGCTGATTCACAAATAAAATATTTGGAAAATATAAATCATCTTATGTGTTGATAAGTGTTTGATTCTGCATCTTTTAATGCACCATAGCACTACACTTGTTTTTTTGTTTTTTTTTTAATTAATTAATTTGTTTTTGTTAATTTTTGTTCTTTAGGTTTAACATTGACCACCGTTCTGTTTGGCTTCATATGCAGTTTGAGTATGTTTCATGCTTTAGTGCGCTCTGCCCAGATGCTCCACAATCGCATGTTCAACTGTATCCTCAGGACCCCTGTCCACTTCTTTGACATTAACCCTATAGGTGAGTCTGTAATATCTTTGTCTTTCAAATTCTCATGGTAAAATGTGTTTTAATTACAGTTGTTCTTACATTGCAAAATATGGAGGACGTCTTAGAGTGATTGTCCAGTAGGGAGCAGTGTAATATCTCTTTTAATGGTTTCAAAATGGGTTGCTTTTCTCTCATAGACAAATCTTTTGTTCTCAGGTTGGATAAAACTTCAAGTGTTTTTGATTTGTGAGCACTTGATAAATTGGTTTCATCATATTCTTTTCATTTATTCAAGTTGCGTAATATGTATAGACATAAATATCAGAAAATGACTGCTGAATGTTTGGTCTGTCAGCACACATTCATATTTGATCCCAGGTCCCAAAGTCTTTAGTGTATAGCAAAGAAAAAAATGCCCTTGCTGTTCCAATACCTTTTGGACAATGCGCCACCACACCCGTCTAGAGACACCAAATTATGTTTAGAGGAACACGTAACTGAGTTTGGAGTTTTGCCATTCCCACTTAAGTTGTTATTGAACACACCTGGGTTGCCATGCAATATGCTGTGAAACACAGAGGTCCTGGAGTGCCTGTTGGATTTTTGCAGTTCTACACTCCCATGAAGGATCAACCAAGTATTAGACTGATATAAAAATGTTCTGACATTTCAGTTTATACATGTATGTGCAGTCTTGTGTAGTGTAGATTTGCATTTATTATTAATATCCTCAACGTTATTTATACACTACCAAGATGTTACTACTTAAAATTTTATATATATATAGTATGTACCTTTTGGTCAGTTTTTGAGCCAGTTATTGACTTCTACCGTGAAGGTTTGGAGTCTTATGTATATGGGGCTGTATTCAGTTGATGTAAGTCCATCCAGTGAGAATTTCATACTGAAATAGTGCACTACAGACTACAGTCGACTACATGAGTGACCAAAAAGAGCATTAATGCCAGTGCTGGTGTTGATGTAACAATAGGTCACACTCAAATACATTTTATGTTCATTGTAAATATTCTCTGATATTATGAAATGCTGTGGCACTGTTGTTTGTTGATGAATGAAATTTGAGGAATTTGAAAAGCATCAGCTACATTTTGGGGGAATTTTGTTCCTCTTTCTTTTTCTTTTCTAATGTGGCTTTTCTTATAAACTCAAGTAACAAACTGACTTTTCTGCTGATGTTGCACAGTTCTGGAAAAAAAATACTTTCATCTCTGAAGCTTCTACTATGAGTTTATTAGCTCACTGCTGCATACACTTTCCTCATGTAGTTAGTAACATAATTTTGGTTGCTAACTCTGAATATGGTGTTTAAAGGCTTGATATAGTTTCTAAGCAGGCTTTCTGACACTGTAAGCAAATGGCATATAATCATAAGAATCAATTTTTAAAAAGCAAAAAATTTTTGGTTCTTTGCCGTAAGCAATTATTTTCACACCTCCGTGATTGCAAATAGAAAAGCCGTAGTTATTTGGTTTGAATTATATTTACTAACTAATTATGTTTGCTAACTTTTGAACCTGAATCCAAAAACATGTTATTTTAGAAATTTATTTTATGTAAGATCTGCTTTAGTGTTAGTGGCTGGGAAGTGTTGATTTGTCAGACTGGTCTTGCTCTTTCAGCCAGCGATACGATATGTTTCATATATCAGATTGAATTGTTGAACAGAGTGTATGTTATATTTCTCCTATTTGTAGTAGTTTATAAAACCCTTCATTTTTAACTAAACTGTTGGGCCTTAATCCTTACAAATGAAAAAGCACATGGCAGATGTGAGACACATTGCTGTTTTGAAAGTATGGGTCATTTTTTGAGGAAAAATATGATCAACAATGCAGGTACAGAAGTCTTTACCATGTTAGAGTAACTGGCTTCAACATCATGTTACCTTTTCAGGTGATGTGACAAGTTTATGGTATTACATAATTATTTAAATACTTGCAGTTATACTTTTTTGTCAAAGGTCTTGTCTGTCTGTTTTTGCTTAAGCCAAAATGTTTTCTATGTCCTTCTGTTAGCCAGGCATATTTCCTTTGTCATTAAGTTTCTGATCGGCTTGCACATGGCTCCCCACTTCTATACTCATCCTTCTTGGCCGTTTTTTTTTTTTTTAGCCTGGCTGTGAATTATAGCTTTTTGTTGTTGTATGTGCTGTGCGGGTCTTGGTTCGCACGCACGTTTCACAAAAACTGATGTAAGATGTCAGTGCTAGTCAGTTCATCCATGCCAGTTGTAACCTCAAGGACATTCTAATCAGTGCAGTCAAAACAGTCTTGCGGTTCCTGCTTTGCCTCGCTGGTTTGTTTCTTCACTGTTTTGCCTGCAGGCTTTGCAGAATTTAGTTTCTGCTTGTAGGTTTAAAATTAGCTGAACCAAATAGTGATCATTAACATTTACAGCATTTAGCAGACACTGTTAACCAAAGTGACTTGCAAAAGTGCTTAGTCATTTACTTGGAACCCCTGAAGCTAGTGCAGGTAGACCAGAATTCAAGTACCTGAAGCCAGGATACTACCAGAAATGAGCTTTATAGCATACAATATAAAATTTACCAAATGTCCAAAAGCCTGAAAGTAGTCTTAAACTATGGACAACCTGTAAAGAGAACAAGACTGTAAATACAATAGTCATATCGTTACAATTACAGTAGTAACTGATCGATTAAGTGCTGATGAAAGAGGTGTGTCTTCAGTCAGTGTTTAAAGACAGCAAGCAAAAGTATTCATACCCCTTGAACGTTTCCATATTTTGTCACATTACAACCACAAACATGAATATATTTCATTGGACTTTAATGTGAAAGACCAACACAAAGTGGTATACAATTGTGAAGTGGAAAGAAAATTATACATGATTCAAAACATTTT
>JAOVVF010000011.1:182567-206864 GCA_028565595.1 Duopalatinus emarginatus
ACATGAATTACACACCTTTAACTGTGTTTAAAGCACTGTGTTAAGGTTCTATGTGTGTGTATTTTACAGAACAGATGAACTCATTCAGAAGACCATTCGGGAGAAGTTCCGAGATTGCACTGTCCTAACTATTGCCCACAGACTTAACACAATCATAGACAGTGACCGAATACTGGTAAGTGTTGCTCCCTTTTTTCCCCCTCAAAAGGATTTAGCTAGTTCTCTTATTTCTTGCAATATTTGTAAAAAGTAGAATATGTATAGAATATATATAATATATATCGAGAACACGAGAGTATCAATAATGCCGTGCAGAATAAATAGAACAAAGGTCGAAGAGTCTTCAGTTCATGTCTACCAAGTATAATGTTCTGTGAAAGGCATTGACATACATCTTAAGCACCTGACCACCTTAACAGATGGTTATCCAGTGACGGCAATGTGTGGAAACTAAACTCCACTGATGTTCTCCCTCATCTTTGACCTTACTATTATAGGACTTTGTCTGTGGCTGTACAAAGCCTGTTTCCACAGCCTTATTGTTATGGGGAGATTGTTGTCATTTTATTGCCTGTGCACCTAACATTGTCAAAGAACTGGTAAAACAAATGGGATGTCTATTAAAATTATTTAATTTTAATTTAAATTAGTTGTTGCTAAAAATACTTAAAAAGCTCATGTATAATTTCAGGACATGTGCTGTGTTTTGGGTTTGGCAATGTGACTGCATTAACTATGTTTAAGTGTATGAGTAATACATAGTAATATCATTGTCATGCAGCAGGTTTGTACCTTGTGTTAATGTTTTATTATCAGCTGATATACCTCATCTATATACAGCCCTGTAAAAACAAGCTGTTCCTTCATTTTTACACGTGTTACACCTATCTAATATTTGGTGGGTTCTCCACAGGGGCATAGGACTGCAGATATACAGAAATGTAAAATGGTCTGCAATATTGTTGTATTCCAAGGTGTAGGATTTCTGTGTTCCACAGCCTGTTGCATGGCATTCCACATCTGTTTGATAATGTTGAGGTCTGGTGGCTTAGACGTGAAGGGCTAAACCCCAAACTAAGATCAGTGTTCCTCAAACCATAATATGGCATCTCTGGATGTATGTGCCTTGCATTGCCTTGTTGTAAGATGCCAAACCTGTTACAATGAATGCAGGACATGAACGGTTGTGTAACTAATCAGAAAAGAGGCACACATAGCGTTCACTTGTCAGAAACATTTAGAGATGTACCAGGGGACCCATGGAATGCTAGCTAAACAAACCCCATACCATAATAGAGCCACCACCATCCTCTAGAGGTTTTTTACAGTGTGTACCAGTTTTTCTGGCACACCGATATAAATTTCCTTTATTGAGGGGAGATAATTTTCCAACACTCACTGGCCGTGTGTGAAAAAGTAATTGTTACCTTAGCTACTTAATTAACCACATGTTTGGATTAGGCACACCCAGGCATGATTACTATCAGCCCTGTAAATGAAGCCTTTCCAGCAATGTGGAGTAGGCTAAAAGCACAGTATGCCATGATGAAAAGAAATACAAGAAGAGATGAGAGAAATGTACTGAAATATCAGTCAGGAGAAGGTCACTCTGTGTGTTTAGGCTCGAGTTCTTAGCAGTAATCTTTAAATAGAGAAAAAAATGGAACAGTGTCTTCATCTTTTCTAGCCTTATAATAATTTCTCCAATAGCACATTAACAACTCAGGAAGTCACAATGACCCAAGAGGAAATTGAAAGGAACTGGATGCCTTGTTTGCTTTGAGTGCTTTATAAAGATTCCACCATTAGAAGTAGGCTGAGCACAAATGGTATCCATAGAAGAGTTCCAAGATAAAAAAAAACACTCCTGATAGAGTGGTTGGTGTGGTACAGTAGTGACATCATTGGCTCCCATCTGAGAGACCTTGGTTCGATGAGAGCATCTGCCAAGTGCAATAAATGTAAATGTAAGTGGAACACTAAGCTTGATTGTACTTTAATTTGTCTAAAAGAACGTAATCTCAGTTTGCTAAAACACCTTGTTGACCCCCAAACCTTTTGAAATAATATTCTGTGGGTTAAAATTGTCCTGTTAAAACTGACATAAAGCCTACATAGCATTCCACAATAAGAATAGGTGTAAACCTAACATTCCTCAATTCCCCAAGCTAACATTCTCCAATAAGAATATCAATACCAATATGTAAACATGGTGGTAGTAATG
This sequence comes from Duopalatinus emarginatus, assembly GCA_028565595.1. NCBI lineage: Eukaryota > Metazoa > Chordata > Actinopteri > Siluriformes > Pimelodidae > Duopalatinus > Duopalatinus emarginatus. The sequence goes on from JAOVVF010000011.1 coordinate 184,792, forward strand.
TGATGGTGTGGGGATGGTTTGCTGTTTCAGGGCCTGGGCAACTTGCTTTAATTGACAGAGCAATGAATTTTGCTGTCTAGCAGAAAAACTTGTGGAATGTCCTGTCATCAGTCCCTGACCTGAAGCTCAAGTCTACTGCGTAATGCAACAAGATGAAGATCTGAAGTGCAAAAGTAAATCTGAATGGCTCCTTAAAGAGAAATAAAGGTTTTGTGGCCTAGCTTAAGACCTAACCCCAAACCACTGAGATGCTGTGTCAGGACCTTAAACATGTACTTCATACTCAAAAACCTTCTGGTGTGGTTAAATTAAAGCAGTTTTACAAAGAGGATCATAAATAAAATTATAATTTAAAACCTTTTGTGTTTTCATACTTTCTGCATATATTTCGCATGCCTTCTTGACTCCTTGTCTGCAATTTGCATGAGGATATAACCCATTTAGTTTGACTGCTGTATATGGTTTACCCAATTCAATAAGGCTTGAATTTTGTTTGAACACTGCATTATGTCCGATGTTTCTCACCCAGGAACACAAAGTCATGGTTAATCACACTGACTCAACTACTTTCAATCTCTGCTGTGTTCAGTTCACTTACACACACACACACACACACACACACACACACACACATAGACTGTATGACTGTTTTTACATTTCATATTTCACATAATTACTGTTTACCTGACACTCACGCATGTTCTTACAGATGTTATTACAGCTTACTGGCTTACTCACTGCTGCCATTACTGCTGATCAAGGTCTGAAAAGCTGACACTGGATGCAAATATTAAGCTCGATGTATGACTACACCATACTAAGTATTGTTTAGAGGTTCTTCTCCTGACACAAAGTCCCTTACTTGCAGGTTCTCGATGGGGGCCGCATACATGAATATGACGAACCTCATGTGCTGCTCCAGAACAAGGATGGACTCTTCTACAGGATGGTGCAGAACACAGGAAAAGCAGAAGCTGCTTCATTAACACAGCTGGCAAAAGAGGTACAGAAGACAATCAACAAACATACATTTCGTTATATAATGTTGACTTATTGTCAGGCATTTTACACACCATACCTTTATTTATTAACATACTTCTTATATACTTCATTCTGATTTACTTTAGCCTTTGTACAAATTCACACACACACACACAATCACACACACACAAGCCTACCTGAATACATGCACGGGACTAATCAAAAGGCTCGATTTCAGACAGAAAGCATAGATTCATTGAGGTGAGTCCAAACTTGTACAGTACACACACAAACATAGCCATGGAGATTCCATCGGTGCATAATTATCATGCCCTCTTTTCTCCAATCCCATTGTCTATCTGTGTATGTCACTGTACCTGTAATAGAAAAGCTCAAAACTGTTTGAAAGCACTCTGGCCATTGTGCCCTTCCTCTGTATCAGTTATCCCTCTCCTTTGGCAGGTTGATGGGGAGGTATTGTAGGAGCCTTTTGCCCATCTCCACCCCAACACCCCCAACCCGACACCCCCTATGGATCAGGTTCCCCTTTGCCTCCCACACTGCTGAGTTAATTCACAGAGCTAGCCCTCTGGAGATTACTGCTGAGCTTTTCAAACACACATCATCTGATACTGCACCACTCTTCCTTTGTTTCTTATGAATGCAAGCACAATTGGGAGTACATCTGATACTGTAGCCAACTGTTTTTGGTTGCTCTTTGTGTTGTCTGGACTTTTTCTTTTCAAGTAGACTTCGTTCTCATCTAATCAGTGCTCAGAGGTTTTATGTCCTGCAAAATAATGAAATTAAAGAAGGGGAAATTTTTGTAACTGTTCACTTGTCTATTGTGCACATGCTCTTGTTTAGAAGTCTTTTTAAGAAAGAAATATAGCGGTACATTTTATGCCCACTGGAAAAAAAAAACATATATGTTCAGTGTGCATATGTTCATATAGTTATATATATATTCATATAGTTATATAGTATATATATATAGAGTGTGCATGTGTTCAGCCATTCTCACTTGTGCTCTTTCCACTATCTGTAGGCGTACACGAACAGCCGTCTGCCAAAGTTGGCCAATGGCCCGAACTCCGGTAAAGAAGCTAACCTGGTTATCTTTGAGACTGCTCTGTGAGAGCCTAATGCAAGTATGTCTAGAGGCTTCCAGCACCGAGGCCACCACATGCATCTACAGAAGACTTACATTGAATACATTTATGTATATGTATTCAAGAATGTATTCACCTCTTTTTTTTTTTCTCTTTTTGCTGCATCAAATACAATTATATTGGCAGGGTATTTTTTCTGCTCGTTTTGAGGTGACTGCCCTGCAGAAAAATAGGGCTTTTGAAATAAAGCACATAGGGTTTGAATGTAATATAAACCTTTAAACTTTCATTCAAGGTGTTTAGCAAAAATATGTATATATTAGTACTTTTTTTTACATGGTCCCACAATTTTCAAAGGCTCAAAATGAATTGTAAATTTAACATGGTTATAAATAGTTTGCAGTCAGTGACAGCCTTAAGTCTGGAACTCATTGACATGAGATTCCAACAACTCCTGACTGTAAATTTGTACAAATATTTAATTTTCAAGAGATCACACTAAATATGTTGAACAGGGTACACCTGTGTTAATTTTTAAATGCACTAATTGTTGTGTGTTCAGTTGTCGAGTTTGGCAACCGTGGTGAGCTATGTCTGTATGAACTTCATTTTGTGTACCGGGGCAGCCTAATTAACTGAGCTGGAAATGAGCTTATTAGTGCCTTATAACCATTATGGTAGCCATATAATGAATTGAAGAGAGCTGTGTAAGACTATATATGTTGCATGTTTTTGGAAGAATGTTTTCTACACCACACACTGTGTATCTTAATCATCAATCTACAAGGCTGAATGGAGCAAAGAACGCAATTTACTTTGTGTTCAGCTGTATTGTGCAATTTCCCTATAGCGCTATAGCGCATGTGCTGCAGTACTGCTCAGGAAATAAATACATTACCATTTGTTCTGCAATGGATTCATTTAATGAAATGTTTTTTAAAACACCACAGAGGGCATGTTAAGAGAATACATATTCTATATTTATATATCTAGGTAGTAATGCTAAACAACAAATATTAAGACATTCTCCAGCTTGATCAGTAATAACCATCCATATAGAAGGGTTATTAATTATTAAACAGATTTGGGAAATGTCTTGTCTGTTGCATTAAACTTCAAATCTGTTAAATCTGTGTGTTGTTAAGCTTATGAAAAAAAACACATTGTATAAATCTAAAACCTTTTTCCAACTTGTATTATGTGCATTTTATACGCAAGAAGAAAATCTTGACGAACAAGGATGGTGGGTATTTCTGAACTAAAAAAAACGGTGACTAAATGAATTGACATTCATGAAACACTTAGAATACATACATACAATCAAGATCATGTAAGATAATACTTAGGTTTCATTAATGTCTACATATACACACGCACACAAACACAGACACACACAATCTATTGTCTTAATACTTCAGCTCAAAGAGAAAGACTCCACTCTGTTGTACATAGTATTATAACTACGTTAAAAAAAAACATTTTTTGACCCTGACAAAATTGTAGATTAACTGTGAGCAAAAGGAGTGTTGGGCCAAACAGGTGTCAAATCTCATCCCCTTGCCCTCTCTATTTGCTTCTGTAACTTCCTTAGAGCGTAAACGATACCTGGATCCTTTCTTTTCTTCGATGGCTAAACAAAAGTATGAGACGTTTGCAGGGGAGGGTCCCATTGTGTCTAGTTCAAAGAAGTGAATGCCTGTGAAGGAATGTGTGGCTTGTCACTTTTACAAAGGGACTTTTAATGCAAAAGGTTTGGGGCAAATATGAAATGGATGAGCAAATCTATTATTGAAGATATCTGGTATGCCACCCTCAAGCAGTAATCATATACAAAATTAGGCTACGGAGCATTAAAGTGTGCCGTAATAGTAGCCCTGTAGTATATTAATGCTATGTACCTAAGGGCTGTGACAGGCCAAATCTTTCCATTTTGCAACACCGATTAAGATTATTTACAATAAGCCTCATTTATCAATCTGATTTAGTGTTATTTATTAAAACAAATTTAGTTTAATTTATATATAAGGAGGCTAAGGTAATTTGCCAGTTTACTAAGAATTCAAAAATGCAAGCTAGTTTACTAGATCAGGGACTATGAATGTTACAGAAAATATTTTGTTAACCAAGTCATTTTATATTATTGGCATACATTAAATAATATAAAAGCAAATCACAACCCCATAAATTAAGATTAAACCAATTAACATAAAACCAATCTTTCAAATATGGTAAAATATAAATAAAAATGGGAAGCAGTGAAATGCAAATTATTTAAATAGTACGAAGAAAACAAATTTTTTTTTGTAATGTTCCAGAAAACCTTGGGACAAAAGCATATTTACCACTGTGTTGCATCACATCTTATTTTAACAACTCTGTGTAAGTGTTTGGGAACTATGAAGATTAAATGCTGTACTTCTTATTATAGAAATAATATAGAAATGGTTTGGTTTTTCTTTGTCGTATTTTTTCCCCACCAAATTTTTTGCACCAAATGTTTTTTTAATGGGTGAAAGGTTTACCACCTAGACTTTTTTTTGTATGGAGCTATTCTGTTGTAATAAATGCAGAATGTGCCTTGACATTGTTTTGCTGAAAAAGTAAGGCCTTCCGTGAAAAAGACCTTGTCTGGATGTTGTTTGTTGCTCCAAAACCTATAAATATCATTCAGCAGTAATGTTGTCTTAACAGGTGCTCAAATCATCCATGTCATGTGCATTACTGCACCCCCATACACTTACAGATGCTGCCTTTGAACTGTGCACTGATAACAAGCCAGATGGTCCCTCTCCTCTTTCCCCCTTGCAAACAGAGATTTCTCTAGATGTTAAGTATCCTTCGCTATTTTATGTTATTTTTGAATTGTTGCAGTATTTGCTTGTGCAGTCTTTCACCAAAATATATATTTAATACCCATTCATGTAACCAACCTTTTGCCAATTAGCATCATCCGTTGTAAGATGTTCCATTGGATTTGTTTTAAATAAGCACCAGACTTTTGTAGCCTATGTTCCAACTTTTTTTGAAACATTTGCTGGAGTTGATCTGTACATCATTGCATTACAAGTTTTGTTTGGTTTGGCTTACTCAAACATTTACACACAACTTTCAGAAAAGATTCAGTAGCAATACTCTCAGTCAAAGCAGTTATAGTATGTTTAATATACTAAGTAAAATCTTACTAAGAAATTGAATGGCTTTTATTTAAAATACAATATGCTTATCCAATTTATGTACTTATACTTGTTTTACACTTCTGCTTTAACCTGTATTTAGACAGTGACACAGAGAGGACATGGGTGCCTGGGTAATGCAGACTTGACAGGGGTAATTTATACATATCTGCCATCAGTTCAGGGCATTTTACAGAGCCCGGCCTTCATACTTCATAATTATTTACAAGTCAAAAACATGTCAGGTTCTGTGTTTCAGCGTAGGAATCATAAATAAAAGTTAAATAGTATTGGCATTTGATATTACTCAACCTCTTGATAAAACCTACAGAAGAAATGTCACCAAGATGAATTACTTTTCTTTGTATGCAACTTGAAACACCTTCCAATCAACCAATCAGCAATTACCTGAAGGACAGCAGATGCATGAAACTGCAAATGTGCAAAACATAATGCTAGTGGCTTGGATGGTACAAAAGAATATCAACTGTCTTTGCACATGGTGCTTACCCGTATAAGCTCCTTAATCATACAAATCTGACAGTACATACACTAACATTGCAATTCTTCCATGCAAATGGAAGGAGAAGATTATTTTTCTGAACCTTTAAAACAAATGGTTAAAAAAAAAAACTTTTTTAGTGTGTTAGCTTTCATCTAAACAGATCAATGGCAAGTTTTTTATGAATTAATAAATTAACAGTTAATTAAGTATTTTTTATTGCTGCAACCATAAACAAGAGTTTACAAGATTATGCAACCTCCCTTTCAGATTTCTTTAGGACCCTAAGCCCTCTCTTTCAATCCTGCTACCTTGCTGATAAATGAAGATTCCAATGCTCTCTGCCCTTTTTCTTCATTGAAAACCGTGGCTTGGGAGTAGAACAGCTCTCAGCAGCTTTTCTGCCAAAGCAGTTTCCAAAAGCTCCCAATGAATGTGAATAGGTCAAAAGACCAAAGACAAATTGAGTGGACAAAAAGCACTGGTCATTGTTTTCCATTCACTGCTATTGTCCTCATTCACCAGCAGCACAAATTTCAAGGCATTAGCCACACAGTGTGACCATCATTCTCTCTCACTGGGGTTGTCCTCATCCCTCCTTTCAAAAGCATTGGATTCATTACAGAGCACAAAAACTTCCAACAAAACAACTTGTGATATCAGATGGATTCTAGCCTAAGGAGGAGGACAATGAGGTAGTGAATGAAGTGGGAGGAAGCTCATCATGGTTGACACACTGAGTAAAGACAGCACGTACTACAAAATACGCGTAACATACTACAAAATACTTAAAATACTGACTTATAAAAAGGATATTCTTCTGATTTCAATTCAACTGTTGAATAAAAAGCCTTGACTGGCAATTAAAAGGATTCAGTTATGATTGTGGAAGAACTTTTATGTATTTGAGATGTTCTGAGATGATCTGAGACAATTCGGTTTAAACATGGTTTCAGTTAGATTCAATCACAGTTACATTCACCGAATGTTTACTTGTGTGAGGTTCTCGATTTTTAACTGCAAGTGCACAGAATACCATAAGCTGCGGCACCATGGTTACATCACTGTGAAAAGTTAAAAGGGAATGCACAGCTGTCTGAAGAGAAAGAGGCCCTCTTCAATGATGAGCAGTGAAACCCTTTTTTGAATACAATGCTCCTTCCCTTTCCTCAAAAGAACGTTCTTTAAACACTAAATGAGCTTATTCTTGAGAGAGAATTCGAATCACCCATGCAACCCAAGCTTTAAGATCAGCACAGAGTAAGAGAGGACAGGGCGGAGCTCAAAGTGGACTTTAGAGTCGTTTGACTCTTTGATTACCATTTATTGTGTCATTCTGGTGTTATTCACATTTGGCTTAGAACCCCTGTGATTCTTCAAAGCTTACGTTTTGTAATATAATATAATAATATTTACAGTAGTGTACAGCCCTTCATTTAATCCTAATGTGACAAAAGTGATATTATCTTTACCTAAAAGACTGCTTAAAATAACAAAAATAAATATTCCATTTCTTCTTTTAGATTCCGTAAAATATCATATCATGATTCAGTGGTTCCTCTAAATTTAAAGCTTTATATTATATATTGTCATGTCAGCAGACATTGAAACACTCTGAACAGGTCACCAGTTGCAGGGCAGACATGCTATATATTTGAAATATTTTGTATCTGCACTTCACCTGGCTGCTTGTCTCTGGACTGTGGAAAGAAACCCATTCCAACACACAAAATACAGTCAAATTCCACATTCTGGCCAAGGAATCGAACCTGGGCCCTTCTTCCTGTCAGGTGACAGTGCTACCCATCGTGGCACCATGCTGCCCTGCAGTTATTATTTTACATTATTTATTAGGCACATTCCACTGGCATTCAGTGTCGCCTACAGTATGTTGCATTATTTTTACTGTTAAAATAAAACAAGCATTTATTAAATAATATGGTATATTGAATTCTCATAAACTCCACAAAGCAGTAAAACTTTGATTTGTTAATATGCACCTGTTCTTTTAGAGGCACTTGGAATATGATCATTATCATCATCATTCTGCTTCTTTATTCAAACCCTGTTTCTCTCATACTGCTTACATACTTTGTTTGTATGGCATGCACATTTTTTATGATCAAGTACATTTTTTTAATTACTATATACAAATATTGCTAAAAATAGTTACATCAGTTCAACTCAAGTTAGGCTGGTACAATGTAAATATTTGGTTGCACCACCTGACTTTTTTTGGGTGTTCAAGCTAAAAATAATTGAACCACTGAAATGTTATTGGGTTGCATTGGGTCGCAGAGCTCCTGAATGGAAACCCATGCGGACACAGCATGAACGTGCAAACCCAGAAATATCTGTGGCAATCCGGGCAGGTTATCGAACCCTGAACCTTTGTGGTGCAAGTGCTACCTAGTGCACCACACCACCACAGATAGTACAAAATGATATAATAAAGAAGCTTTACAAAAAAGCCGTATGTAAGTCTTATTGATAGGCTTTATATCCAGAACACAGAGATGAAGCAGGGTCAAATCCAACGTCTGGAGCACATTTTACAAACACCTAGGAAAAACTAGCCTATATAAAACGACTTAAAAGTGTCATTACAAACAAAGTATGATTTGTTTTATTAATAATTAGTAGCAATAATAGCGAATAGTAACGATCTGCAGGGAGGAGGCCTCTGACTGACCTAGTGGTTTCCTCCATGTAACTAAGGTTTAATTCATAGTATTGGCATTGGCTCACAAAACTCCACACATGACCTAAGTGTTTCACACACACACACACACACACACACACCTTGATCAGATTTAACTTCAATAGGAAATATAAGAAGGACAGGACATTGTGTATTGCTCCAAACAGTTTTCCAGGTTTTGACAGTCACAAGGTGGAGGATCCAGTGCACCAGTGGTTCTGGGAGGTTTTGCCTCCTGATGCACACGTTGGTGGTGTTGTGGGAGAAGTTGGGGCGCGTTTCTGCCCCGTGTGTGACGTCTCAGTAGGAGGGTCTAACACGGATCAGCTCCTGGAGCAGTTCACTAATCACTGGACACCTGTTGGACAGATCGTCGTCTCCACACTGCCGGTTCGCCTGTTGGTGACTCTGAAACACAGTTCGTTGACTAAATGGATTTGGGATTTTCCCCGAGCACTAACTCGATGTCCTGCTCTACAAAACAGTGTTTATCTGCTCTGAAGCCTGTTTATCGTTTATAAAGGTAGTGTTGGTGATCGACTTTGGGACGGTATAAAAGTGTCCTGCGTGTTTAACAACAGTTGGAGGGAAAATGTCGAAACAAACGGACCATGTCAAGCGTCCAATGAACGCCTTTATGGTTTGGTCGAGAGCCCAGAGACGGAAGATGGCACTTGATAACCCTAAGATGCACAATTCAGAGATCAGCAAGCGGCTCGGAGGAGAGTGGAAACTTCTGTCAGACTCGGAGAAAAGACCCTTCATCGACGAGGCCAAACGTCTCCGCGCGGTCCACATGAAGGAGCACCCGGACTACAAGTACAGACCGCGGCGCAAGCCAAAGATCTCCGTGAAGAAGGACAGATATCAGTGTAATATCGGTTATAACCTTGGAGAACCTGACGCACTCAAAGGGCTACTACTGGACCCGGAAAAGACTGCTGCCGCTGTAACTGCCACCAGAGCGCTCCTCGGTCACTCAGTACCGACAACCACCCCTAACCCTTACCTGGACATTAACCTGAAAATGTCAGACTTGTCGGCGACTTCATACACACACGCCTCGCTTGACTGTCACGGACGTGTTGTTGCATTTCCTAGAATGGGAATCCTTGGTGCCACGCACACGCACCCGTCTCCGGGCAGTTCCGCTTACATGATGCCCTGTAACTACCCCGTGTGGACGGCCTCCGCTCCTCATCCTCATGCTTTAGCTTATGTGGTTTTACCGGGAATGCGCAAGACTGTGCATGAGCCTTACTCTTACTGTAGTGGGCTGTAAAGGACCCTTTTACTGTGTGTGTGCATCTGCCTTTATAAGTGTAGAGTGCAGAATAATAATAATAATAATAATAATAATAATAATAATAATAATAATAATAATGAAATACTGACTTTGTATTCTGAATCTTTGTTCTAAATCCTGGCTTTAAGACATACAGTAGACAGCATCTTAGGCAAAATATTTAACAAAATAGTTGACTATCTTTTGTATGTGATGTAATAAGACCAACAAACCAAGTTTTCCTCAATAGGCTATTTAATAGTTCAAATAAGAACTAACAATCCTAACCATCCAGTTTTACAATTAAAAGTTTTTTCATCCATGAATGTTTAATTAAGATTTTTTAATAGGATTTTTGAGGGAGAGCAAAAAAGAAAGAAAAAACTAAGAAAGAAAAGGATTTCTGACTTATTTATACAAGAAGAGACCACCAGAAGCCTATTTCTATATACATAATATGTATTAATATGTACACAATTAGAAATAATACAACCACATTGCTGTTGTTCATTCTTGATTTACATGTAAGTTTGTTTTTTCCTGGGTTTCCAGACCATTGCTTATTAAAGTACCTCCTTATGCCCATTAATAGTAAATGCAAAAAAAAAAAAAAAGGATTCGGCATGGCATCATGGGAATAAAATCAAAGTCGTGCACAATGCCCAATGAAGGGACACATGCATTAATACTTTTACTTTTTATCATTAATTATGATGATGACTTATTATGACTTATTATTATTATTATCATTATTATTATTATCATTATGTACATCTACTCCCGTTTAATTAAAAGATAGGCCCTGTGTTTGCAACCTATTTTTATTATTGTGCTATATGTACATAAAGCATTTAATAAATACAAAGTCTTGTAATTCAGTTCTTTTAACAATGCAGTCTATATCCATTAAGGTCTAGCACCTAATGTTATTTGGAAGTGTAACAGGGTAATCTGGTTCAGCTTGCGCCACTAAAGTTAGAAAATAGCATTGCTGAGTCACTATAGCCTATTAAGTGATATTAAAAATGTAATTTTACTCCTAACCCATCTGGGTGGAAACATCCATCAGAACAACGGTTACTGACCCTCGTGGATATGTTAGAAACAGGGTTTAAATGGGTCATTTGAGAAGGATCTGTGGTTTTAGTTTTATTTTAAAAAATTACAAACAAAGACCTATATTTAAAAAGAAAATCTGTGAAGTATTTTAACAAGTGTATGTTGTTTTATGTTAAAAAGTAGGCATATAATATTATAGCATACTATGACATAATTTGACAGACTACACTTGAAACTGCTGGATATCAGTTGCACATATTAAAGTTATGTTTACTCGACATAATGCATTTGTGTGTAAATATAATTTTAAATGAATATAATTTTAATATGTGCAAGTGTATATAAATTTTTTTGTAAATCCAACAAACATTTTGTTAGTAAATAAATAAAATATGGCGAGTTATGATCTGAGAACCCTTTGCTCTGAATGTTGCAGTGTACAAAACTACAGCTGATAACAATAAAACCTTTCAGTAAGTGCGCTGTCCTGTCATCAAATGAAAAAATCATCAAATATACAAATTGTCGTGTAAAGCTACCACTAAAGTACACTTTACAAAGTACGCTACACTTAAATTAAAAGGGAATTAATTTGAATTTGCAATTGAAAATAAACTCAAAATAAACAGACATTATTAAATGATGTCATAGCTAGGAAATAAAATTAGCATGCACTTACCCATGATGTTAATGCCATGCTCTTAGGCATATATTTTGCTCAAACCATGCTAGCTAGGTTGACAGTATAAATTAAACTTGAGCTTGCTAGGCAGATTAATGTAACAGTTAGCTAGCTTTTGATAATTTGAAGCAGTGATCTGTCTTACCATCCCCTTGCTTTTGCAACCTCACTAAAAAAAAGAAAGGACGTCATGTAGTTCATAAATAATTAACTTTGGTACAGGAGTTTATCTTTAAAGCAAAGACAACAATCGTTAAACTGTCTTGACAATGACAATGGATCCACTCGTTATATAGTCTTGTTTATTTAGTCCTAGCACAAGATTTTATCAAAGACAATATATTCAAGTCAGTCTGTTCAAACGTATCTCATTAAACATGGGCTACATTAGCCAATTAGCTATCTGTCAGTAGGCTAATCTCACCTGATAGCAAGTTATGATAATATCAAATGTTATACTGATTAGCATAAACAAGGTTAACACTGTGGACTTAATCAGTGTACTTAAAATGTACTTCACCTTGCCTTGATTTACCCCAGAAAATATATCAAAACCACTTAATTTGAATTTAATGGCCCTTAATTTGTGCACCGGAATAATTTTACCTTGAAATGTTATTTAAGGTACAAGAGTGAAACCCCTTATATTTAAGATTACTTGTTTCTTAAGTGGTTTCTTGTGGTTAAGTTTCCTGTTTGTGATTATCGGGTATACGAGAACATTTCCAGTGGTTTTAATTTCTTTTTTTAATTCAGGATATGACAGTTAAGGTCAAGGGGCGTTTTAGGACATTTTATGTAGTCAAATTGAATGTGTTATTTCAGAGTTTGCTTGTATTTGTTGACATTAAGGCATTAATTCAGGGTATTTTAAGTACTTTAGTATCTAAACAATACATTAAGTTTCTTTGTATAAATTGTAAGCACACTTTAACTAGAACACCACCCTTGTTTAATTAAAATTAAAGCCAGACAGAAGGATTTTAAAAGACTAAAAAAAAAAAATCAGCCAGTAGGATACATACAGTCCTAGCCATGCACTGGTCTACAGCTACATAACACTCATTGTAAATAATCAAGGGTTATTAGACCAGATGCAAGGAGAGTAAACGTGGCAGCAGAGGTGTGACAGCTATGGACAGATACTTTCTTAAATAAAATTTGATTAACAATTAGGAACAACACATTCCAGTAACTAAAAACCAGAAACAAATTAGCTAACTTACAGGAATCTACAGTGTTTCCTACAACCCCTCACCCCCACTTTAAATATGCTCCCAAGTAAGATGCTGTAGACATGCCCCTCCCATCCTAAGACACAAGTTTTGCCTTATAAAGATTACCCAGTTTGATAGATATCTCAGTATAAATATTCTATGATTTTATTAAACAGAACAAAAACATAGCAAACAAAGTGATTGTCATTTCAGGCACTTGTGAAAATTAAAATCAAACCACATACAGTATTAAATGTACTTAGCAACTAAGAAAGAAAAATAACTTTAATCAAATTTAGTGAAAAACATGCTTGTGGACTGTATTAGCTGTGTGCAAATGCATATGTAGCCCATTGCTCTATACATTCAAGAAACTAGTGCTTTCAGACACAAATGTATGTTCCACATGAAAAATGTTTCATAGTAGGATTCTATATTTGTGAACCGATATGTTTCATCATCTTCAGTAACCACCTTCTCCCTGTCACAGCCATGGTGTATCCATAATGGAATACACTCTGGATGAAATACTTGTCCATCACTGAGTCCTATGCACACACTCATTTATAACTAGGGGCTAATGTGCTACCTTTAACCAGTCCATGTTCCAGCTATATAAAACTATATGTTTGGATGTGTATTAGAAAGGTATACACATACCTAATCCCTGTGAAGTAATGAGCACAGGGTGCGTGGTGACTATGTAGGCAATAGCATAGGACTTACATTATTTTTGAGCCTTTGTGTCCTGTCTTCTTAGCAGAGACCATTCCCTTTAGTAAACATATAAATGCTGATTACAAAATGCAGAAAAAAGGTGAGTAGTCGCAATAATGCGCAGTCATGGGCTTGTGGTTAAGGAAACAGCCTTATGACTGGAAGATCACTGGTTCGATCCCCACAACTGACAAGAAATGACTCAAGTGACCTTGAGCAAGGCACCTAACTCCCAATTACTCCCTGGGTGCTGTAAGTAGGGTTGCTCACCACTCTAGGCATGTGTTCTTACTGCTCTCTATAGTATGTGTGTTTCACTGCACGGATGGGTTAAACACAGAAGTTAAAGTCCTCTGTGTGCAACCACAGTGGTCAATGAGTGGTTTGTTCACTTTAATTTTTAGCAATTCTTTTTTGAGCTGCCGATATTTCAGTCAATTTGTCTGTACTTTGTTACCGTAATAGGTATATAGTTAAACCACAGATAAAATACGAAATATCTATAAATAAGATCATGGAAATACTAATAATATGTCCTTTTAATATATCAGCAATATCACCCATATGCTTATCTATAATGTCCTTTTTAGTTTATGGAGATTCTTAAATAGATACATCATCATCAGTCTGCTACAAAAAAAGCAAAACACAGTCCTGCATGTCCATCTTATTACAACGGACAAGTGCTTATTTTTCAGGAGGGCCCAGCAGTTGTATCTTCTCTCTGCCCTGCAACATTGCACATCACGCATTGCATGTGTGCAAGGTAACGATTACACATGGTAATACGTGTGATTCTGCTCCCTACACACTTCTTGCTACATCGATCAGCATAGTGCTTCTTCCAGCATGGCCCTGTGCTCCTTACACACAGGCGTCAATAGTGTAGTATCACTACTGCTCTTCAGTATCGTCCTCGCAGGCTTCTGGACATGGTTATGGGGAGTGTCACAGAAGAAAGCGATGACACTTCCCAGTAAAGACTGCGGGAGAGGAATAGCCTATACAAGATCACCACCGAGATGGACTGGCACAGAATCACACCGATGGTTATAACCTGAAACACAACCAGTAAAATATATATAATATATATACAAAAAATATATTAAGTACATAAGCTTATTTTGATCTTCTCTATTATACATAGATAGAAATATAGATATCTATCTTAAATCACATTAGCAGTGGTAGCATTCCTACCTTTTCCTTTTGATGCTCACTGAATAGGATGGAAAGAAGCACCAGGACTGGGTGACACAAAAACCACAGGAAACAGCCCTAAGAAAGCACATTTTTTCTAATTATTTAGGAACTAGAGAGGTTTCACAGTTATTAGATGTGAATGCATAACACAATCAACTGTGAATGGTATTACTAAAAAGTTAAAGTGTTCAGAAGTTACAGCAACTCCAAGGTTACAGAGAAAGGTTGCCGAGTGCTGGAGAGCATAGTGTGTAAAAGTCGCCAATGCTCTGCTGACTCAATAACTGCAGACTTCCTAACCGCCTCTGGCATTAACATCAGCACAAAAACTACACTAGGAGCTTCATGGCATGGATATTCATGGCCGAGGAGCCGTATCCAAGCCTTAGATCACCAAGCACAGTACTAAGGGTCAGATAGTATAAACTAAAGCATATTCCTACTGGACTCTAGAGCAGTGCAAATGTCTTCTGTAGCGTGATGAATCATGTTTCTATATCTGTCAGTCTGATGGACAAGTCTACGTTTGGCTGGGTTTTAACTGCCTGACTGCATTATGCCAAAAGTTTGGTGAAGGAAGTAATGCTATGGGGTTGTTTTTTAGGGTTTGGCCTAGGCCCAAGACATTTTAGACAATTGTACACTTCCAACTTTATGGGAAAAGTTTGATGAAGGCCCTAATTGTTTTGGAATTGTTGGGTGAATTTATTGTAGAGAAACCTGACTGGCCCACACACAGCCCTGACCTCAACCCTATCAAACATCTTTGGGATTACCTAGAATGGAGATTGTGAGCCAGGCTCTCTAATCCAATATTAGTACCTAACATCATAAATGCTCTTCTGGATTAATGGACAAAAAAAAAAATTCAAAAGTCTTTCCAGATATTATAGCTGTGAAACCCCATTATAATATTGCCTATGGATTTAAAGATTAGTGACATACTTTTCATAATTTAACGCTGTACAATACATTTGAAATTAACAGTCAAAATATTTGGAATTCATGGGCATCACCAAATGCAGATCCTTCCACCATGCTTGACTGTGTTATATGCTGTAAAATTATGATTTCCCCTCACTAAAACCAAGGGATCAACTAAAGAGACCACTGTGCCACAGCTTTTTTTCTACTATCAGTGGGTGATATTTCTCTCGGAGCAAACTTAACACAGTTACTTTGTGCCTTCTCAATCGTATCCAATATTTTAACCCAAACCTTTGTGAATCTGATCATGTGTTAAGTCATTTTTAAATAAACTGAAATTATTTACCTTGGTAAAGCTGAGGTAGAAGTCCCTTTTAAGTGTGCTCCGCTCTGCAGAGATAATCTGGTACAATACCGATGCAAGTATCAGTGTGAGAGATACACGCAGCAACATCAGCAGTAACCCAGGTACACTGCGATAACCATGATAACTGTGGTGCTCAGTGTCCTCAAACTGCTCCCAGATCAGCAGCGCCCCCTACAAGGTCACAGGTATAAAAATCATTTTGTTTACAACAAAGTAATCAGAAACATTTATACACTAATCAAAAACTGCATTAATACAATAATATAGAACTGACTAAATAGTGAGTGAAAACAAACTGTTTACCTAGTTTAGTATGTGTGGCTTTAAATCCCAGACAGTTGCACATATCAAAACTTGCTGATTTGGTTTTAAACCCTAACCCAGTACACCAAATAGAAAGAAAAAATAAAATTAAAGAGAAAATATAATGTTAAAGTTAGTATGTAAAAAGATTACATTTTGGTAAACCTTTAGTTTTAGTTTTTATAGTTGTTAATGTTCCTATGTGTCAATCAATAGTTAAAGGCAACTGGCTTAAATTGAACATATTTTACATTATGTAAAGTAACATTTAACATTAAACATCTTAGTTTAATTTTTAATTTAATAATTCTTTCATTCAGCAAAGAAATGTCTACAAAAGTTCATGATAATTGGTGATTTTATGATAATTGGTCATCCAATCTGATTGGATAATGGCAAGATAATATTTAGAACTTTCAGGACTTGGATATGGACAGATAACAAATCTGAGATATAGTCTGGGAAGAGATGATAGTAGGAGGTTTTGGATAGAATAAATAAATAAATAAATACATACATACATACATACATACATACATAAATAAATAAATAAATAAATAAATAAATAAATAGTAGAAATATCAGATTAGAAATAGAGGTGTATGTGCATTTTGCATCGCAATCCCACCCACGCCTGCAGACACTACTATTACTACTACTACTACTACTACACTACTTCAAACTCATAAAACAAGTCTAATCCTATCTTAACAATCAACCAATTTCAAGAGTTAGTTTTTAAATTTATAACAGCAATGAGCAATAACAAATTTACATTAAAACACAAAGAATACCTTTCAGCAGCTTATTATAAAGTAATTAATTAAAACAATAAAACCTAAAGCTAGTGAAAGTGAAAGTTTGTAGTTAGACAAACAGTGCAGGATTGGTTGGTTACATAATGATAATCATAATCTATCTTCTCATAATCTACAAACCAAGCCAAATCATATCAATTAAGAGAATGAATTTCACTGAACTTTTCACTTTCACTGAAAGCAATTTGTCAAAGCGTTTTTTATAGGTTATTAACTGGCTGTAGTCTGACCTGTGTAACAACTCCTCCAAGAGCAAGAGCAGTGGACATGGGAGAGGAGTCCCATTGCAGTGGTTTACTTTGGGATTTTCTGCCTCGGCTCAGCGTCCAGCCCATACACAGGCTTAGTAGCATGTATAGCATCTGTACTTGAGCCACCATGTCACTGACTAAATACAAACACATACAAACAAAGTGTACTTACAGAGAAGCCTTAATTTTATTTATAAAATACTTTCTTATATCATTCTACAATTATGAGGGGTTTTAGAAATACAGTGACACTAGTTATGGTCAACAGTTAATAGAGAAAATAAAGAGGATTACTTACACTCTGCTAGGTTGCCCAGCAGAGGTGTTCCCACTCCATCTCTAGCATATCTGCAAAGCAAAAATGGCATAATAACTTCCAATGACAGCATGAAAACTATAGTAAATTTCTGAATCCCAAGAAAATTCACAGCAAATGTCAGTAGTCAGTCTCACTTGGCCATGTGGATGTAGTTCAAGAGCACAGATACACCTTGCAGGAAAAGAGCTGTGGACAGAACTTTCAGCACGGTGTACATGGGACCTCCCTTAGACAAAGCCTGCCACAGGGGCTGCATGTAGATACAGGAGGCCACAAAATAGGCCAAAATCAGCAAGAAGAAAAAGCTGTGCAAACCTGCAGACAGAACCATAATTACAGTATGTTCAGTAGGCTGAACAATTATCCAGTGCAACAAATGTTTTGGGTTTTTTTTAATTTTTTTTCTGAACAAATTTTAACATATTATACTACATATAATTCTGAAATCTACAGGCTTTCTAGACATTTAAATGTGGTTGCCTTTACACTACATTTATCCTCCACCAGAAAAATATCTGATTATCAAAAGTAAAAAAAAAAAAAAGAAAGAAAAAAAAAGAAAAACAAAATTGCATTTAAATATTTCAACAATATTTCAACTTGTTTGAAAGACACATCACATACCTCTACATTTGCAATCTAAACTACTTATGTAAAAAGTACTGAATTTTTTTTTTATTAATGTTTCTGTTTATTAATGTTTCTAAACTTCTAAATATTTACTTCAGTTCAGCTCAATTTTATTTTTACAGCACTTTTAACACTGGACATTGTCCCAAAGCAGCTTAATGGAAATATAAAATCTGGATTTTACATGATTAAAACAAATGATAACATTTATTTAAACATATTTATTATTATAAGTTCTGTTTTACATTTATATTTTATATAAATTATAGGTTTATAATATTTGCAATGCAAATTATATCTGTGCAAATGCTGTGGTTTTGTGGAAGTAGTTTTGTTTTGTTGAGCTATGCATAGTTTTTAAGTTCTTCAGTTAAAAAAAAAATAAAGTAGTGTTTAAAGAAAAATATATTAAAAATATATTATATGGGTATCTTCATCAACTGATGCTCAAGGTTTAGATTTTTTTTCAGAAAAGAAGCAGAGGTATTGTGCCATCTCTAGCTCTTGCTTTGATTAAGAGCATTAGTTTCGCATTAACCAAGTTCAGTCTTTTTTCTTAGAATTATATTCAGACTTTATTATATAGTATGTATATATTTGCAGTCCTAGTGATTTTGTGTGAAAGCTGTGGTTTTAAGTGCTTCAACTGTAACTATCTTACAAGATCATCATAATGCAACATAATGCAAACTGCATTTGCTGCAAAATATACCTCTTCCAATTACATGCAAGTTTTATACTGTGTGATCTCAGAGGTCTATTAACATTATTAATTGTTATATGCTACAGTGTTATCACATTCTTCATGTCAGATGCATATGTGTCAGTGACAAAAGGATGAATAAATAAATCATGGATTTATTCTGTATACTGAATATTTAAAAGCCAATGCATGTAATAATAACAACAACAACAACATGTACACAAGCACACTATATATATATATATATATAAAAAAATATAAATCTTATATTCTTCCTTACCGGCCTCCTCAGCACTGAAGTGGTCCATTGGGTTCCCTGCTGAGTCTGGGTTTAGCATTGTGAGCTGAAAGCCCACATCCTCCAGCACACCATCGAGCTCCCCTTCCTGGCAGGTGTACCGGTCTGCATAAACAATGTGCCAGGCCTGGGGTCTGGTTTGTCGTGGTATGGTCTGATTGTGTTCCTCTGTGCTCAGGGTTACTGAAGAAGTAGTACAAAATGTGACAATTTATATACGATTGTTCACATGTTCACACCTAATAATAATAATGAATAAAATATGTAAAATATTAAATATTTAAATAGTTTAGAATAGATATTCATGTAAATATTAAATATGTGTAAAATGCTCAAAACATTCACAGATTTTTTAAATAACTTGATTAAAACCAAATGTTAAGAACTGGTTCAATGGTTACTAAATCATTGCATCACTGCAGTTATTATCATTGCCAACAGTATAGAATGTCTGTGACTCAGTGATGCTCTGGGGCTGCTTTGCTTCCCCTGGCATTGGAAACCTGCAGGTTATAGAGGGCAAGCTGAATTTGATCAATTATTAGGAAATCCTGGGAGAAAATGTCATGCCATCTGTGAGGAAGCTGAAGCTTGGGTGTCATTGAACTCTTCCAAAAGAACAATGATCCCAACATACCTCAAAGTCTACCAAGGCCTGAAAGATTCTAGAGTGGCCATCACAGTTGCCTGAAGCCTATACAAGCTCTTTAGTTGGATCTGAAGAAGGTGGTTGCAGCACACAAACACAAGGATATTAGTGAACTGGAGGCCATTGTCAGTGAGGCATAGGCTAACATTCATGAGGAAGAATCTGCCAGAATCTGGTATCTGGATATGCAATCACATTTGCAGTAGGTCATAATATACTAAAAGTGCTTGCCATGAAGGGACTGAATAATTCTGAGACTGAAAAAATGTCACTGAAAGTCGCAATCTGTGTTGCAAAGGTTTTTTTTTCTGAAATGGTTTGAGGAGCATGACAGAAATCAATATGATCACCAAGCCTTCAAGTACATATTGTGTTGGACAAACTGATCCAGCCAGATCCATATAGACCCAACCTGATGTCAACATCCTGGTGCCAGATACTACAGCAAACTCTGTGGAGTCCATGCCTAAATGTGTCAGAGCTTTTTTTGGCAACACAATATTAGGCAGGTGGTTTAATGGTTAATTAGTGTAGGTTCGATCATTGCAAGGTATGCCACTGCTTCCGATTGTTTACTCACTGAGAGAATGCAGTATGTGTGAGTGAAAGTGAAGTGAACTACTCTTCTGTGAACTATAGTACTGTGCAGTGAAATTGATCTCTGCATTTGCACAAGCAGTTTGGGGAGCAGTGCCTTGATCCCTTGCTCAAGGTACTTCAGTCGAGTCTTGACAGTGCGGGGATCGAACTGTGGACATTCTGGTGCAAAGGCTCTACCTTAACCACAAGCCTAAATCTGCCCCAACGACAAGCCATAATGATTTTTAGCAGTATATGGTACATCCAGAGGCCATTTAGGCAAATATCACTCCCTGACTTTTAGTGGTAAAGTGAAAGTAAATGTGAGTTATTTTTTTGCCCACTGTGCAGTGGAATTGACCTCTGCATTGAAACACATACATACACACTAGTAAACACACAATGGAGGGCAGTGAGCAAATGTGCTCTCTACCCACAGCACCTGGGGAGCAGCTGGGGGTTAGGTGCCTTTCTCAAGGCAGTTGCGAGGCTCGAACCGGGGACCTTCTGGTCCCAAGCCTGGTTCCTTAACCATTGGCTTCCCCAATGACAATACTGTCCCATAATGATTTTTACTGGTACATGGTACATTTAGTGTCCATTTTGTGCTTGGCCACTAAATTTACTTGGCAGCCCCAACCTGGCATGTCCAGGAAGCAGTTGGAGGTTAGGCGCCGTGCTCAAGGGCACTTCAGTCGAGTCTTGTCAGTTGTAGGGTTCAAACCTGCAACCTTCTTTACGTCAACTTGATTCCCAAGTAACACGATTGACCGACTTTGTAGAGACGACTGTGTAATAAACTTACTAGCAAGCTGGGCTTTTGACACTCTGTCCAGACAACTCAGGTTTTCAAAGCCCTCAGTGCTCTGAAAGAGAAGAAGTCTTGCCTCTTTGTGTACTGCCAGGGGAACATTCTCCAGACGATAAGACATCAATCCATTCTCCCCTAGAATCACACACACACACACACACACACACACACACACACACAGAGAGAGAGAGAGAGAGAGAGAGACATTCAGTCATACTGATATGTTCATCTGTAGGGTTAGTACAGTTCCTGTAGGTCCAGACTTAAAACACAGTAGCCTGTTGATATGCATTTACACAAACTGAAAAGGTTCAGTATGCAGTACATATGCAGTACATATGCAGTTCATAGGCAGTTCATAGGCAGTTCATAGGCAGTTCATATGCAGTACATATGCAGTACATATGCAGTACATATGCAGTACATATGCAGTTCATATGCAGTTCATATGCAGTACATATGCAGTACATAGGCAGTTCATATGCAGTACATATGCAGTACATAGGCAGTACATATGCAGTTCATAGGCAGTACATATGCAGTACATATGCAGTACATATGCAGTACATATGCAGTTCATATGCAGTTCATATGCAGTACATATGCAGTACATATGCAGTACATAGGCAGTTCATAGGCAGTTCATAGGCAGTACATAGGCAGTTCATAGGCAGTTCATAGGCAGTACATAGGCAGTACATATGCAGTACATATGCAGTACATAGCCCTACATAGAACATAATGATCCTAAAATGACAGTTACTTTCATTTCCATTCACCCACCGT
>JAOVVF010000011.1:207503-235931 GCA_028565595.1 Duopalatinus emarginatus
GTTATGTAATCTCTTACTCATGCACGTACTCACTCGCTTACTGACCAGTGTGTATTGTATTTTGCTGTGTGTGTGTGCACTACATTAATCATTTATTTTCCTCTTAATTAGTGGATCACATCTGATTTTACATTTGGCTGCCAGATATCCTCTGTGGCGAATCATCAATGTTGATTCAGTGAGTTTTCTTATTCACTTTTTTTTATAAACACACATGCATTCATCTGAACGTCAGCCTGAATTTACAGTTATAAATGTTTAATTTTTATTTGTTTTAGTTAAACTATTGCTCAAGTTTGAAGAATCTCATTTATCTTGAGAACAGAAGTACTTACAAATTCATTCAGGTGAGTCTCACACTTGGGAGGTGTATTGTGAGCCACCTTTCCTCACACTGTGGTCAACATTTATTAAGATAGTTTAAGATATTATAGAATATTGCTATACTGTGTGCACCAGCTTTAATGTCCACAATCATTTTTGTAAAGAGATGTTCAGAAGTAGCTAAGCTTTCCTCTAAAATATTGCACAAATCGTCTGTATGCCCCAGTTTCTTGGTCCATACTTTTTACTGTCAGGGGTGGACAACTGATGACAACTTCAGTTTGATGCAAAATATTCTGTGTCTCTTTTACAACAGGGGGATGTATGTGACCAATACTTCATTAATCATATCTTTTCTACTGAAAACATAAACATTGTCTTTCACTGTGCTGCTCAGTCTCATGTTGGTGAGTGATGGTCTGGATATTTTATTACATAATACAGGCAGTAGTCATACCTGTTACCTTAACATGCCCTAAAATGCTCCTATGTTATGTCTATATAAACCTAATTTCTGTTATTCCTTAGAGAATTCCTTCCTGTACCCATCCCAGTTCATGCATGTGAATGCAGCTGGCACATCTGTACTACTTCAAGCAGCGTTTGAATCTGGAGTTGAAAAGTTCATCTATATGAGCACTGATGAGGTGTACGGAGACAGTCTGGACAAGGTTGGTCTCATTGCAGGGAACCTAAATAACCTTAAGCCATTTTTTTATTTGAGCTCTAACCAATGTTCAGAGAATCACATCTATATTCTTTTTACGTATGACGTACACTAGAGTGGATTGTCTTGTTTCAGGCTTGTTTGCACCTAATTGAAATTCTCAGTTTGGGTTAGGCAAGTTGTGGAGCCTGGGTTGAGCATGCAGGAAGCAGGATTTACTATTCCTTGAATTTATCTGTTGGTTTCTTAATGAACCATTATCAAACAGATGTTCCTAAATCTTAGGATATCTCC
This sequence comes from Duopalatinus emarginatus, assembly GCA_028565595.1. Taxonomy (NCBI): domain Eukaryota; kingdom Metazoa; phylum Chordata; class Actinopteri; order Siluriformes; family Pimelodidae; genus Duopalatinus; species Duopalatinus emarginatus. The sequence continues at coordinate 208,789 of JAOVVF010000011.1, forward strand.
GGTTAGACGTTTTAAATGGTGTTATTGTGTAAATTGCCTTTCTTTACCCATTAATGTTTTTTTTCTTCCAGTCCTAGTCACATGATCCACAGGCTTACTAGCCGCCTATTCTCACTAGCAGTTTAACACACCCACTTGCTTGTTATGTCTAATTAGACATTTGTACTTGAAAGCTAGCAGGTTGAAGTCTGGTTAGTGTTCTGTACAACTGATTCAGACTTTTGTGCTCTCACACACAGCTCCTACAGCTAAGGTCTAGATAAGTTAAGGTTTGCAGTGCTTATGTGAAACATACTTGAAACATACAGTCTGCTATGTAACTATCTAAACCTTGTTTAGCACCAGTGGATTAAACATAATTAAGACGACTATTAAGAAGAACTTCATATGTTCTTAAGAACTTAAGAAGAAGTAATATGACACATATAAAACTGCATAGTTGAGATGAATGCGAGTCATCTGGGGTGTAGGTTTAGCTTCCTCGAGGTGTCACCCTTGATACTGAAGGTCCATAGCGTGTGTTAAAGAACAAAACCCTTTGCTACAAAAACTATATTGTTGCTTTCTACATGTAACCATTGACTTCTGATGTTTGTTTTGGCATTAACATATACCTGCATTGGAAAATAGTGGTTTGGTTTTGGTTAAGAAATAGGGTTGTTTTGAATTTTGAGAAAGTTTGCAAAACAAAATTATAAGCGGATTTTGCTTTTGTTTAAGTAGTACATACCATTACGCACTGACTAGGAATTATACTTCTTTTTTTTACCAGACACCACCAACAAGCACCTGTGTTTAAAAGCTTAACTTAATGAACCATACATATGGATGGAATGCTTTATTGCTTCAGAAAGCTTAATTAACTTACTCATCCTCCTGTGAAACTGAAGACATTGGACTTAACGGCTGACATCTGTAGGCTGCCTTCACGTTCCTCAGATGAAGTTGTGCAAAGCGAACTCTAATTGAGTTGTGTTAGGAAAAACTTGTAAAACTTGTAGCTTGTGAAAGTTTAGAGTGCCTTTCCAGTGATCCCTTAACCCAGCATCCAGCATCCCTTAGCTCCATTGGCTAATTCAGACCAGTCCTCCTCCTATACATTAGGGTGGGTTGGTAAAAATAACAAGTGGGCAATTTGGGAAGTAGCCCGTACTGGGTGGGGTGGGGGTGGGGGCGGGAGTGAACTAGCAGCCTTAAGGTATATGGCTGTGTCAAGTTTAAGTTTTGTTCATCATATACATAATGTCAAGACAGTTGCAGTGAAATGTTTTACTTCTGTGCTCTCCCACCTATTGTGCAAGAATATACATGCAAACATAGTATGAAAAGTTGGAGGTGTACCAGACGTGGTAAGGCACGTCATATAAGCATGCAATATGAATGTAGTATATAACAATATAAATAAATGTATTTTGTATTATATATGTGTATATTATTGCTTATTTGTTAAATGTAGTAAGAAATAAAAAAGAATCATGTAGTAATGTTTAATCCTGCTTATCTTCTGTTGCCAGTATTTTGATGAGTCAAGCCCAATACAGCCAACCAATCCATATTCAAGATCAAAAGCTGCTGCTGAAAACATTGTGATGTCATACTGGGAAAAGCACAAGGTAGCAAAAGAGCATTAGTGAATATACTGCACATTAGTCATATTTCACAGAGCTGTTGTCAGTGTTGTTATATAACCTTGTATATATTTTAGTTTCCTGTAGTAATTGCACGGAGCAGTAATATATATGGACCACGTCAGTATCATGAAAAGGTGTGCAAAATGTTGCATTGTATTAAGTGTTTTCTGATCCTTTATCAGTAATCATTAAATGTGTACCAAATGTTTCTATATGTTTATTTATTTTTAAGGTTATTCCAAGATTTTTATTCCTTCTACAACAGGACCAAAAATGGTAAGAGTGCTGTCCTTACTTTATAATTACAATGTCATATTACATAAGAAAATAGAGCTCTGTTCTCTTCCATTTAGCACTATTCAGGGAACAGGCCTCCAGTCCCGTCACTTTCTCTATGTAGATGATGTAACTGAGGCACTCTTGATACTCATGAAGAAAGGCATCATGGGAGAGATTTACAACATTGCAGCCAGCTTTGAAATTGCAGTCATACAGCTGGCTAGAGAACTTGTGAAGATGGTAATTTCTTTTGTAAAACTTTTCATGGCTGCATTACTGTCAGCTTTTTTTCTGTCCTGTATAAATAGCACTTACATTTTATATGCATTGAAGGCATTTGATAGCATTCTTGTACAACATAAGACATGCTCCTCAATCTGCTGTTACCTTAAAGTAGTAGAGTAAACGTGCTGGTTTTAGTGCATGGGTACAAGGCGATGCTGAGGGTTCAGCCCTTTTGGGTTTCCATTTATCTATTATCTTTGTCTTGATTGTTAAGAATAATCAGTAAAAATGTAACAATCAGTGGATAATGGTTGCCTTTTTATCTAAAGTTTTACAAACCTAATTCTATTTTTATTTTTAATTTATAGGCATATAAAATAAACTAAATGTTTTAAATCTCCTTGAATATTTATATCTGTGTAATTAGCATATTATAAAATAATGTAATAATTATTATTGTAATTACTTTCTAGGTGAAAAATGCTTCCAATGATGAGTTGGATGATTGGCTACTATTTGTTGATGATAGGTGTGTATGAAACAAGTTTTTGTTTATGCTTTTATATAGAATATATATTCATAAAATTGGCAAACATTTGTTTTGGAAAAGAGAGCTCACAGTGGTCCCATAAAAACGTATAACGTAATAGAAAATGTGCACTGTACAAATGGTACATAGTGGCCCACAGGTTAATGCAGTGGGGTGGGGGTCTTGATGAGCCTCGGTACACTTCAGATTCAATAGTGGTGTTTAGGGGTTGGTTGGGGGTTTATATAACGCCTAAATATTAAGTCTCTCTAAGTCTTTACTAAGTCTTTGAACCTAACATACTGTGGTTAAAAGCTGAGCACTAACGAAGGGAAAGTGTATTTATTTATTTATGCTCCATGTATGTTTGCAATCAAAATTATTTAACCCCAGTGCAAAAATTTGCAAAGTACAAACTTTCAGTTGTTTGCAATAAATCCCTCAAACAAGAACAATTTAAATAGCCAAACACAACTAATATAACAAGAGGTTTTATCAATTTTAACACAAAATGCCACTTTTAATGACTACTGCGGTAGATCACGTGTTTGCTGTTTCGACCTGATGCAAATGTGATGAATAGCTAGATACCGGCTTCTGACAGCATTCCTGATCTTAGCAATGGCCTTCAGTTGACTAATATTCTGGATTTTGTGTGATGCAACTGCCTTCTTCAAATCCCACTCAAGATTTTCTATGGGATTCAAGTCAGGTAACTGTGATGTCCACTCCACTGTTCTGTGGAGTGATGCAACAAAACTGGAACTTTTTGGGCCAATGGACATATGTCTGGAGGAGGACTGACAAAGCAGTACTAATTTATAATTCCAGTATGAAATGTCACCCAGAAGGGGCATCTGGTTCCTCTCAGGTTTAATCCTCATATCATCTCAGGGAAGCTTTTTGTTTATTACTGTCAGCCCTTGCTTGCTCATAAGAGATCTACATCCTTTATAATATGGCCATATATAGACCATTTAATTTGTATTTTTTGCACTATAGACCTGTCAGTGACCTTAGGTACCCCATGATTTCAGAGAAGATGCACAAACTTGGATGGAAGCCAAATGTGCCGTGGGAAGAAGGCATCAGACAGACAAGTAAGGGCATTTTTTGCTTAAGTCATATTATTGCTCATTATTATTGTGTGTTTCATACATTTACATTTTGAACTAACTAAAACCATTTTTGCCTCATATTTAATTTTTGAGATGATCGGCTATAACATTAAAACCACTGAGAGTTGATGTGAATAACATTGGTTATCTGGTTACAATAGCACCTGAATGAGATGTATGAGGCAGCAGGTGAACGGTCAAAGTAGATGTGTTGGAAACAGGAACACTGGGCAAGTTTAAGGATCTAAGTGACTGACCACGGGCAAATCGTGATGGCTAGACAACGAGTCAGAGCATCTTCAAAACATTGGGTCTTGGGGGGGTGTCTGGTATACAAATGTGTATCAAGTGTGGTCCAAGGAAGGACAACTGGTAAACAAGCTCATTGTTACTCATGGGCAGCAAAGGCTAGCCTGCCTGGTCTGATCCCAGCGAAGACCTACTGCAGCACAAATTAATGCTGGCTGTAATAGAAAGATGGCAAAATACACAGTATATCGCTGCTTGCTGTGTATGGGGCTGAGAGTGGACTGGTCAGAATGTCAATGCTGACCCCTGTCTAGTGCTAAAAGCACCCTCAAAGGGAGGATCAGAGATAGACAGTGGAGCACGTATTACATTATTAATAATGACTGTTGCATAGAAATAAAACACCCTTTTTATTTCCTCTACCCATCAATGTGTTGAACCCCTCCCATGCCTGTCTTATAGGATTCTTTTTGTACACACCTATTTTCATGTATACCCCTTTTACAGGTCCAGAATTCATGTCATGTCTGTTTTCCTTTCAGTTAAATGGTATGAAGAGAACAAGAGCTACTGGCCAGAGGTCACTGAAAAGGAGTGTCAAGGATGTTAAATGATGGAACTTATTAATTTTTTGCATTCACAAATTCGTGGATGTTTGTGCCTTTACTTTGAACTGTGAGAACTGGATTACATTCTTATAGATTCTTATGTTTTAATATATACACTTCATTGACAAAAAACACTCATATGTGATTGCTGAACATTATATTCTATGTTCAGCTGTTTTAAGAAGCTCTACTCTTCTGGGAAGGCATTATACTAAAAACTTTTGGAGCATGTCTGTGGGGATTTATCTATTCACCCACAGGTCTAAGGTTAGGCTTTTTATAGACTTTTATATATAAGTTGATGTTTAGTGAGGACACCTGCGTGCAGTTGACCTGCGTGCAGCTGGCCCCCAAAGTGCTTAGTGAGGTTGAGGTTAGGGATCTGTGCAGGCCACCCTGTTCTACTCCAACGTTTGCCAACTATGGCCTCATGGACCTTGCTTTGTGCACAGAGGTATTGTCATGTTGGAAAATGTTTGGGCTACACCTGTTCATTCCAGTGAAGAAAAAACTTATTGCTACAAAATACAAATACATCTTACAAAGTTTCTGCATCCAATTTCATGGCAGCTGTTTGTGTGGAACCCACATGTATTTGATGGACAGGTATGCACAAATGTTTACGCTATTGGTATGTAACATTTTATTGATTAAGCACAGTTTGCACAGTTACAACAAATGGTTTATATTAAATAAAAACAATCGGTAGTAAAAAGAGGTGTCTGTTTTGTTTTAAATCCATACATTGTTAAGTAACTCCCCTCTTTGTGATTTATACAGAGGTTGCTTCTTCCATCTAAATGGGAGCAAAATTAATGTACACTTAACATCCTTGGGTAACATTGTGCTAACATTACACATTACAGTAGTATTTGATTGGAAATTATGTATTTACATATCACACCTTTTATTTTTTATAATTTGTTTAATCTGTGACCCTTTTTGTTTTGTACTATACAATTAATGTGCATAGTTTTTATTTTCTACCTGTGACACTCATGCTCAATTGTTTTTTCACAGATTTTCTAACAGAAACAGATTTTTTATAATCCTGGTCCCTATATAACAAAGAAAATCCTCCAAGTAAAGAAATTTCAGAAGGTTCAACATCACTTTTCAGCCCACAGTAGAATATAGGGACAAGGGGGTATTGTTTTTGAAAAACTACTTAATGTAGTGTACACAATAGCATGCCCCTATATTACCTTTCTTCAGTTTTTGTAGATTTTCTTCGTAGCTGATATAGAGTGCACAATAATAGCTTCCCCTTCTGAGAGGTGGGAGGAGACCAACATGAGGAGAACATGTATTTACGTTTACATTTCCACTTAAGACTTGCATTTACATCATTGTGGCAAGATTGTGTGTGAAAATAGATTAGGATAAAGTCTTGAATCCAGGTCTTGCTGTGGAACTCCTTAGTAGAATTAACATAACTGACATGACACAAAAGGGGTTTGGTGAGCTTCTATATCAATCACGTTTAAGGTAGAAAAACATTATCTGTTCTTTTGCTCGTTATATTGTGTAAGTAATTTGTCTCATATTTATTGTGTGTGTATGAATGAATAAACTTTTAACTTTAGCTTAAACATTTTAACAAGAACATGATTATAAGTTTATTATAAACATAAGGGTTATTTGTAATGGTCATTGGATGGTATTGCATAGGCTTATTATCTATAATAATACAAAAACACATGGTGCAGGTGGGGCAAGGAAAGGGGATGGTTAACTACAACATAGATAAATATAATGATAGATTACACAGATTATAATTTTAAGCATTCTTAGGTTTGGAGGAAAACCCTCACTGGCACAAAACTATTTAGAATAATTTATTATGGCATTAAATAGAAATTTACAGTTTAAGTGATTATGCAAGTTAGTCAGACTAACATAGCAGTAATTTGGGAAACTGATATTTATTACCCTATTTCTGCACTGACAATATTTTTGTGATTTTTTTTTTTTTCTTTCTTCCCATTTACTATATTTTAAGAGTCTCAGTTAGTGTTAAACCATACGTAAACAGACCTCAAACAGCTCTGACTTGTCAAGGCATAGACTTCACAAGACCCCTGAAGGTGTGCTGTGGTATCTGGCACCAATATATTAGCAACAGATCCCTCTGTGGATATTGTGTGAGATCAGAGAATGCAGGCTAGTCTCCACTCCTCACACACATCAGTGACCTTTGGACACTTTTGACCCTGTCACCAGTTCACTGGTTATGGAGATGATCTGACCTCATCATCTAGACAATGTTTGCTACTTTTAACACATCAGCTTTGGGAACTAGTTGTTCACTTTCTGCCTAATATACACCCACCCCCTGACATGTGCCACTCTAACAAAATAATCTGATATGAGTTACTTTGACAAGGACCAAACTGCAATGTTTAGATGACTGGGTCAGAGCATCTCTAAATCAGCAGATACTTGGTGTGTTTCCAATATACAGATTTAAACATGCTGTCAGACTGAATGTAGATTTTTAACTGGTTAAATAATAAAAACACTTTAGCTTCCCTAAATAAATACTATGGTAAACATTACATATGTTTGCTATATAAAAAGTTTAACTTATTAAACCGATTTGTTGTCAAAAGTGGGGTCTAGTGGTTTGTTTTCCTCTGGAGAGCAAAATAGGTTTATGAGTTTAAGATTGTAGATTAGTTTGTGGTCTATCACTACCATCTAGAGGGCAAATAATATAACAACCTGATAAAATAATACAACATAATTGACTCGAAATGTAAACCAGAACATCATAATATTGTCATACAAGAATACAGTTAATAAAAAACACAGAGGAATGCTTTAAAAATACAATTATTATTTATTATGTTATATATTTGGTATAAAAAAAAACGTCACACAGTTGGAATAATTTTTAATGTCTTCAGTTCACCTGACTGCATGTCATTGGATTGTGGGAGGAAAATTACACAGCAATGCAAATGGGCTGAAAGCCGCTATAAAAGCAACCTTGCATTTAGTACATTTACATTTACAGCATTTGGCAGACGCTCTTATTCAGAGCAACTTTACTGGTTACTGGTATTACACATAGGCCAATGTAGTGTTAGGAGTCTTGCCCAAGGACCCTTATTGGTGTAGCACAGACTGGCTGTCCAGACCGGTCTCTCACATGGAAGCCAATGAGTGTATAAATGACCATACTTGTCAGTCGTTGGACATTTCTGTAATAGTTTCTTTCCACAAGCTATCAGACTCCTGAGTCTGGTCTGAAAAGATTTACACACCAATGACTGGACTGAACACACAGACACACAAACAAACTTTTCAAACTGTCTACACATCTTGTATTAATGTCTATCCAACTGGATAACATTAATATGTTGCATTTATATGGACATACATAACTGCACATTACTGCTCCCACTACCAGTGGACTAACTGCACTGTTCCCTCCCTTTATGTACTGTTAATTCTTCAATGTATTGAAAATTACATCGATCCATTGATCCTTAAATCGTCTTGTGTATTTATTGTAAATCGTCTTGCGTCATTGTGCATGCTACTGCACACAACCACTTTATGTTGTATTGTGTAGTTTGTTGTCCCCTGGTCCTGGAGGAACGTTGTTTTGTTTCACTGTGTACAGTACACCACTGTATATGGTTGAAATGACAATAAAAACCACTTGACTTGAAATATGTCTAATATTGATACTGGAAGTCATACTCAAAATAAAATAGAAACAGATGTGCAATATGTCACTTTACATGTAATGAATAGAAAACATATAACAGTTTACTTGTTATTCACCTGATATTTTAATTCTCTGAGATGCACTAGTAAATTCAAGATGGGCCACAAAGCTGCACATACCTGCACTTAGCTGTAAGCCATAAACATCACATTAGTTTCATATAGAAAAATGCAGTATCCATGCAAGTTATATAATGTAAGTCTTCTTAATACACACTGAGGAGCAGGATTCAAATATTTTCTGAGTTTATAGGACTATAAAAGATGATTTATAAAGAAATAGCCACATGCAGCAAAAAAAGAGGAGGCTTCAGCTTTTTACCCAACAAGTCATGCTGATACAAGGCTGGTCTGGTCTGGAAATGTACTCTGAAGTCAGTATATATCTTATAGTACAAGATCTCTCATGGTGGTAAAAGGTGCACTGACAAGAGCAGGCACCAATGTGTACAAAGGCTGCTGTCCAGACAAGGGACAATGGATGAGAAAAGGTCTAGAAATGTTTTATTATGTTTCAGTCGTCAGCTGCAAGACGAGCCAGATGTCACACAAGGCACAAGGCAGATGTGCATGGTAATAATAAAGACTGCAGTCAGTTCATACCGCTAAGTGCAGAAATGCAAGTCAGAGATACCACATGACTTAAATCTGATAAATCTCATTTTAATTATTTCTAATAAAAATATTCCTCAGGGCATGTTTGGTATCTAATATCTAACTTCATTCGATCATGAAGACTTTCCCTCCATATAGTGTTGCTCACTACATTTTTCTCCTCCAAAATGCTAGGTGATCACCTGCAAACCTGATTTTTTTTTTAATAGCCTGGAGTAGGTTTTTCTTTTCTTGTGGCACAGGATTCCGAGCCCCAGTGAATTAGGACTTATTAATACTGAATGCACATATTTATTACCTAACACCTGTAACTACAGCAACGACTTTGCTGTCATGGAAAGTTTAAATTCTGTTGATCTTCAGGAGTTCATTTGTGCCTTGCATTGTCTGCATTATTGTTTAGTCCCAAGATTGTTATTTTGAGTGCTGGTATAGACTTCAGCACTCCCTGCAACCCAGTAGTAGGATAAGTAACTTAGGTAATGAGCAAGAGTGTGATATTTACCATATTGTTTTTGTACTGTTAATTTTATTTAAATTACAGCCATTACTGATGACATGTGATTTGATTGTGAAAGTAGGGACAACATTAGCTATTGTTTTTTTGTTTTTTTTTTACAGGGGATTTATAATAACCAATTTTAACCAAATTTAACTCTAAGAGAATCCACACTCCTATCCTTCTTGTTTTCTGTTTACTCAAAGCAAAGATCCATAAATATTTTTTTTATTAGAACAAAGTTTTGAATTGTGTAATGTTTGTTTCATGCCATCATTTTGCTGTTTGTTATAAAGGATACCAATAATTCTGTAAGTCACAAAATTTTAATGAACAACCTCATTAAATAAAAAAAACCAAAATAGTTTTCTTGCTACAAAAGATTTATTAGAAATCCTTCAAAAGCTAGAAAATACATTGTAATCAGTAATAATTTCACAGCAAATGTTGTTCATGTCTAAAGTCAAAGGTTTAAATATACATACACATCAGTATAAGCATATAAGCACGTTTTTACTGTAACTAAAATTATTTTGTACAGTCAAATACAAAAGTTTGTAAAAATAATTACAACTGTCTAACCACTCTCTAATATTTCCAGATAATCTGACAATATAATAATGGTATTATGATAATTTGTGTCACAGTATTTTATTCTGATGTGATATGATTTTTTAAAACATTAAACACTGTGTTAAATTACAAACACTAAATACAACTTAAATTCAGTTGTCCTTAAGATTCCTGTTCATGGCTCACAGCAGTGAAACCCAGTGTGGTCTTCTGCTTTCGTAGCCCATCTACCTCAAGGTTGATGTTTTGTACATATGGAGATGCTTTTCTGCCCACAATGATAATTGAGTTTCTATATCTCTCCTGGCAGCTTGGACCACTCTGTCCAGGTCACACATGTTCTTCATTCTGATGTTCGACTTGAACATTACCTGCAGCTCTTGACAAGCACTGGTGGATTAAATAATTGCATATATGTGCATGTGTTCAAAATACAGTGGGTCCAAGGACCATAACAAACGGTTCCTCTGTTTTAACAGGCTCAAAAGTAAATAGCTGATGAGTAGATTCATGGACAAATGTAGCCTGTTTCCTATTATTGTAGAAGTAGTGTGGTCTAAAAGAAACGGTCATAATATCATAATGAGTAGAAGATACTTTATGGTAAATTTCACATGCTGTAAAGCGACCTCTTTTTTTTGCAGATTCTGTTCCCAATGCAAATGTTCATATAAAAAAAAAAACACTACTAAAACAAGCTGGATGCCTGTATCCCTTGTGCTAGAACAAATATTTTTGCACAGAACTGTATGGAAAAGAAAGGGAAGGACTCATGACCAAAAGCATGAGATACAATCTGTTAAACATGGTGGAGATAATGTTATGGCAAGGGTATTTATGGCTTCCAGTGGAAATAGGTCACTGGTGTTTGATGATGGGGCTGCTAATACAAGTATCCGGATAAAATGTGAAGTGCATGGAGCTATACATTAGGCTCAGATTCAGTCAAAAGCTGATAAAACTGATAGGATGGCCCTTTTACAGTATAGATAGATAATGACTTAAAACATACTGAGAAAGCAACCCAAGAGCTTCTTAAGAGAAAGAGACAAAAAGACCAAGCTCCAGTAAAGCCAAGCCTTCTCAAGAGAAGAAACTCCACATTTGGGTTCAAACTTCAGGTAATAATTGACTAACATATTAAAAAGAACACTTATGTTAGTTTTTTCTATTTATTTTCAGCCCTGTGAAAATAGAGGGACTATGAAAAAAAAAACCTCCTAATGCAAAATTACTTTTAAACCCCCTTCAAATAAAGCAAAAAGTTTAATTCCATTGTGGTGGTGTACAGAGGCAAAATTACAAAAATTGTAATTACCATAAATACGTTTAGACCTGTAGGTGAGTTTCAGTGTTTTAGTTTTTGCAATTTCATGTCAGATTTTAAAATCTGAAGCCAACATGCACATAGTAAGGTCCTTCTTGCAGTAAAGTCATAAATTACAGGCTGCCTAAACAAAGAACATTGCAGCATTATCCTGACTCACACAATTCACCATAATCAGACTTCATTAAATTCTCAGCTTTTCTCAGAGAGAGCCATTTCCATTTCCTGACCACCTCTGATGCCTGAACTTTCCGTCAATTCTGACAATTCTGCTGAGCTTGATGCAGTTCTATAATGACTACAAATGCTGTATGTACTGGTAACATTAGACGGTACGTATATAAATGGTTAATAACAGCTACAAGGCAAGTCAACAATTTCAACAGTTATTACAAATTCTCAATTACTGTAACACCCTCACTACTATGTCAAAAACATACGAAATGATACTCAGCAGATTTCTATAGGCCATCATACTGCATTGAGTTACCGTGGAAAAATGACCCTGTACATCCACACCAACACATTTCAAGAACATTCTGTAATGTGTGTAAATTAAAAAAATATATACTTTCCCACTAAAAAGTACTCTTTTTAGTGGTAAGCTAGAAGGTTTAGCATGAAGTAATTATTTATCAGCTTCCCAGGCTAAATCACAGCCTAAAGTCTGGAATAATAATAATATTATTCTGATAATAACCAGACAATTAAATAATTAGCCTATGCACTTCACAGTCATCAACAATGTTTAAACAGGTCACTTACGTAACAGATCTAATGGACCTTTGTATCATGTTAATGGCTGTTCCCCGTTTTAAAATAAACTCATGAAGCAAATTATTAACCAGGAAACTAAAACATAAGTTAATACAAAATTAAAAGTGGATTTATGCTCCATTCAGCTAAAACGCTCATAGAAAACATTTTCATTTATACAATTTGACATTCTTCAAAATAATTGCTTTGCAGCGTAAAATCTTTTTACTTGTTGCTAGTGACAACTAATCAATGTTAGCCATGCAAGTTTTGTTCTCTGCAATAAACTTTTCATATCATAAAATGTATTATAAAATTATAAAAGTATTTTGCACAGACTTGCAATAATGCATATGAAGTAAAACTCAGCATTGCTTTTTTTCCAATTTCAAGTAAAGACATTAAAATCTCTAACACCAGCACACACACAGCAAGGTCCTGCTTTGAATAAATTTGCATGACGTTTAGGTTACTAAAACAAAGTGCTTCGTTATGTTTCAATAACGTAAAGTTGTCCATAAAAACCTTCTCATGAGAGAGGGACACACAAATATCCTAAACAATCCCAAGTGAGAGAATCTCATCAGGAACACGTAGATGTTCATGTAGATTTCACTTAAATTTTCAGGTCCTGACATTTGATCCATTAGACAGACGCTTCTTCACAGAGGGTTCTTCTTCTATCAGGCCAAGCTCGATTGGTGTTGTCGCCTCTGTTGGAACCTGCTGTCGCCGCTGACTGCGGTAATGACCCATGATAACCCATGCAGCACAACCGAAATAAACCACTGTCAGCAGGGTGAGGTAAAAGAAGTACACAAAGAACTGGAAGAAAAACAAACAGAGCTAAAATGTAACTGCCAGTCACACCGAAATCTATTACTTTACATCATTGTGTATTCTGGTTGTATGAATTTATTTTCCTGATCAGGGGAATTGAGCTATTAACAAGAACATAGTTTGAAAATAGCAAAATAGCAGCATTACTCTATTTCACTGTGTTTTTTAGGCAGTTATAGCTTTAACACACTGTTTAGAAGTGTTTGATGGAATAGAAATGAATCACATTATTGAGCAGGAACAGTACATTTATGGTGTACATTTTCAATATAGTCCTTTATCAACTGTATAGTCTTTTAGTAACTGGTTGGTTGTTTATGATAAATGTCAATGACTTGGAAAAATTAAAGGCTTGTCTTCTTTAGTAATTTATTGTTTTGAGTTACACTGAGGTACACTGTAAGACGCGTACATTTGCTTTCATTTTTTGTGGCATTTCTTGGAGAATCAGCAATATACAGCAAGTAACTTGTGTGTATATTACCTAAAGTCTGCAGACTTCTGTGACTAAAACTGTAGGACAGTTAATAATTATTATTATTTTTTTTAAATGCCACCTAGTGTTTCCCAGCAGTTGTCAGTTAATACTGGAGAGTGTAAAACATCTACACATCTGTCAATCATTTCAGATTCCTTTGTTGGCTCATCTGCAAATTTTACTGAGGAGGAGACTAAACTTTTTTACATGTTTGTTATGACTCATAGCAGCGTACACCAGTGTTAATATGCAGAGCTCCTTATATTGAGCATTAAATTGTATGTTGTCCCATACTGCTTAAATTGTAATCTGTCTCACTAAATCACTCTGGGTAAAGAGCCTGACTAATACATAAATGTAAATGCAAGAAACAAGCATCTGTCTATGTGACTTTCTATAAGTACTAAAACTGCCTTTCTGTTTCATATAGACACAAATACAATTTATACATATAAATTGTACATATAAATACATTTAAATACAAATTGCTTTTATCAATAAAAAAAATTGCTTACCTGGGAATGTACCGGCAGAGCCAGGCCCCGCTTATCTACCACAATCAGAGTAATAATAGTCTTTAAGATAGTTCCCAGGAAAGTGTTTATTCCAAAGACTAAAGCACACAACTCCTTAGAGAGAGAAGAGGCGATCTGAAAACTAATGTAAAAACAAAAGAAAAAGACAAAGTTTATTTTATTTTCTGTTTGTATAGGTTCTCCTCATGGACTTCCACTCTCGTTTATTATGATGATAGACATGAATATTTACATGATCATTATGTTAAGACTAGCACAATAAACTGCAGTAGCACAGTCATATAACTCTCTTGTTGGCAAAACCTGCAGTCAAAGATAAGCATGCTTTAAAGAAAAAAAAAATTATCGGATGCTGCCTAAAACTAATTTAAGGCTTGTGCACACAACATTAGAAAAAGGAGGCAACGTAACAATAGCCAGGTCCATAGGTATTTGGACTTTCTTTCACCTCTGTATAATACCACCACCACAGATTTAAAATGAGGATCAAGATGTGATGGAAGTGTAGATTTAAGATCAACTTTAATTCAAGGGGTTTAACTAACTAACTAACTAACTAAATAAGATACAGCATTACCCATTTAGCAGATGGGGTCACTTCACTGATAAACAGTTATAAATTTTATAACATTTTTTTTTACAAATTTTCACAAATAGGATTATTTGATATTTTTATTTGATGCAAATATTATGAAGTCATTGACTGACTAAATTGTGGAACCCAGTCACCCCACCAAATGCCGATTTTCTTGCAATGCTTTGCCAGGCCTTTACATGTGCCTTCAGTTGCTGCTTGTTTGTGGATCTTTCTTCACAATTTTCTATATTTCTGCATAAATGTGAAATACAACTTCAGCAAAATAACTAAAAATAGATAAAGAGAACCAAAATCAGACACAGGCAGAAAGATTAGACTTGGTCACTTATTTATTAAGAAACTGTCACTTATGGAAAATGATCCAATATTACATATCTATAATGGCAAGTATGTAAATGTTTGCTTTCAGTATCTGGTGTGACCACCTTGTATGGCAATAACTGCAAAAACACTTTTTCTGGGAATTATTGATTAGTCCTGCAAAACGGCTTGGAGACATTTTAGAAAATGTACAAAATAGCTTCAGCTGTGACGTTAGTGCGTTTACTACCATGAACTGCTCTCTTCAGGTCCTTCCACATTTCTGTTAAATTAAGGTCTTGACTTGGATTTGGCCATTCTAAAACTTTTTTTCATTTTTCTTTACCCATTTTTGTGAAACAACTTTTGTGCTTAAATGCATGACCCTCATTCTCCTGAGATTTAGCCCACATACAGATGTCCTAACATATTCCTTTAGAATTTGCTCCATCAATGATGGCAAACCATCCTGGCCCAGATGCAGCAAAACAGGCCCATGATACTACCACCATGTGAGATGAGATGAGGTTTTTATGCTGAAATGCAGCATCTAACTTTTTTTAAACATAACGCTTCTCATTTAAATAAAGATAATAAAGATCTTGATCTCATCCATCCACAACACAGAAAGGCCTTTAGGTGCTTAGAAGTTGCCTTGAATTTCTTCGTGACATTACACATCCTGCTCTTGAACTGATTTTTGGTGGGTCAACCAATTTGAATTTGAACCAAAATGAACCAAAACGAATTTCCTTCATTTGTAAACAGTCTGACTGTGGATTGGTGGAGTCCAAACTCCTTAAAGATGGGTTTGCAACCTCCAGCCAGATAAGCATCAACAACTGAACAACAGAAATCTCATTTGCTCAGGCAGTGATGCACTTTTCAAAATATGCAGGCTTAAAGTTCCCCTTTTTATTATCTGTGAATCCTAAAGGTTTACATACTTTTGCCTCTCACAGATATGTAATATTGGGTCATTTAACTCAATAAATAAATGACAGAGTCTAACACATCCACATCAAATTTCATGTAGTTCTTCATCTACTTTTAGAACCTGTGTGACAATCTGATGAAGTTTTTTTTTTATCAAATTCATGCAGAAATATAGCAAATTCTGACGGGTGTACAAACTTTCAAGCACTTCTGTATGTCCATGCTACAACCCTCCTCCACCACTTTTCACAGATTAATTGGTATGCTTTGGATCATGAGCTCTTCTGTTCCTTATCCATACTCCTCTTGTCCCATCATTTTAGCAGGTCTAACCTGATCCTTCTGTTCTTGAGTGTTGCCAGTGGTTTGCAACTGAATACAAACCCACTGTATTTGCAGTAATGAAGGTGTCTCTTGATTGTAGACTTCCATGGCCTCCCAGGCTTTCTTTGGGGTTGCAAAGCTTGTCATTGCATTTCTTATTTTTCAAAATGTAGCAAACTGATTATTTAGCCAGTCCAACTTTCTGCATCACTTACAATCAACACCCTTTCAACCACATATTGAGAATTCCCATGAACCAAATGTAAAATCAACACCTGGAATCAACTTCAGCCTTTAATTCCTTAATTTGTCATGAAGAAACGGGCCACGGTTTACAATAACTTCTGTGCCTGTAAAAATACAATATGTAAAGAAATTGCTGCAATTTGTAAATGGTTACGAATTAAAAGCTGTAAGGCTACAACTGATTGCTTAATTTCAAATTCACTGTGGTGGTGTTCAGAGGCGAAAACGCTAAAAAAAAAAATTAAAAAAAAGTAACCAGTCAAATTACTTAGAAGACCTGACTGTTAATTTGACTTAAAAAAAAAAAACCCCTGACATATTCCATATTATATTCACTGGATAATCAACTTGCGTTAGTATAAACAAAAATATATTTTGCATTTTAGGATCATTCCATGATAGTGAATACACTGAATACACTTACTGAATGCTCAATAATAGTGAAGACTTTAGAGTTTGCAGTACTTACGTAGCAATAGGTACCAGGAATTGGTAGAAGCCTCTGAAGAGAATATAGGACACATAACACACCCAGATGTTGGTGGTGATGCCCATAAGAAGCAGCAATCCAGCCTGGGCTGCAGTGATCACCCCAATTACCAGCTCCGACCAGACGTTCCATCTAATCTTCACAAACCCTGCCGCAAATGATGTAATTGCACCTGGTACAAATGGTACTAAACATTAGTTTTACAAAACACTTATAATACAAGTAATACACACACACACAAACAACATACTACATGCCTATTGTAGCTACAGTCTTGTAAAAAACAAAGTGCGCCCTCTTTTAATTCTATGGTTTTATGTATCAGGACATAACCAAAGTTCTTAGCAGTCTTAATATTAGGTACAAATACAACCTTAGATGAACAACACCACATGACAAATTACACGTCATTATTTATTTAACGAAAACTAGGACAAAATGTGGAAGCAGTGTGTAAAAAAATAAATAATTACACCCCTACTACTTTCATAGGAATTAAGAGGGTAAGTAGCAGCCAGGTGCTGCGAATCCAATGCCTTTGTTTTAACAGTGTGCTGGTCTGGAACCTTCAGGTGTGTGTTAACACAATGGCCAATGATTTTAGAGAAAAATTGCTGCTGCTCATCAATCTGGGAACGGTTATAAGGCCATTTCCAAACAATTTAACGTCAATCATTCTACAGTGAGAAAGATTATTCACAAGTGGAAAACATTCACGACAGCTGCCAATTTGCCAAGAAAGTTTGTTAAGTTTGGCTTTAGATTAATTTGCAAAGTTGCAACAATATAAAGCTTATCAGCTCATACCAATGGTGAAGGGGTGATAATTTGGGCTTGTTTTGAAGCCACAGGACATGGGCATTTTGCAGTCAGTGAGTTGACCACGAATACTTCTTGATACCAAAGTAATTTCTGGCCATCTATCCAAAAGCTAAAGCTTGGCCAAAATTAGGGCATGCAGGAGGACAATGATACCAAGCACACCAGCTACCAAAATAAAAGTGAACTATTTGCCTACTGTGCTTACACACAGAGGAATGTGGCCTCCACGTTTAACCCATCTGTGCAGGGAAACATGCACACATTAGTGAACACTAGAGGGCAGGAAACATGCTTCCCCGGAGAGGGGTGGGGGTAGCGGGGGGAGTTGGAAGGTTGAGCTTCTTGATCAAGGGCACTTTAATCATGTCTTGTCCATTGCGGAGAGCAAACTGGGACCCTTCCAGTCACAAGACCATAGCAAAATAGCTTTAGATAGATAGATAGATAGATAGATAGATAGATAGATAGATAGATAGATAAGGGTGTGTTGCAATTGCCCAGACCTCAACCAAATTGAAATGCTGCATCAGGACCGTTTGAGAGCTGTGCATAAATAAATGCCTACAAACCTCAATGAACAGAAGAAATGTTGTAAAGAAAAGTGCCCTAAAATTCCTCCAGAACAATGTGACAATGTCATACAGATGAAGTCATAAAGATAAAGAGATTACTTCAGGTTACTGCTGCTAAAGGTGGTTCGGAGGATGGTCTCATCTGAGTACGTATTTACCCATTTTAAGGACCTGCTTACCGAATGATGATTTACTTTATTTTATTTTATTATGTCCTGATTTGTAAAACAATAGAATTCAAAGCAGGTGTACTTTGTTTTGGACATGACTGTATAACAATGAACTTGCCAGAGTCAGTGCTCTGCTTATAAACATTTGAACTTTGGCTGTTCTGTAATATTAAACATGATCTGTACATCTGTCTGCAGAGTCACTGTGATAAGCCAAGCACACGTCATGTCATAGTAACACGATCAGTTAAACTTTACATTCAAATTAACAAAACACTAAATGAATTAAACAGTGGCAAATGTGCAAGACATCCACATGATGCTTATGAGGGAGTCACACTAAAACATATTCAAACAAACAAAAAATGTAACATGTAATGTAATAATGTCCTACATTCATTTCAATAACTATTACACCATTGTCAAAGCATCCACAAAAAGTTATCTGGAACTGCAAAAATCAAGACAAGATTTTTTTTAAATATTAATGTCATAAAGGCCAAAAGAGTGATTAATAAATGCCAAAGAACCCAGTTTTGGAACCCAGGTTTATTTTAATGCATGATATCAATTATTGACCCAAAGTTATCCTGTATCTTGTGAAAGGTAAAACAACTTATTAATCTCAGATCCACTCACCAAGCAATGTTGAGGCAGCTTCCACAGCTCCGTTATAGACATACTTCTGCCCTGTTGCCAAATTTAACTCGTTCCAAAGGATATGCACGTAGAATAACACCAGGTAATAGCCAGTGGAATTCAACACCCACCACAAGCTCCACAGTCTCAGGCTCGGGACATTTACAACATTTCTCATCTCCTTCAACTTCTGAATGAACACAGAGCTCATAATGGAGGAGGTTTTCTTATTGTTACAGCCACTTGCTGCAGCTTTTTCACCTTGTGTAATCGTTTCATCTGGCTTCATTTTGTCAAGTTCGGACTGAGTGGCAGTTTTCTCTTCATGCATGTGGTTCGGGTTAAAAAACAGACTTCGTTTTGGCCATGGCAAGAACATGGACAGTAATAGGCCAAAAGAGACAAAGCCCAGTGAAATAGCACTGAGTGTGTAGTACGTTGTGCCAGCCAGTGACACGCATAGCTGGCCCGTCACGGAACTGGTAAACACGCCAAGCAACACAGAGGAGCGGGAGTAACTGGCCACACGCTGATACACGGTGGCCGGCACAAGTGTAAAAATGTAAGAGGAGTATGCTACACGTGCTGCCATCGTGATGCCGTAAAAGAACTCCATGAACTGCATCTCCAACAAGGATGTGCCCAGCAGTAGTAGCAGCCAAATGGAGACATGGCTCATACTTTGCAGAACCAGGACTGGCTTATACCGCAGGTAGTCAGTCAGCAGAAACACGGGCACCAGTACAGCCATGTACGAATACGAGAGCACTGGGTTAATCTCATTTGTGACCTGCAGAGATGAAAACAGAAAACAATTAGAAAAAATAAGTTTATCTATTATGATGGACAGGCTTAGAAATACCATTAAATTTTAGACAGAATTGCTTTCACTTGCAAAAAAAACCCCCACTAATTTGTTGACATTTTATGCTTTAGCCAAGGGCAGCATAATGGCACTGTTGGCAGCACCATTGCCCAAAGCACCACGGACCCCATTTATTTCCTAAGCTCAGGAAACCGTCTGTGCAAAATGTTCATATGGGTTTCTTCCTGTTTCTTTCCACCTCCCAAAACTTTGCCAGGAGGTGGACTGGCTACAATACACTGCCCCCAGGAATAAATTAGTGCCTTAAAGAGTGCACATGGTGTCCTTCAATAGACTGGAGTGTCATTCAGGGTGTTTTTCAACCTCACAGTGTTCCCAGAACAGGCCTCAGTTCCACTGTGACCCTGACCAGAATAAAGCAATTACTGGAGACAAATTAATGCATGATTGAATTAAATGGTACTGGCTTCACTGACAGTTCCTGATTTACACTTAATTTTGCACAGAATAACCAAAAAATATATTTTTTAAAAGTACCTGTACTCAACTGTTTGTCAATGTAAAAAAAATTGCAATTATAATTCAATAACACAAACTAAAGGACTGAGCAACCAGTGTGATAGGACAACTTCTTATACTCAGATCTTGTACTGTTTTTGGACAGTTCTATTAAAAAAAGATTAACAGGTGATAGACATAAAAGGCTCTCAGACTGTTAAAGGGTTTTAGGCATATAGGATTTGGCTGTTCACAGCATGTGTGACCCACTTATCAGGAATGTAAACTTTGACCCAGTCTGTGCTCATGAGTTCATGGGTTTCTGTTGTTTCAGCTGCGAGAGAAAGTGCAGATGACTGGGCCAATTAATCCAAAATAAATGACCACAAAGCACAAAAAAAACAAAAACAGGGGGGGGGGGGGAGTTAAAGTGAAAAAAAACCAGAAAATGTTAATAAAAAAGAAAAACAAGCAAGAACGACTACAGTTTCTAAATAATTTAAAATTAATTTTAGTCAACAATCTAAATTTTAGGTTAACAATCTATTGCACGAAACATTTATTTAATAACTGATGAATTAATATACAAATAAACACATTTAAAATTCCACTGCACATATAAATCCACTTTTACTCTTTACACATAACACACATGCACAGACAGACAGACTCTGTAAAGTTATGTGATGCTTTTTCTCAGGATGGTTTTGTCTACTTGCCAATTTATCCTGACTGAAAACATTTATACTACCTTGAAAGTCTCTTCCAGGATGATCCAGGCCCTATCGACAGGGCACAACAGCTCGCTGAATATCGATTGATTTTTTGAGCATGAAAATAATGTAATATTATAAATAAAGTGGTCTGTACATGTTATTCTGACTAGAGAGTATACTAAAAAGGACCAACATTCGGGCACTCTGAAAGTACTTTGGACAAGTCATTGTTAGTCCAGTTTAAGACTCACCTGCTCTTTGGTGAAGTTCTTCTCTGTGCTTAGAAGGTAAGGAGTGATGAAAGACTCGCCTGGCTTCAGTTGAACCATGAAGCCGTAAAAACACAGGAACATGACTGACCATTTCCAAGCCAGAGGTGTTTGCAGCTCGGTGTTCATCTTAGAGTTGGGATCAGGCTCTGGCGGTTCCTCAAGGTCTTTTCCAGCTTCATTACTGTTTGCCATCAATTGCTCCTGAAATTCCTCTGGTCTATTTCTGCTCACAGTGGAATCTGCCATATTCTTAAGTAAACTAGATTAAGCTACTGTCTCTGCATAGACATAACACAGAAACAGGTCTATAATACAACAGCTTCTATGTTACTTCTTTACCAGCAAATGCCCCTTTTTATAAATTCAGAGGTGCTGAGAAACACACGTGTCATCTGCAAATAAGTGACTGTTAAGTTAACCTTTGTCCAGTCACCAAGTAATACAAGGATTAAGACAGGCTTTCATGCAGTGTTTCCCAATCTGCAAAACATAAAAAAAACAACAACCACAAAATACATTTCAAAACATACTGCAAAGTCTTAGTTTAACACTTTCTATACAAGTGGATGATGTACTGTGTAAACAGAAATCACGTCATTGTTAGTAATAATTTGGAGCTAATATGATATGTCCAGTCTAGACATAATTTGGTGTTTTCCAAAGTATTATTCTACAATAAATAGGGCAGCTGTGGCCCAGCAGTTAAAGCTCTGGATTACTAATCAGAAAGCTGGGTGTTTAAGTCCAAGCAGCACAATTTTTTTTTTTTATAATTCACTAAAACAATATCTTTTCCTAGCTTTATTTGCTCATTTTGCCTTACAACACCTCAGTAATGAGGAAAAAAGGGCCACGGTTCTGAAAATTAAGTTAAACAGCTTTTTAATTCAGTATTTGGCTTTTATTATAGCCATTGTTTTTTTTTATATGTCCCTACCAGCTTTGAACACCTAGATTAGGGAATATCTGCCAATTCTTTCTGTGGCAAAATTGTTCTAGTTCAGTCATATTTCATGGTGGCAGGCAATGCACTGCTCTATTTAAGTACATCTGCAGATTTTCTATTGGATTTAGGTCTGGACTTTATGGCCACTAATGCACATTCACTATCCTTAAGCCACTGTTTGTTTTATAGCAGTGTGTTTAGGGTCAATCTTCTGCTAGAAGGTGAACCCCCTGCCCAACTTCAGCTGCAGGAGAGGGCCACATGTTTTCCTTAAGAATTTGGATTTACGTTGTAGCATCAATTCTGTTCATTTGCCCAGTTCCTGCTAAGCAAAAATAACAATGCTGCCACAACCGTGCTTCACGGTAGGTATGGTATTTTTGGTAGTATGATGTTGGGTTTCTGCCAAACATACTAATTTGAGTTCAGTCCAATCTTGGTCTTATCTGACAATAAAAACGTTTGCCACATGGCATTAGAATCTTCCAAGTCCTCTTTGGCAAACCTCAAATGAAACTCATCAGCATGGCACTTTTTTAGGAATGGCTTCTCCTTGCTACACTGTCATATAGCTTTGTGTTAAGTTTGTGAGATTGCTTTCACATGCACAGAATGACTCATCTTGGCCATACAGATTTATAACTTCTTCAAAATCACTGGCCTCTTGGTAGCTTCCCTGATCAATATCCTCATGGCTCGATCATGCAACCTGGAAGGACGGCCTGATCTTGGCAAGGTGTTCTTGACAATGCTTACAAGGATAGTTAAAGGTACTAATACAGTTCTATATCCTTCTCTTAACCTGTCCCCTTCCTCAGCTGATGTCAGGTGTGGGCGAATTAGCCTGATGTGTTATTTAACAGGTGATTGGTTGTATGTGAAAAAGTTTATAACAGTTACTCTGAAGGGCTGATTACTTATTCAAACATGGAATTTTACGCCATAAATTAGGATAATTTATTAATTTTAAAGTGAAGCGTAAAAGTCTAACTGTATAAATACAGTTAGAAAAAAGTTAGAGTTACTTTATTGTATTATATATAGAAAAGCATTCTATTAATTCTATTTTGCATATACTAGTATAAATGTAAATACATTAAATAAATATAAATGTATTAGGCAGCAGTATTAGACCTCTAAGAAAAATAGATTTTAAAAGTTACTTGTCTGGGCATGAAGCTTTCTTTGTGGTTTGTGCCTTTTGTACTGTACTGGGTAACCATATGTAACAATTGCTATATTTAATGCTAAATATGATTGTTAAATAAACGTATTTATTGTATAAAAGTTATAAATTATTACATATCACTTTTCATTGCTTTTTTTTGTTAGTTAGTAGTAATGGTTATGTTACACTACTGGTTTAAGTTGATTTGTTTTCAGCTGAAATCAAACACTACGGTAATTTTATATTTATTGTACTACAGATTTAAATGATGTGCTTCATAACACTGTTTATTTAATAGAAATTATTTGGCAAAATTAATGATTAAAGGTGAATCTGATATTATGGAACAGTCATTTTATTTATTTATTTTATTTACAGAGGCAGCTTTGTGGTAGGTGGTTTAAATCTTTCAAATTTTAGAATCTATCATTTGGCTTCCTAATTTTGCGTGCTGTGGATGTGGATCTTTTCGAAGGGTAGTGATGTGAGGTGGGTCTCAATAGAGCAACAGGAATTAGTCGATATGATTAGCATTTATTCCTTTTCTGGCCTCAAAAAAGGAACCATTTGTGTTAGATATAATTGACAAATTTAATTTAACTGTATACACTGTTGTTTAGAGAGAGAGGGGGTGGAGTGGGTAGTTTTTTGTAGTTCTGTTTGTTTTTTACTTTTGTTTGTCAAAAACGTAATGTACTGTTATGGTTACAAATTGTACATTTTTATTGAATATTGTACATTCTCAATAAATATATCCATACAGACCTACACAGGGGCAGCCTTGTGGTTAGGGACACGGTCTTGTGACCGGAAGGTCCCGGGTTCGAGCCACACAATGCACAAGACACGAATGAAGTGCCCTTAAGCAAGGCACCTAACCCCACTTGGGGCTGCCCCCTAGTCTGGGCAAGTGTTTTCACTGCCCCCTAGTGTTCACTAATGTGTGTGTTTCGCTGCACGTTTGAGTAAAATGCTTATGATTTGAAAAATGACTTGATTTTATTGTATAGCACTTTGCAATTTACATAAAGAGTGAAACTCTTAAAAAGATGACAAAAAAATGACAGCTAATCATTTAGACTTTGTCAATGAAATGCAAATAAACAGACAGTTTAGAAATATACAGCACTGTGCAAAAGTCTTCAACACCCTATATTGTGTTTAGTACAAATTTTGTTACAGACATATTTAATTTAATAATAATGAAGTTACAGAAAAAATGTATGTCAGTAAAGAGAGCAGCTTATTAAATAAGACAAAAAAACATACTGAAAGAGGAAGCGAGTGTGACAGAATTTTTTTTTTTTCAGATTCTCCAAAACAGTCAGTAAAACCGATTATCTAATGCCTAATAAAACTGTATTCTACCTTACCTGGGGCGACTATTTAACAAAATAGTCTGACTTTCCTCACCTTAGTACTGTTTGTTGCTCATTCTGCTGGTTTTCTTTCAAACAGTAAAAAAAAATTCTTTACAACATTTCTTTATATAACCTATGTGCCTAAGACTTTTACACAGTCCTGTACATGATGGGGCAGCCGTGGCCTAGAGGTTAGGGAACCGGTCTCGTGACCGGACGGTCGAGGGTTCAATTCCCACCCAGGGCAAGACATGACTGAGGTGCCCTTGAGCAAGGCACCTAACTCCCCTAACTGTTTCCTGGGCGCCGTGGTTTGGGGCTGCTCCCTGCTCCGGGCAAGTGTGTTCACTGCCCCCTAGTGGTTACTGGTGTGTGTTTTACTGCACGGATGGGTTAAATGCACAGTAAGGCAAAATAGTTCACTTTTCTTCTTTACAGAACAGTTGTGATCTATCTGCACTGCAGGACAGCGAGATTCACTCGAAAGAGGCCCTGAACAGAGTGACGCATACCTGAACCAAAAAACATGCCATGTGCTCCTCAGTATCTATAATCAAAAGGTCGGTGTATACGGTGTGTCATGTCTTGATTGTCTTTGACACCACAGAGAACTCTGATGTGTTCCTGGACATTACTGAACAGTTCATGAATTGAGAGTCCTAATGAACCCTACTTCAGCAAACTTCAGCGAAAGTCATTACAAACATGCTTTGGCCACCACCAGACTTCTTCCTTGGGGTTATGTTTAAAGTAGAAGCCTCACCCTATGGAGGATTAGAAGGAAATTATCCAACGTGAAACTCCTGCTAGTCCCCCGATATGCTTGTTGACACGTTGAGGAAGAAGGAGTACCGAGTCTAAAAGCGTCTGGGAGTAAACACACATCACCTCCAGCATCGCATCCAGGCTACTGCAATCCATTACACACACGTCAAAGTACATAGTGTATTTTTGTTCAGATTGCTTCATCCTAACGGGGTTTTACAACAGAATATTCAGGGCCTCTTTCGAGTGAATCGACCTGTATTTACTGAGAGATCTCTGTATCTAACATTCAATCTAACAGTACACAATCACTGTATATATAACCTATCTAAACTAGAAATCCTGACTGAGTACAAGACTCAAATGAACTACCGTTATAGAGGTGTGTGTGTGTGTGTGTGTGTGTGTGTGAGAGAGAGAGAGAGAGAGAGAGAGAGAGAGAGAAAGACTTACCCAATTACACTGACTTCTCATTTGGTGATAAGAATTAACCCGCAGTTGACTGTTAACTAAACCGACTCGCGGTCTCAACTGATCAAAGCTTAAAAACAAACAGACTGTTTAGTAAAAACATCCACACACGCGCACATGTCCACAGCAGAAGCGTTTCTGCGTACAGACCGTGTACGACACAGCACGTGGGTCGAAAAAAGGGAGGTCACGTGACCCATACCTTATACATCCGGGTAAACTTGGTAAAAAAAAAAATACACGTGCTGCGTTCGAGGAGACGTTCCAACCTGTAATTTTCCACTTACAACAGAGGGAAAAAACTTTTTCTCAGAAAAACAAACCTTATTTTGTTTAATACATTTTACAAACAGAGGTCAGTATAATATAGTGATATAACAAAATAATATTAAGAGTACATGATGATAGTTAATAAATAAAAAGCAAAATAACCAAATAATAAAATACAGAGGAGCGAGAGAAGTACAGTACAAATATTAAATAATAAAAACTGTGGAAATATTGCATAAATGTTGCATACATACATTTGTTTTGTTTTCAAAGCTGGAGATTAGTGATATGTAGATGTCCACCTCCATAAACACAGTAAAAAAGGCTTCTTTTTAGTAAACTTACATTTGTGTATGTGAAATTAGGCACACATAACACAATCAAATTATTAAGAAAAAGCATTTGCATCAATCCATCCATGGTTATAACAGCTAAAATACAAGTTTTATAGCACAGAAAAAACATGGCAAGTCTTAAACTCCCAACTCCCTGAAGAATTTTCAACTCTGATTTGATAAAACCGTTCTTCTAATACATTAGATCTGGGGTTATGAGCTCGATCCTTTGCTTATAATGAGAGTATTAATAATAATAATAAGTGTACTGTTTTTAAATTACTCTTTAATTTATATATATATATTAGATTAGATTAGATTCAACTTTATTGTCATTGTGCAGAGTACAGGTACACACACCCAATGAAATGCAGTTAGCATCTAACCAGAAGTGCAAAATACAGTATTACTACCATT